>GL501451.1:406645-427386 GCA_000149185.1 Mayetiola destructor
AAAGTAACAAAGTACAATAGTGTGTGTGTGTGTGTGTGTGTGTGTGTGTGTGTGTGTGTGTGTGTGTGTCTGTGTCTGTGTGCGTATGCATGTTTAATTTTTATTTTTCAATTCTCCTTTTCATTGTAAGACACAATAATTATCTTATAAAATTCCGATTTAGTACCAAACTCACAGCACAGTGCACCTTATCTGAAGCCGGAAAATAAATATTTTCGTCGGACATAAATATATCTGCATTGAAAAGCCGAACAACAGGTAGAAAAACCGTTCTTAATTCTAAGGGCTGAAAATTGAGCAATTCATATGAAAATAAATGAGGGTTCGCCATGAATGCTCAGCGCTGAAGGATCTGAATGAGTTGAATAATTGTGCATAATGAAAATTTCCATTTTACAAAACGCATTGAAGGTGCAAACGACTAATCAAATGGTGTTGATGATACCAAAATTGTTTCAATCGGTGGATAGTTACTTCTAAGGTGTACAATGTACAGTATTCGGTGCCTTGATTCATGAATTATTTGAAATAATGTTGCCCTCAGAATGCCATAATAATGTTATGTTCATACAAACCAGAAACTTTGTGATTGTGATGGTGGATGTTGAATGTTGGAGTGAAAAAATGCCTTAATAACATATGATAATATTTAATTGGCAATAAAAATGAAAGAGGTGAATCTAGAATTCGTTACATTTATTCACATCATGTTATTCATATATACAGTATACACAGCACTTGAATGCCGCTTATGGAAGATGTGAAGGAAGAAAAAAATATGTGGGAAAAATGAATTATATTTCATAGTTTGAAGTTTGAATATTACATTGCGCTTAAACCATCTCATTCAAATTCATTGCACATCTCATAAGCTCAATTGAAACACATTTTTGACCTCGTTCAATTTGCTCGAGTTGTTCCTCGCGCTCAACCAAGATTCATAAAATTCTCTAGCATTTAGTGTTCAGTGTTCATCGTAGAGCAATTGATATTGAGCGGCAATAAAAAACAACAATTGAATTAATCTTCAGTCGGCTGAAATTGTGCTCGTCTATTCAACGGTATCATTTTTGCAATTGGCAATAAAGCGGAAAAGATTCACAAATCACTTGAACTAGTTATCCACTATACAGTATGAAACAAAAACATAAACTGGCAATTAAATGAATTATCCAATTTTGTGCGCGGAACAATATCTGCAACGAGATTTTTTTTCTTCCGAATAATGGGGATACGTTCCCCCTACGAGAGTTGAGCCAATTTATGATCATGTTGAGCGCATGAAAAAACGAAAATGAAACAAATGCAATCTATTTTTTGGTAAAATGCCAAATCACAAAGTCAATTACCTTCACACGGTTCTAGATTGGATTGCCGGATGTTCTGTGTGTATTATGTATGGAAAATGGTGGAAAATGACATCTCATAATTTTGCCTCAATCGTTCACGTTCGTAAATTGTTATTTATTGTTATGATAAGTTACTTTACGAAAATGACGTAAAGAAATTATATTTCTTGATTGGAATGTGTGCTCGGTGCTCACGTTTAAGATGAATCTGAATCTGAACAATTAGAAATATAATTTAAACATTTCAACAATGTAATTCGTGGTTTGTATTTTGTAATGTTCTAATTTGCATGCACACAAGCATTCCATTCGATGCATTTTATGTCCAGATGAAGTTTTTCTTTCGTAAAATTTTGCTCAATGCAACATAATGAAATGCTATACCTGAATTTCATTTACTGTACTGTACAGCGCACAAAGCTGGAAGCGTCTCATAGCCTATCAATGTTCAATTTGCTTTGTCTGTTGATTTAATTTTTGTTTGTGTTTTTTCTTTGTGTTTTGTCCATCGTTCATCATTTCACCAAAATAAAAAAACGAACATAGCCGAGCTCGATGACAAGTCTGTTTGGTTTCATTTAAAGTTTTCAGACTACAGACTGACTGAGCACAACACAATAGCCATGCATCAGCATAAAATGAACGAAAAAGCTGTCTTCATTTCACATAATGAGAATTTTCTTGGCCAATCTTGATCGAAAAATACAAAAAAAAAATCATAAAAAAATACACACACAATACATTCAAAAAAAGAAGATTTATTATTACATAGAAACGAAAGCCAAAAGCGATGCGAAAAGAACGAACAATTGGATACTCATAAATTCTCATCGACCCTTTTTCAATTCGACGCGTTCGTTCAAAATAACTTGTTGGAATTTTAATTAACGATGCCGATCTTTTCAAAAGGAAAAAAAGAAATAAATTTCTAACGGAAAATTGGTTTGGAAAACCATGATAAGGATAAACAATTTTGTATACAAATCATGTTGCCATTTTACTGTTCATTTATTCGGTGGCTCTGCAATGCATTGTCTGTCTTTTCGACTTTCGGTGTATGTATTTTAATGTTTGCTTTTTGCTATTTAATCGGCTCATTTAAACTATATGAAAATAAAATAACTTTGTACAATCAGTTTGCATATGATCGTTATTTTTTGCCGATTCCGTCGATTTGTCGCCGCATTTTTGTCCGTTTTCGCATTCACTTTTCGACAACTGAAATTATGAAAGTCAATATAGAATTTGATGTTTTCCATTGAACAAACGTTGAAAATATGAACAATACGAAGTCCACACAATAAAAAATGTAAACCGAAAAGAATAAGAAAAAAGCTCAATTCAAGTCAGCAAATAGACTTTGAAGCTAAAGAGAAACTGAAAAAAAAATAGCCGAAAGTAAAATACATTGAACCGCTGTATATTGTTTGTTCACATTTGCTTATTTTACTTTATTTTGTTTCGTCATTCGGGAGTAGCCAACGTGTATAAATGAATATAAATGTATTAATTTTGGTTTCTTTGGCAATTTTTGCCATTTTCGACGATTTTTCGCCGCAATCTGGCCATTTTCACCGAAAAAGACCATCAGATGGAAAACTGATTGAGGGACTATCATATGAGAAAATAGAAAAAAATATTCAGTAAAATACAGACAGCATCCGATTTGATGCATGCAAACAATTGATACTCCGTGTTCAGTGTTCGGGGAGGATAATAAAAATGAATGGAATGAGAATGGATGAGAAAACAAAAAGGAATTTCCAATATAAAAACCAAATATTTGGATAAAAAATATTCGTCGAAATACAATAACTATACAATACGAGAGAAATGCCTGATGTCGGATAACGGAAAAGGGCAACGATGAATCAACTGAATGAAGACGTTACAAATTTAATGCTCCCTTGTGGCCATTCTCTGTTCCTCATTCCATTTGATTTGATTGAAGGGATTTTTTCCCAATTCGTTCTCACGCTTGTATAGATTTTCGATTTTATGCATTTATTTTGTGAAGCAATCAATGAAGAATAACTTTTTCGTTAGTAATTTAAACCGATTTTTACGAAAGGAACTCAATTTGTTGGGGCAGCGGATTCAAAATCCGCTAACCAGTGCCGCGTATTAAATTTGACATATATCACGTACACTCGAAAAGAGCTAACAAATTCACAAGTTTCATTCTATATTGGGCTATTATTTCAATGCAGGGTTATCGAAAAAATACATTTAAATTGAATTAATTTAGTAATTACTAGGAATGTTGATCATATCTCAACGGTATAATTAAAAAAGAATTTAATCGAATTATAATTATGAGAACCTTTCGTTGAGTGCGGAAAATTAAAAAAAAAAGCCCAAGCAATAAGTTGAGAAATTTCATTGCTAACAAACACTTTCATCATCTATTAAGACTCAATTGACATTTCATTTAAACAAATCGAAGCGGCCAAGATCAAAAATTTTCTCTCTCAAATCCACTTTTTTTGGAAAATTTACAAAGCAAAAGGATGAAAAGGCCCATGAAACACAAACCATTTAAGTTTGCAATTGGCATACATGGAAACCATGTATTCTGAGCAAAACAAAATGAATGATTCGGCCAAATCGAATTCACACGTTACACGATATACGTATGTGAGCGCGCACGGGCTGTAAAGATTTTCATTTTGATTATGCACGTTTCTAAACATTGCCAATTCCGATAAACGTGACACTTTTGCATAATTAGCTCGTAGAATGGGCATATTTAATTTTATGTTTGTAGTATACAAAATGCAGAATGCGCGATACTATATGAAAAGAGAATTTTTCCCTTGGCGCCCCAAAAACCATTTGTAATCGTTGTTCTCACACTGAACATTTTTTTGTCCGAATGACGTTGTGTGTGTGTGTGGTGTACCCATGTCAGATTGCATATTTGCATTTAGAAAACAGCAGATAATTATAATTGGTGGAGTGTCACCATGCATAATAATGAAGTTGAATGTAGTTGTGATGCAGCAACAGAGTAAAGTTATTGTGTTCTCCTTTCAATTATGTCAAAATGTTTTGAATCAACATTGCGTGCCGCCAAAGCCCCAATTTCTGATTATTTTGTATTTTGTATTTTGATTCAGGTCCTCGGGCCTACCATAGTTGACGCTAAAATAGCAATAATTTCTCACATTAAATCGATGCGAACATATACACATTCCTGAAACTAATTTTGAATGGATAGCGAGTCACGCTCGTGTCGGTTGGAAGGTGCAAATCTGTGAAAATCAAACGAAACCAATGAATAACAACAGCAGGGCAATTGAACGCCATTTACTAGTCAAATCCAAATAAAAAACAGATGATTCGATGATAATTCCCGTTAAAATGCTGTCAATACACTAAACGAAGCCCCAATGCCCAATGCCCAATGCCACTCTCAATAATAATCGAAAGGAAAGAAGTACCACTGAGAAGAAAATAAAGTGATTGGGAATTAAAAAGATACCGGAAACACGGCACATGATGGACGAACAAGAATACGGTAATGATATTCATCAACTACCAGCCGATTTGAATGGAAAACGCCGAAAGCCTTTTAACGCTCACATGCAGAAGCAATCACGTTCGTCCCATTGCAATGTCTTGTATGCTGAACTTGTTTTAAATATTTTCTCCGATTTCAGTCGCAACTGACGATGTCTTCTCCTTGTTCTCACATTTTTCCCCCTATTTTTACTTTGTTGCTGTTCGTTGTTCGCATCACTTGTTTTTGGGTTTATTCGGTTTCACATCACATCAGGAGACTAATCTGTGTGATTTGAGTTTGCATACAAAATAGCATTTGTTGCCCTCACTGTATCACTGTTGTCGACGACGCCGACAACGAGATAGATTATTTAGTAAAATTCACAAAAATTCACATTTCGTGTCACAAAATTTGCACTTTTTGCTGAACCGAATGTGTGCAACAATGTAATTCTATTTTTTTCTTCATATTATTTCATTGCGATTGATGCCATTCTCATTATTTTGTCGCAACAAGCAACGACACCATTCAACGTCGGGCGCACATCATCTTCAACAATAATGCTATGTGAAAAATGTATAGATTTCATTTCGTCTGTTCTTGAGACTCGAACCTACCTAATAATGATAAATAGAGAGCGCGCAGCAGAAAAAAGAAAATTTACAAATATGCAAAAGCTCTTTCTACTTCACATTCGATTTTTATAAGTAAAACGACATGTTTTGCTACTTTGTATTTTGTTGGATTTGCTTTACATGTTCGTTGCTCGTATTCATATGCATTACTTGCCTCTTTGTCTATTCGTTCTTTTTAAATTCGTTCAATTTAAAGTGTTCAACATTCTCAATTCGATTTTTCTCTTTCCATTGTTGCATTTGGTGGTTCGTGGATACATTGCACGTTGCCATTTGTTTCGAGAGTCGAATTTCATTTTTCAGTTGCCATTTTTTCGTACAAATGAAATGCATATGTATTTTTGTACCATAAAAATGTTCCAAAATGAACGTCATCGAATGGTTTTTTCCTGTATGTCTCATATAAAAGCTTAAATTCACTTACTTAGTACTCGAGCGATGGAAAGTTTTTCATGTTTTGCTACTGCTATGGCTGGTGCACTCGTATATTCGTATTCCAACTATTATGATAAAAAAAGCCACTCTGTAAATTGTCAGAATAAAGCTCGATTCAACAATTCAGGATGTTTCAGGAAATTTTGCATGCAAATCTTACTTCGAGCGATATTTACGTCGGAAGTGAAGACTGGCTTCTATGGTTCATTTGAAGTCGCTTCATTAATGGTTGCATGTCGTATGTTGTCGGCTCTTTTTGGTACTTATAAATGGAACAAACGAATGGTGTCGAAATGGAACAAACGAATGAACGAAAAAGGTTTTAATCGCCCTTAGCATTTTAAAATCACAATCACCCCTCTACAAAATTGCCATTTAACCAAGATATTTCGATCACTTATTAAAAAAAATATAAAAAAATATATTTAAATCGTATTTTTCGGAAAGTGACACAAAATAATTCGACGTGTCCATTCCATCTCGAGTTTCGAACGAAGCACGCAAGATTGTCCTATTTGGTGTCGTTTGAATTGTCAAAATTCGTAATTTTACTTTACTGAGATAGATCAGATAACGATTGTCATCAATGTTACAACCAGATCGAGTTGATCTAGATATTTCAGATCAGATCAGATTTTTTGTATGATCTTCGATCTGATCTAAAGGTCCAAAAAAAAAAGTAATCTATCTAATGATCTATCTTAAAAAAAAAACAAAAATATAGCGAAAATCTCAGATAGGAAAAAAAAGAACAAAATATTATGCGTCAAGTTACTTTTGGAATTTCTGTTACTCGAAAACACTCTACATCTGCATAACATTTAAACAAAAAATATTGATAAGTGTGCACAGTAAAAAAAAAATCCGGTAGATTTCACACTGATGTGCATTATGAAGATCTGGGTTATCGATCTGTTTTAGATTTAAACGTACATATTTTCTACGAACAAGACTTTTTGCCAAGTGGGTTACGCAAGTTTTTCAGAAGAATTCGACGAGATAACGCGCCATCATTAACGCGTCAATATAAAGAAAAAAATGTAAATTCCGTATCATATAGTCTTTTAATTATTTTTTTAATTGATGCTTTAATCAACACACAACTAGCGGTATAAATAGACCATCTCATTTTGAACGAAATGTCAGTGAACACAGAGAACTCAATTCGTTCGATTCAATAAAACTTTTAAGAGTAAAATGAAAGTTTTAATAATTTTTATTTGTTTCATCGTTTGCCATCAGCAGGTCAGATATGGTATATCTTCTTTTTTTTTTTGAATTTATTGTCATTTTAACTTTTTCCTTTCAGACATTTGCTAATCCAACAAATAAAAAAAAACAACCAACAGTTTTGATTGAACATCCAACTGGTGATTTAGCTGCGGCAGAGATAGTTGAACCAGGAACTAGTAGACGTGCACCGGCCGATACAGCGACACATGCACCAGCGGGAAGACAACAACATCCGATTTCGATTAATGGTCCACATGGGGTTCAATATGCGGTAAATGAACCAGGCAATGGTGAACATGACTCGCCCTATGCACCGCCATATGCGCCGTCATATGATTATTATCCAAGCAATGGTGAACATACTTCGTCATATGGACCGCCACCGCCACCGTCAGGTACACGAGATCTGGGTCTATTCGAAACGTTGGTATTACTGAATGATATGAATTTAAATAGACAAGCACAAGAAGACCCTTACCCTGTTAGAGAAACATATGTTGAAGGCATCAGTCCTCCTGGAAATCGAAATTGATGTGAATCACAACAATAAAATGAAAGAGAAAAATCAGAAAATAAATTTTTATTCAAATTCTAATACAAAAAAGTAAAGTGAATTTTCACACTGACATTGTTAAATAATGACCTAAATAAAAATAAATATTAAGTTGATGCCTTTTGATGCCTTTCTCACACTAAATATTAAATTGATGCCTTTTACTTAAATAATATAATATTAAATTAGCAGGTAAACGCAGCAAGCAAGCAGGGAAGCAGGTTACAAGACGTGCTTACTTCCGCTAAGAAAAATTAGCTTGCTGCTTGCTGAACTAGCTGCTAAAACCTGCTTGCTTCTACCTCCGTGCCGGACTCTGCAAACGCCTTAGCTCATGTATGCTTTTGAGTTCAGTTTCAGTTGCTCAATTTTGATTAGATTTTTGCGTTGAATATGGAAACTTTGTTACGCATTCATTCATGGACACAGAGAGAGAAAGAGATGGATGAAGTACTGGGATATATGTATCAAAAAGATTTAGTTTCGGAAAGAATCCGCTAAAAGGAACAAATATAATTCGTTCAGTTGTTAGGGACGAAAATAAAATTTCATTTGTTGTTACAGCGAATTGATTCCGAATGAACTCTACAAATAGGAATAGGGAATACAGATGTGTGTAGTGTGTCGTGTGTCACTTCATCACACAATTACCATTCGTAAGATTATTGTACTTTGGATGAGTTTGTTAACACATTACAATTTTACATAACAAGTCAACCAACGAGAAAATTGCATGCATCCTACCATGGGGTAGTTAGAATAAATCTATAAAACTTCATAATCTTTTTGTTGTCACCCGCTATACATTTGATTTTAACTCTTGTTGAGTATGTGAACGAAAAACTTTTAATTCAAAAACTGTGACTTTTGAACGAGAGATTCATTTTCAAAATAGCGATCGACACATGATATTGCATTTACTCATTAAAAACACTATGCGCAAAAGCTTATAAATTTCGTTCTAATTCAGAATGTGTCACAACAAAATGTTTGAATATTACGCAAGAATCGCTTTCAAAACTTTAATTCAAAAAAAAAAGCAGTCCTATTCAAAGTGAATCAAGTACATATTCGGATAACATTTTTATGATAGAGTTGCGTTTCGGAAGAATCGTGTGCACATGACACGATTTCCTCAATATTCAATTTGTAATTCGATTCATGATCGCTATTCAACGAGGAACAGTATCCCATATCCTAATGATTGGCACACGTTCATTGAGTAAATTTTAATTTATTGAGAATGCAACTGTTTGACCTCGATATTTGATCATCACTGTTTCGATAACGAACGCAAATCGAAACCAGATTTTGATTCTTTCAAAACTTTTCCAGTTATTTGCGACTTTACTTCAGTAGATGGTGGCTAAAACTTCAAACTTTTTCTTTATGATGATTTTTAAAGTGCAAAACGAACTCGTGCACTGTATAGTCATTTGCAATAAGATCTGTGTCGGTCTTCATTGTATACACATTTAGATTACATTGCAGGGCCACTTTGACCGACACAGATCTTATTGCAAATGACTATACATATGTTTCATCATTTGAATTTGATTTAACTGAATGAGTGAGTATCAGTGTCAAAACCAATGGAAATCTATTCGCATGTTTGCGAAAACGATTACGACTTTGGCGATTGGAATTTGATGCATTTCATAGGTTTTTCGTTCATTTTTCTTGTTTAACGATCGGCTGAGTTTTACAAACTATCTTGTTTCCTTGAGAATATATTCGCTTCGCAAACGTTAAATTTCGAATATAGCTCGTCACAGAGAACTGACGATGTATTCGAGCCCTGGGATATTTATCTTAAATCAATAAATGCAAATCGTTCTGAATGTTTGATTTGTAACTCTTTTAGTTATTAGTTATGCTCTCAAACGGAAGTCATATAAAATTTTACTAAAACTTTCAAATTTTCAATTTCATTTCAGTGTTCGGCAACTTACCGCCAATATTTACAGAAGACATGAATAATTTAGCTCTATCTGAAGCAACACCAATTGGATGGGTCGTTTACAAATTGGAAGGTTATGACCCAGAGGGTGGAGAGGTTACATTTGGTCTAATTGGCTCCGACAATTTTGCTGTTGATTCAAAAACTGGAGAAATCAAAGTTATCAAAGCATTGGATCGAGAGGTGAGTGCCTGTTTACCATGTTCATCTCATACATATTGTACAATGGACACTTAAAACTAAAACTCATTTGAGAATGGCGAACCGGCAATTGCTATTAGTTTATACAAACAAATTCATCCAAAATTGGATGTGTTTCATTTCTACAATTTGTTCAAAGCCGAAAGGTTGTGTGCAAAGAGCTCTAATTTACTTACAGCGAAAAGTTTTCTTCTAAAAAACAAAATAACAGAACTTTTATTATTATTTGGATTCGAAGTTAAAGGCTACTCAGTTTAAATTCATTTTGGAATATTTAAATGTTTTTCGAACACCAATACGATTTTTCAACGAAATTAAACCAAAAAACAATTTTGGTCTCTGCAATGTGCTACAACAACAAAAGATGCTCAAGCTATGAAAATAAAGCAAGAGTAATTTCGCGATTTTGTCCTTGAGAGAGGGGTAATCAAACCCCTCAGACCCCTGCTTCAGTATTTACTAACAGTCATGTTCCAAAATTGTTAGCCTCTATCATACGCTTTTCACTGTTCATCCTTAGAATTTTCGGAAAATTTTCCATTTTCTACCTTCATTCCGATTGCTAACGATGCCTGTTTGTCTCTCGAAAAATACATCTGAATGAGATGTTAACATTTTATCCATTGAATTTAGCTATTGATTGTTACAATTTCCCCATATATGGTAATATGTAGATTGTAGATAGAGACGGCCGTTCATTAATATATATATATATATATACGTATTAATTGAAGCTCAGTTCTTGAGCCCATTTCAATCAAATTAATCCAAACACCATTTGAGTGAATACATAGATTACAAATTACAAATTATATTTCGGCCAAAAATGTACCAACAATTTCACCATACAGTGTATATCGAATGTCTCCTCTTCTTTGAGCATCCAAACTAGTACTTGTAATACGATGTTTCAATATTCGAATAAAATTCAATGATATCACAAAATATCAAATAATAATCGCATTAAACATCCTTTAACAAGAGGCTGCGATGGGAGTAGTTACACTTTTCAACATTCGAATAAATGAAATCAAATTTGAAATAATGCTCAATGCCGCAGACCAATTTTGAGTCGTATATTTTCATTTAAAATAGTACATAAACTATTCAGATTGGTGGTTCGTGTCATTAAAAACGATGTATTTATATAGGTTTTAGTTTTTATCTCAATTCCTGTGGTCTCCATCCCAACCAAACTAAACATCGTTAACGAACAAAAACCAAAAACTGTAATTCAAAGCACAGCTACATCGAAAATGTCGGATTATTATTCGTTTGAATTTAAAGTTCATAATAACATTTTCATTAGTTTTAGTTGATGTATATTTTAAGGTTTTTCCGATAACAACAAAACATTTTCATTAAAATTCTACACAGTTTTGGTATGTTTGAATAACGACGTTTATATGTTATTCAAAATCATTCATCTAATTTGCCGTACGTATTATGTATATTGTGTGTATGTGTATTCACTGTACATATGGAATAGGATACAACAAACGGCTTGTTATTACGAACTAATTTATTTGAACGAAAAATCAAATAATACGAGATGCGATGGAAACAGCAATTTGTTTTATGGTTAGCTATGTGTTTGCCTGTCCAATATACGACAATTAATGCATTGAAATAGTCACACACATAAAATAGTATTTTTTTTCGCATGGCTGATGGTGATATGGATTTTGACGGATAATCACATTGTCCTTGAATCAACGAATTGAAAGGTATTATAAGCTGTATTTACGAACTTTTTGTTTGGTGTGTGAACACCCTCAGCTATCAAAACGACCGACTATTTCGGAACATGATTCCCTAACCACGTCCGTTCATCGAAGCCATGAAGATTAACCAAAGAATCAAATGTCAACAGCAATAGAATAACGTTAAAAAATGAACGGTTCAAAAGTAAAATACACTTGATTGTGAGTGATGAAGGTTAACGAATGGCTGGAATAAGGTTTTGGCCTAGATATTCAATTTGACTTTTTCGAGAAAGTCAGGAAACAGAATGCCGAAGATTTTTGCGCTGTTACATTGCACAAACATTAATTATGATCATTTCATTGTTTTGTTTGAAAACTTAAATTTAGCGATTACTTTCAGTGATTTTTGACGTGTTGTCAAATTTTTTTGATCAAAATCGCTGTGGTTGGATGAATAAGTATTTGCGACATTGATGTTCGTTTATTTGAATTTATAGCAATCATAATCCGGTATTTGAGTATCCATTATGAAATATGTTGTATGCCAGGCATTACATTTATTACTTTTTCATCAATTACACAATTGACAATGATTTGCATATTTTGGAATTGTTATGAATTAACGATGTCGAAACGCATCAAGTGATCTGGCAGAGTCACGCGAGCCGAAGTCCACTTGTACGATATGCGCAAACATTGAACTGAGCAAAGAGCAACTCACGGCCCCGTTTTTATTTGCATGAAATTGAACGGAATTTTATTCAAATTATCAACTATTATCATTGGTGTAATTATTTAAAATTTGTATTCAAATTCTGTGAGTTGGATGCTTAGTGCGTTTCTTCTTCTCTCTGCTGAATTCTGAATTTAAAAGCAGCGAGCAAACGAACGTGCGATAGCTAACTCATTGATTTGCGAGTGATTTTTTGTCTCTCGTGTGAGCGATTCAGAATCGTTGTTATAAATTCAATCCATTCAACTCAATTCCTGTTACTACTAATCAAGTCTCTCTGCAAAGTGGTGCCTCGTTAATGCAGTGAATTCGAAAATGAGAATTGTTTATATCTGTTTCGCGATTTGTGCTTTGTTGCCAATTATTTTTGGCTATAGAATTTTAGGTGTGTTTCCGATACCGTCAAAATCGCACTATTATGTGGGTCAATCATTGATGCAAGGATTAGCTGAACGTGGTCATGAAGTAACCGTGATAAGTCCATTCAAAGAGAAAAAACCAATCAAAAACTACAATGAAATATTCATTGATAATTCATACGATTGGTTTCGTGAGTGGGAGTTTCAAACGAACGATCATTTTATTATGTTAACAATTATTCAAATAATAAAAAAAAAATTATTACATTATACAACAGATGCAGGCAAAGACAATTTCGTGAATTACAATCAACTGAATTTTATTGATGTGACTTTTGGATGGTATGAAGTAGGGCAAAATATCACACGTTGGACATTAAAAAACAAAAATTTTCAAAATTTCCTAAAATCGAATCAACATTTTGATGTCATTGTGGTTGAGGTTTGTCTAATAGAATCATTGTTCGGATTGATGCATCACTTCAACGCACCTATGATCGGTACATCGGCATTTGGTGCTTCACATTGGACAACCGACTTAGTTGGCTCACCAAATTTCGCATCCTATGTTCCACATACGAATACGCATTACAGTGACCAAATGAGTTTTTTGGAACGTTTTCACAACTCACTGTTCTTCTGGACCGAAATGATCTTATATTCTCGCTATCATTTACCAATCCAACAACAAATGATGGAAAACAATTTTCCAAATACAAAAAATTGGCCGTCATTGGCACAAATGCGAAAAAATATTTCATTAGTTTTGTTAAATACACATGTAACGTATGGAACACCCCGGCCATATGCACCAAATATGATCGAAGTCGGTGGTATGCAAATTCGCCAAAATATTGAGCCTCTGCCAACAAAAATTCAGACATTTTTGGATGAAGCAAAAAATGGAGCAATTTTCTTCTCACTCGGATCGAATGTTTTGTTAACAAAACTTCCGCAACATCAACTTCAGGCCATTCGAAATGCCTTCAGTGATCATCCAAATATTCGTATTTTGATCAAAAGTGATGAAAAAATCATCATACCGTCACATAAGACGAAAGATGTTCTGATCGAACCATGGTTCAATCAGCAATCAATTCTTGCCCATCCAAATATTAAACTTTTTGTGACACATGGTGGTCTGCTCAGTACAACGGGTGAATTAAAATGAAATTGACTTTGTCCGATGTATTTTTCTGAAAATAATAAAATGATTTTGCAGAATCGATTTATTTCGGGAAGCCAATGGTTGGCATTCCAGTAATGTTTGATCAACATCTTAATATGCGTATTGCAGATCAAAAGGGTTATGGACTCTGTGTTCCAATTGAAGATTTATCGGCAAATAAAATAAGATCCGCTGTCAATAAAGTCCTTGAAAACGAAAGGTTTGTGTTCGTACTTTTACTTTATTCCATCTTTCAACCAATTGATTTAAACGATTTGTTTTTATTTTCTGTCATATTTTAGTTATCGTACACAGGCCCAAATAACATCAGAAAGATATCGTGATCTATTGAAGAATCCAGTTGAAACTGGTGTTTTTTGGGTTGAACATGTTGCCAAAAATAAAGGTGCACCGCATTTACGTAGCGTCGCTGTCGATTTAACATTTTATCAATTATATAATTTGGATTGTTGGGCGCTTGTAGGCGTCGTCCTGATTTTGATGCTATTCGCATTTAGAACATTTATTAGGCTAACGATTTCCTCTTTTTCATCAAATGCAAAGTTGGACAAAGCCAAAAGATCATAAAAAAAAATGGAAAACAATTATAAACCGAATAAATCAATAACACAAATAGACACGTATGAGCTTTTGAATTGAAATTGATGAACATTCATGCAATGAATTTATAGCATCTCATTGTCAAGGCTTGATTACTGAGGCCAGTGTATACGTTCAATCGTATTGTATACACACAGACGAGCTGAGTAGTTTTCCTCAAACGTCAACACAAAAATCCAATTTTTCGTATAGAATGTTGTCAAAAAAGGCGGAAATATATTCATATTTGACGAATGACAGTGGAGTAGTTAGGTATAAGTTGACGTTTGAAAAATTTTACTCATGTCAGTGTGTCTGTGCGTACAAATAAAATGTATTGTATTTGTGTTTTGATCAATGGAAACTGTTTGAGAGCAACATACATCGATTATTCGAAAGTGATCGACGGACCGTATACATGATTTGCTAGTTGATGGCTAAAAATCTAGCAAGAGAGTTAACGTTGTAATCATATATTTCGAGGTGATAAAACACTTGACATAAATAAATCGGTAATAATTGATAGCATTGTATCAGTTTAATCTCTCTCTCTATTTTTCTTCAGTATCTGTTGAGATGGAGCCATTTATTTTTTACTTGAATCGAATTTGAAATTATCAAAACTTTGACAACTCAAAGTCGATTGGCATTCCATTCATATTCGATTAGCACCTAACAATGTGTATCGTTGTACAAACTGGTTATAGAACTCGTTTGCCATCCGAAACTCTCACAACAAATAATACAAAATTTACTGTTAATGAAATTCAAGGTCTTTCCCCACACTAACTGCACGCATGATTATGAAATTGTAATGATAAATGAATATTTATTAAATAATTCACTTGAAACAGCAATTCATTGAGTCGAATGCGTATATAATAACGCCGCATCTACGGACTGTTGCTGCTGACAGCTGGCTGCTGACAGCTGGCTGCTGACATAGCATTCTACCAATTGTTAAATCAACAAAACAAATAGGTTGTGGGCGATTTGTATCGTTTTGTTATTTGTGACTATCATTTGTGACGATCATTCATTTGGTCCTCGTTTTTGAGGAATTTAATTTTTATTTCGGCTGACCGAATCCTAACCCTTGTTATCTTAAAAAAATATTTTTTTGGTTGCGGCTCATTATAATAGGTTTAATTATCGTCATCTCTCATATCGAATCCAAGCTACAAAATTCCATTTCAATATTGATTGAATCGAACAAAAAATTGAAATTACACTGAAAAATCAATCATTACATTTGTCTCCAGAAAATTTTATTCAGCTGTGTTGTACAATTTTCTTGAAATCGAAAATGGTAGGAAGTCTTTTCATGGCAGTTAATTATTTTGGACGATTTACGTGCCAAGTCAGTTGAAAATGTTATTCCAACCATTACAAATTCAACTTTGCTTCAACTTAAAATGAAAAGTATTCATCGATTTGGGAACAAAGCCAGAATATAAATGAGTCACACATCTGAACGTAGCCCATTTACACGTATGATTCGAATTTACCTTAGCGCTTAAATATTCATGTCTCGTGTATATTGTGTTCCAACGATTCCATTTTTATCTCTATTTGTACGACTGTTTTTTTTTTCTTTCGATTTTCATCGAATCTATTTTCATATTCAGCTTTGTCTGAAAAATTCATACATTTATTCGAAAGCCAGTCTCGATGATGGAAAAAGCTTTTTTGTTGTATGCCGTTTATTATTCACAATGTCACAGGTAAACTATTTCCTGCATTCACTGAAATGGGTTTGACACAAAAAATTCAATCGATCCAAATTTAATTTAATAAAACCATATTTTCAAATGATGGGCCTTGAGGCTTATCAATTGATGTGTCTAAATTAATTTTGGTCATCAGTCGACAGATTAATTGAATTAAAATACATTTATTTTTGAATTTGGAATGATATCCACATTCGTTGATTTTCAAGAGTTTTTTTCCATTGATGTTTGGTTTGAGCATTGAAATGAATCGATCAGAGAATATGAAGATTGGAGAATATTTTAATGAACACTAACTAGCAGTAAAAATTTAAAATTAAATAAAAGTGACAATTTGCATTGGAAACAAATTCCAGTTTCAAAATATGGAATTATTGCAGACATGCAGCACGAATAGAGTGCAGGGTAAAGAGGCTTTCGACTGATAGTAGTTAATGAGATGGAATTTATAATGCAAACTGTAAACATTGAACATCGCAAACGAATAAATATTAAATAAATTCAACGAAAATTAATTATTATCATTTGAATATATGATATGCATCAAGCGTAAATAATCCTTGGCATCTGCAAAGCCTCTGACAATTTAGGTACATTTTGCTTCCGATAAAGTGTCGATAGTTAATATTTATTAAATTTACGATTAACATAATTAAAAGTGTTCTGATATAATATTTTTATTTTTCGAATTTTTCATCATTGATAAGCAAGTATGTGTACAATGAGCAGCTTTTCAGAGCCATTTAATTCCTTTAATTGAACACAAACTTCAACTCTGTGCCAAATGAAATATTGGAATGTAACAAATCATATCGAATCGATTGCATCCAAGCAAACGTTTTTCACCTTTCAATTTTTGAATTTAATAGAAAATGATTCAGGATTTAGTACTGAGAACAATTCATAACAATTTACCTCAAATGAATGGCACGAATTCAATGGTGCAAGTCGTCCATTGTTCAGTTGTGAATGGTAAGGCTTCAGTATCCTTAATGAATAGAAAATAATGGATATGGCCATTGGTAAGGTCAGTAATATCATTGTCCGTTGTCATCTTATTGAATCGGAACTCATTTTATCGCTTCAACATCATTCCATTGAATTTCAATCAATTCATCGAGATCTACAATCAACATAGAATATAAATTATAAAGCAGTTCAACGACATCCAACAGACAACATATGCATTGAACAGTATTTGAGTATCTTCTGTGATCATTGATTTATTATATATGAAAATCACATTCAATTGCATTCTGGACCTGGCAAACCGATTTGAAATGATATTCCATTTCCGAAGTGGCCTCGAGTCAAGTTAACATTTGCCATTAACCATCAAGTATTATAAACAACAACATTGTATCATATGCAAAGCTGTTTTTCACCCAGCTCCTCCAGAAAATAAATTCAAGACCTCAAACCTTAGGCTAAAAGAAAAATTCTTATTCACTTTTATGGAAATGGTTTTTATGAGAAAATTTTCACATTCAATCAATCTCTAATGTGTTTGTTTATAAAACCAATACTCAATCCAAATTAACACGCCCCGTCTGACTTATTTCATTATTTTCAAATTGACCTTTCTGCCAAACTAAACACTGGTATGTGGTATTGAACATGAAAATTTCGATATGACCACAAAATATGTAAAAAGAGCTTTTATTGCTCATAGGGCTGATGAATTTGCTGTGATGCTTTATCTATGTTGATAGATTTGTTCACTTACTGAGCAAACTCAAAATGTTTTGTCTGAATTTTGATGCACTTGCTCAATATGATTGATGTACATTGTATATTGAATCGACTGCACATGATATCGTTTTGATATTTATTTGCTATGAAGCGCATTCAATATCCAAATACACGAAATATGAATTCACAATTTACAAAGATATTGTGTTATGTTAATAGTTAGTTGTTACCAATCTTCTTCTTCTCAAAGATAAATATTCGATCTCTGAACTCATATCCAGCTATTTGTTATTATCCGGAAAATGGAATAGGAAACTTTAATCGGCATTTATTCATCACAATATAATGAAAAATATTCAAAAAGTATCACATCGAGAGAAAGTGTTTGGACAACATAGGCATTCGATTTTGATTGCGCCATTTTCGAAATAAGCCAAGAACAACAAGTTCAATAGCCAACGATTTTGTTGAGATTCGGCTTTTATCATTTGTATCATAAAATTGACAATGGAAATAACATCCAGAGCCAAACAAATCGAAATTCGGAGACCGACATTGAATATTAACTGTTTGCCGATCGGAAATTTGCATTAGTTATTTGTGTCATCGTTTCGAATCGGTTCTGAAAGTGGTTGTAATATCAATGACGACTCCAATACCAGAAAAATATCCCCTGCGTTGGTCATTTAATTTTGATTTGGATTCGAATTAAGTGTTATCCGAATCGGAAACAATTCACATGGAAAAGAATCGAATATTAAATGCAGAAGAACAGCTTCTGACGAAGACAAAACTCATCGTTCCTTGTTATACTTAATTAGAAAATGACAAAAAAAGATAATTCCATTTTGAGCCATTTGTTTTGTTCGGCGCCAGTAATTCATTCAAGTTTATTGCTTTTTATAAATCCCATAGAACAGCACGAACCGACAAAGACAAAACCCGAATTTATTATTTTGAAACTGTAACGGTCACGGATTGATAAAAAAGGTGCCACATAATGAAAACTAGATATACTTTGCCTTAAAACACCAAACGAAATGAAAGAGAAACGAATGAGAATGAAATAGAGTAGACAACAGACAGACATGCATTCTCTTACATGAAATGCTCGATTTATTGTAAAAATGATAAAATTACAACCACAAAAAAAGGAATATCCGATGAGATAAAAAAAAATAGCGCCACCGAAACGGTATGCAGTTCGGATTTTGTACCCCCAATCTTTCAGCGAATTGCCTTGTTTGTCGATGAACATTGAACATTCATTGCGATGCTCATTGTTACACCGATGCAGGAAAGGAAAAGAAATGCGATCGTCGTGGAATTACAAAATGTACAATACAAACAGTTCATCTTTTTGTGCCTTTTATCGTTGAGTCTTCATTCTTGCTTCGAACAAATTGTAAAATCTCAAACTAATCTGAAACTTTATTGGTGGCGCGTGCACTTTTTTTACGATTCCATTTGACGAATAAATTAAAAGGTTTCATTCCATTTGTTAAATTTCGATTATTTCATTTTGCCGGATTAAAAACTTCCATTTCTTTCATTTCAGATTTTTTTCCCCTCGTTTTATTGCATATGCAAATCGAATTTAATTCAAAATGAACAAGTCGTGAGCACCACTACGATGTTACCAAATCAAATATCGAATCGATGAAGACATAAATTAATTATGTGACCAGTTCAATTGATGCTTTTGCATTGAAGATATGCTTAAACTGGATCTCAAATTAAACTGAACACAAATATTGCAATTCGAATGGGAAACGATAAACGGGCGGACAAAGTTGTTATTCCATTTCATTTCAATAGTTTTTCATTCATGCAATCGTTCGTTAGAATTCGAATGTCGAATTCAAATTTGTTTTTATATTCGTGTTGTGAATGTTGATTTTATAGTAGTCGAATGAGTGTACAGCGCAAAATGTTCGAACTTCAAGTGGTTTTATTTCTCTATTTGTTTGTCCTATACATTCATCACATGGCGGATCAAATGAATGCTGAATGCTACACGACATTTTCGTTTTGAATTTCAAATTCGACAATAGCTATAAAAGCCAAATTAATGACAACTCCCTGAAGATTCCAAATGGCTAATAATAATTATAATTATTATTTTCCTTTGCATAAATTGTCGACTGTTTGTGGTTTGTTTGATTCATTTGCGTTTCTATTTTCGATTTGCAACTTTCAATCATTCAAATGTCAGCTATCAGTGTTGAGTAGATGACAATAATCCAATTTAATCCGGGGAAAAATGGTTTACATTATGATCATTATTTTGATCGAAATTATCGCAAATAGCAAATCAAAATTTATATTAGAAGCAAATAAATCATAACTCACTAACGCGTCTAATGCATATAAAATCCTCAATACCGTATTCTCTTTATCTATTATTCATCTCTTATTGCGTACATTTCTACAATTTTCAATAGGAAAATTCCCTCAGGTAAATACTATATGCTATATGCTTATTCCTTATTGCTTATGGTGAAAACTGCAAACGGTTTTCGATGCGAAATAAGTTTATAAAAGATTTATGATATTTCTCGTATGCAGAATGCAAAATGCAAAATACATGAAATGCTTTTGTTCACTCTATAGAAATGATTAAGTTTTATATTCAAATCCCTGCCGATCCCTGGCTGCAATGCAATGCAGAACGTCTGACTCATATAATGATTTTTCACATTGATAATGGACTCGGAGCTCGATGCTTGGAGCATGGAGTGGTATATCGTTGCCACCAAACTTTAGACACATTTTCACTTAATTTTATCTGGTTTCTTTGCATTATACAGACGATTTGAGAAAGGGATGGAGAGAGAGAGAGAGAGAGAGAGAGAGAGAGGAGAAGAAGAGAAGAAGAAGAT
>GL501451.1:427799-446284 GCA_000149185.1 Mayetiola destructor
AGAGAGAGAGAGAGAGAGAGAGAGAGAGAGAGAGAGAGAGAGAGGGCAAAAGAGAGAGAAAAAGAGAATTGTATTGATGCGAAAATTTCAACAATATGTATTCCGATGACAGCTACGATGTGGAATGCGGATTGTGAAGCAGACCGAAGAAAAATGAATAAAATACATGCTTAAAAGAGACGAAGATGAAATTTGAGTTGAATGATTTCAATTTTGTCGCATTTTTTCCTCCTTTTTATTCTTACAAAAAATGCACGGATTATCACCAACAGCAAATTTTCTTCATCGTCAGTTCTTTTATATTCCGGAATTGATATCGTTTTAGTTATTGCCTGTATTTTTAGTTATTGCAACTATTCCCGTTGCATTTTCGGTATCAGAACTCAGAGCCATATGAGGTGAACGGTAACGGTAAAGCTTCGCACTCTATGCTCGTTCATTGGCTTAAGCGAGTTCATGTTGCGTAATTCAATAGATGTGGTTGAGTCACTGATTTTCAAGACACTTTGGTTATTTTAATTTCATTGGCATTTCCTTGATACGTCAATCGCATTCAATCGAATCCATTTTGTGAAATTCAAATAAATGTTCAATGTTCATTGAATAGTTTCTGGTTTACAATTCACATATTGAATTCAGAAGCGAATAGCTCAAACATTTACAAGGAGAATGATGATGATAAATATAAAAGAAAATCCATTTTTTTCGATTCAAGAATTAAATTTAACCGATCCGTTTTTTTTATTACACATTAATATAACTGCATCATCATTTTAATGTGATTTGAATGCAAAATGCGATTTACATCAAGCAAATGCGAATATTTTAATGTGATTTCCTAATTGGATTATCTTCAAGCTCGTTAATTTCGACTTCTAACTATTTCAAATGATAACATGCATTTGTGCATTTTCATTTCGGAAAATTGGCGAAAAAGCATTTTGAACACATATACACATGAAACTCAAACAAATGACTCACCTGATTGGATGCATTTAATGTGAGCATATCATCGTTATGCAAAAGTATGTATCAAATGTTTTTACTGAAGTTTGCTTTGGCTTTTATTTGTTCTGAATTCCAAATTTCAGCATTTGAATTATTTGTGAAAACCTTTTCTTTTTAGTTTTTGCAGGACAGATCTATATATGCTCATCGTTATCATTTGAGCATTCAAATATTTCCAGTTGCTCGGCGGCACCAATGCAAAATTTGTATTTTCCATAAACGAAAAACGATTATGATTGGAAAACCATGAAAATGAAGAAATATTTTCGATTCAGGATGTTCAATAAAAATTTTGTTGATGACATTTATAGTGACCTTTTTATAGGCTGTTCAAAGCATAAAATAACTTCTTTATACTGGTTCCATTTGGATATAATTTCTATTTTGAAAATAGCATGCAAGCAACCAACTGCCAAAGTTGTTGAAACAAATTACTTCAAATCACAAATTATGATTATTATGAATGTTTAAATGGTTGATCCAGATATATGAAATACAAGTTCTTATTTGTTATTATTATTTCACACTTGATGGAAGGTAAACACGGATTATAATGAACGAAACCAAAATAACAAAAACATTAAAAAAATAATTAAGGAACAATGGATTTTGGTAATAGCTGTGTTTACAAGCATCACAGCTGTTTCAGTTTTCCATTCATTAGTTTTACGACATGAACACCGGCACCAAAAACATTAGCTAGAAATGAATGCATCTAAAAACAGCTTCAATTTCACCGTTTCTCGCTTCTCATTTCATTTTCGAACATTTTTAAATGAATTTTTCTCTTTATTTTATTTTTCATATTCGTTGGACCCGATTCATTTCGGACATTGGGCATTTCAAATGCGAATGTTGCCACACATTATGATGGCAATTGTTATTATTAGACAAAGGACACATTATCGTTTCTGGTTACGATTAAAGATCGGATAAATGCATCTGGCGGCGATTCGGAACACGACAATTTAGTTCAAGTACCAATTAAAGTGATTGTTTTAGATGAAAATGACGTAGTTCCCAAGTTTGAAAACGTAAGTATCAAATCTCGTTAAAATTCTTTTACGTTTTACAGGTATGCTTTAATATGTTTGATGTTTGGAAGGAAAGATGGAACTTCCAGACCGTACATGTAAATGAAAAATTTCGTTTTATTTAATCAAGGGCGACACCAACATTTTCTTCTTCTTCTTCTTCTTCTTCTTCTTCTTCTTCTTCTTCTTCTTGTCTTGATATTATTGCAAAAGGATCAACTTAATATTATTCAAAATATTTCTTGATTCTAGAAAATGAAAATTCAATCTATAATTAATGAAGCTAATTCGCATTCAAGACTAAAATTACAATGAAAATTATGTTATTTTAATATTCATGAATGCTTTGACTGCTGACTCTCACTTCAAAATATTGAGCTTTTATGAAAACTGACATTGATTGTTTCACAAGGATTATATTGATATAACATTGAATTAATACATAATTAAATTCACGAATGAAGAAAACGAATTTAAAAACTATTTCATTCATGTAATTAAGTAAATGTCGCATTAAACAATGAACAATGTCAAAATTAATGAATAAATACTTAAACAGAAGAATAAGATTGATTCAATTGTTTTTGTTTTCATTTTTTGTGGATTGACTTAGGTGCCATATGAAACTGAGGTCCCGGAAAATACCGCAATCGGAACAACAATATTCAATTCAATTCTGGTGACGGACCATGATGTTGTCGGTGAAAATTTGAATATTTCATGCATGTCTGCACCACAACATATTTTAGTTGGACCATCACATTCGTTATCACCAATGAATGATGGTACCATTGACGGCACCGATTTGTATGAACCATGTTCAAAGTGAGTATGGCCATCAAACGAAATTTTAAATATTTAGAATCGAAAAAAATAAAACTTACATCCTTTTTTCGCATCAGGTTCATCGTTGAGCTGATTGAAAGTAATCAAGATCGTGCCAAAGCTGCCATTATTCTGAAAGAGAAACTGGATTACAATGAGCAAATGATTTATCATCTGGTACTAACAGCAACTGTAAGTTATCAAATACTAATTATGGAGTTTATGTCGGTCAAAATTTCGATTTCAATTTCGTGACGCTGACGATGGCTGAACTCTGAATTCAAAAAAGCCGAAAAGTCTTTTAGGCGATCAAAGTCAATGCACACAACCGTAATTCGCATGTCGATTCAAGGAAATGAACAGAATTCGCCAAACGATTTTCGAATTTGCAAAAAGGTTGTACAAGATAAAAGTATAAACACAAGTGCACACAAGTATTCCATTCAAAAATGTATAATGAATACAAAATATGTTTGCATTGTTTGATTGTGATAGTTCATCTTGATTTCATGAACTCAAGACAAAATCGTTAGACTTTATTATTATGGTTCTCAGTTCCACGCACTAAATTCCGAGTTTCAAGGGTGCTTGCTGTAATGATACATTTTCCATGACTTACATATAATTCAATATGTCGACACAAACGTTTTGCTTATTATTCTTCTACGACTTTTTACCACTCACCACTACTATCTACAGCCATTCACCGAACTTCGTAAAATTTAGTAACAGGATTTTTTTGTGTCCCTTTTCCTCTCTTTTCCGAATGAGTCGAACTAGCGAAACAAAAACAAAACGGTGAACAATGTCGAAAGACTCACTCTCTCACACCATTCTTATCCACCGATTTCGCCTTAGAATGTTGGATGGAAAATGTTGATTGTCATTTATACTTTGTCCCAACAACCATAATCATCGTATCAAATTTCAAATGTAATCATTATGGATGTAACATATTGCTTGAGTGCCATTCAGGACACACGTGCTTGATGTTTGCATGCACTAGAGAGCTCAAACAAAATGTCAATATTCCTATATGTTTTATAGATCTTTCGACATCTTTTTTTTTGTGTTTCGTTTCTTTTTTCTATTCCATGATCACGGAATTTAAGCGAGAAAAACAAATGGATTTTATAAACTAATAAAATATTTTATTCGTTTATGACGTGCGTGCATATGTGTATATATGTGTTTGAGTGTGTGTGCCTGTGTTTAAATGGATTAATGTCTGGGATAAGTGTGTGTATTCGCTTCAAAGCTACATGGAACATGGATCACATTTGGTTGCGTCTATTATTTTCTCTTTCAACATTTTATTGTTTGGCATTTTGAATGAGGTCGAATTCCATATTTTGATTGCATTTACGTAGGATGCTTTTGCAAAACTATATCCAAAATCCAAATCCAAAGTCATAATAAAAACCATATGCGTTTTGTGCTTTACGTATAGAATCTATTGAATGGATATTCAGGTCGTTATATAAATGAAATGCTCTCCTTTATAACAAATTCAAAATGTTTACATGTTGAATTTTGGCTTTATTCATTTATTCATAATAATAATTTAAACGTACATTCTCATACATTGGTTACCATTTCGACTATTTGTGTCGTTAGATACAGCACATGAACTTATTGAAGTTTGCCAACATTGTTTCCTTTTTCAAAAAAAAAAAAAACGAAAATTGTTTTATATTCTATGTTCAAAGTTATGTTTGCATATTAAAATACTCATTAATTTCTCTGTCTCTCTCGCTCTCTATCTCTCTCATAAATTCAGGATGGCATTCATGAGGCGAAGACTGGCCTGGAAATTCGAGTAAAAGATGTACAAAACCGTCCACCAATTTTCCAAGGTTCATTGGCCGCTGTCATTGATGAGGATAGTCCAATCGGATTGTTGGTATTAACTATACAAGCCAAGGACGGAGATCATGGTCAACCACGGCGAATTGTCTATGATTTGCTAACAAGTATGTCAAAACTAAATAATTTCAATTTTTTGATGTTTTGATTTAATTTAAGAAACTTTTTCTTTGGATGAATTTAGATCCAATGGATTATTTTTTATTGAATGCAACAACGGGTGAATTACACACAGCAAGACCATTGGATCGGGAAATATTACCTGATGCAACTGGAATTATCAGATTGAGTGTTCGGGTTCGTGTTTGTTTAGATTGGAACGCAATTGGGTTCATTTCATTATTTCCATTCGAATTTATTTTCCATGCAGGCAAGAGAGCTTATCGATGGGCAGCCAGGAAATGACAATTTAACAACAGCTACAGCACAAGCATCAATAACAATACATGATGTTAACGACTCACCGCCAATGTTTAACAAAAAAAATTATTATGTATCACTCACTGAAAATACACCAATCGGAACTCCGTTACCAATCGATATTAATGTCCATGATCCAGATATGGTAAGTATTGTGCATTGGCTAACTAAAAATTTGTACAAATCAATCGATTTCAATGAATTCTTCTCTATTGAAGGGTCAAAATTCTATGTTTGCACTGAAATTAGATGATGTGTCCGGAGTGTTTGACGTTGAACCAAAGATGGTAACGGGCTCATCGCCCGTCAGCATACGAATTGCAAATGGAACATTGGATTATGAAAATCCAAATCAAAGAAAATTCATTGTTTTGGTAAGTTTTGGCATCATTTGGTTTTATTGCTTAGGCACCTGATTAAATTTTAACTTTCCGACCATCAGATTATTGCGGAGGAAACTCAAACATTAAATAAGCTGTCATCGACAGCAACATTAACCGTAACTGTAACAGATGCAAATGATAATCGTCCAACATTCGAACAAGAAGCATATTCATTTTCGGTTAGTGAAACCGCAACAGCAAATCAGTTAATTGGAACGATAACGGCGAAAGATTTGGACTCTGGCCGATTTGGAACACAAGGGATACGATATTCGTTATCCGGCGCTGGTTCAGAATTATTTAAAGTTAGTAACACGGGCACAATAACCGTTACCGAATGTCAAAATGTACAAAACGGTAATCAAACTACAGAAAATTATCGTAAAAAGCGACAAACGACCGACCATTCGACCAATGCAAAAAAAGTGAATTTAACAATTATCAGCGAATCGGGTGTTCTCGATGTGGATGATACGATTAGTTCAACGGAATACTATTCACCATATTTGAATGACGGTGATGTGACATATCGAACATTTTACAGCACAAATGATGATTATATGGTGATGAGTGATGATAGTGATGAAGAAACCACAACCGTATCCAGTCTAGACACACCAATCAACGAAAACCAAAATACACAACATTCAAATGCAATCGATGCCAATTCAAGGGAAATTGAAACAATAAAACAAATTAAATTGCCAAATGATATGAAAACAGATGGTTCTGGGCATGCACCGTGTCTTGATTACGAAACACAAAACGTCTATTTTCTCACATATAAGGTATCAATTTTGTTATAATTCTGAATTTTAATTAGCTTTTTGGCCATAGGCCTGATGTTTGTCGGTTAACGGTGCTTGGCTTGTATTTCAATACGTTTTCCATTAATATTCAGGCGACCGATGATAACGGCATTGGGCACACATCGGTTGTATCATTGCGCATAATGTTAATCGATTCAAATGATTCGCCACCGGTGTGCGAGAGCACAGTATTTCGAGCTTCGCTTGATGAAGGTGCTCTGTTTTTCGATCCACCATTGTTTATTAAAGTTCGTGATGCAGATAGTATTTCTGATATCAATTACAGGTAAATCAGGTTAAAGTGAATTAACCGCCCAAATCCTCGAATATCTTTTTAATGTTCTAAATTTTAAACCAAAATCCATTTGTAAGCACCGACAGTTAAATCGAATCTTATCTGCTGTACATTATTTGTGTCTAGGATTCTTGGCAACAGCAAAATATTGAACTTGTTCACCATTGACAAACACACGGGTCAATTATTTATCAAGGACACAATGGCATTAGATGTGAATCATTTAAATTCAGAGAATATCTATTTCAGTGTTGAGGTAAATACAAATGAAACTTTGTCTGCTTTACGTAACTTGAAGTCATAAAAATGTCAAAGTATTATGAGGAGTTTTCTAAAAGCCTGGAATCATATTATCGAATTCAATTACATTTTGAGTTCTATTTTGCAAGCTTACCGCAAATCGAACATTTTTTATAAAAGCAAAAAAAAAACTATTGAAATTCGATTTGTTTGCTTAAGCATATTTTTTAATATTCGAGCGTTCATGAACATTTAATGCATTAAATTACATTTCACGATGGCGAATTTCAATTAAAAATCATTCAGTGACAAATGTCGCCATTCCAAAATGCTGGTATTATGAAAACCATTATGGATATTGAGCTCAGTTTGCAAAAGTCAACGAAATTGTATGTATTTGTTTTCATCATTTCCATTTTTTTATAATTCTTTTTTTTCCACTCTTTATTCCGGTTGGCATCCGTTTTTTTCCCTCTGCATCCGTATTTACGTGGTTTCGTCATCACGGATGCGGAATAGGTTGATGATGGTGCTTTTACGGCTATTTGCAATGTAAATATTACCATACGAGACGTCAATAACCATGCACCGAAATTTTTGCGTGACAATTACATGACATCAATAGCTGAAAATACACCAATCGGTACGTAAACTTGTATTCAATATTATTTTCATTTAATATGTTCGCATCACATTTTCGATTTTATATGCGTATAATTACGAAGCCAGAAGAGATACAGTGCCAAGCTAGACTCGGTAGTAGTGCTTGATGTGTGATGTTATGTTAAATGCCAGGGCTGGACATAATTGCGATTGCGAACGCAATAGGCAACCGATTTTTTCGCTCGCAATTCACGTAATAGTATTTTGAAATATTCACTCATCTGTGACTCTCTGTTTCAATTCAAAATTCAAGTGCATTCGAAATTACATTATCACAAAATGAGTTACCTGTTGGAAGCTCCAATATTATGTACAAACTACGTAATGTGCAATGTGCCTACTTTATCGGTCCATTTAATTGACTAACAGTTATTCTTGAAAATTTTAGGTTCGATGGTTCAGCAGGTCGAAGCTAGCGATTTGGACAATGGCATCAATGCGAAAATTCGGTAAGACAATTAAACCAATATTTTTTTCATTGTTGTTTTCCAGAAGGGAATCATAATCAATGGAATAGAAACTGAACTGGGATTTTGAAGAGAAATATTGCATTGATACATAAGTTTATCAGAAATACCGACTGAAAAGTAGTAACTCAATTAATCGCTATGTTTTATCGCAGAACTGGAGCAGGATTTATGCTGTTGATTTTTGTTTGAGAGCTCAAAACCTACAAAGGAAATGATGTTGTATTTCAATATTCCATATAATGCACGGGATCAATTGTTATTACATATTATTATTGCACTGGCATTCGGATTTTATTCAAACTTCAAACATTCGCCAATTCTTCCTGAAAATGTGATTCCTGTTAAAATTGAAATATTGTTCATTATTTTCGGCATTCAATGTGAAGCCAAACAGAACAGCATCATACAGCGATATGAAATGAGTTTCCAAATATTTGTCATTTTCAATTAATATTCTCCCATAGCATTCAGCATTCGCATCATTGATCCGATTATTACCATTCGACGCAGTATTAAAATCAATTCTATGCTATAGTAAATTCTTTTTTTTTCAAAACAAATCTAGATACCGGATCCAGCAGGGCAGTTTTGATGATTTTGTAATCGATAATCGTACAGGTTCGATATCGATTGCCCGAAAATTGGATTATGACAAACGAGAAAATTACCGTATCGAAGTGGTTGCCTCGGATTTAGGTAAAGTCAAAAAAAAAGTCACAAACAAATTTTCATTGGAACGCAACTGATCAAAACTATATTGAAATAAATTGCAATCCATGATTACGATATCGATTGGTAACTGGTAAATACATATATCGAGAACTGTATGCCGTTTAATTTCATAATATTGATTTGCATAATTCATTCATTCCGTTTCAATGTTCAATGAACATTGTTCAATATTAAAAAAGTAGAGCTTAAAACAATGATAAAACAATGATCATTGAATACTGAATTATTTCGAATGTAGAGATGAAATCAAATATTCGAAAAAAAAAGACCGATTCACCAAATTATAATTCAAAATGTTTATTACATTGAAACATGTCTATCAACAGGCATACCAAGCTTATCGGGAACCGCAACGGTGTCAATAAATTTAATTAATAGCAACGACAAAGATCCATTTTTCATCCCAGCCACACAACGAGCCGAGGTACGTGAAGATGCATCGATTGGTAAACGAATTTATCAATTAGTTGCTCACGATCCGGATGTTGCATCAAATGATGTTCTCGCCTATGAAGTAACCGAACCATTTACGGCTGTCAACAAAAATGGCAAACAACTTACCGATTCGGAATCGTTTAAAAATTTATTTGCTGTTGATCGTTATGGAAATGTTACTGTCAATGGTAAATTGGATCGTGATTTATTTGCGGTGGTTCGATTAACTGTGGTTGTTACGGACACAACTGCATCGACATTGCAACAAGGAAAAGGATTGTTAGTCATTACAATAATAGAAGTTAATGAAATACCACCGGTGAGTAAATTTCATTTGTAGAATGTTTCAATTTTTCAATTTGAAATTTAAAATAAAAACTTATTTCAATTTGTAGGCATTCGCTTTCCCATGGTCACCATCAACACCAAAACTCATATTTCAGATGCTCGAAGAGCAGCCAATTGGTACAAAATTAACACAGCTTCAAGCCACCGATATCGATTCAAATATTGAAGCCTATCAACTGTCAACAAATGATTATTTCGAAATAAATAATTTAACAGGTACGCTATTAATAAATGAATGGTAAATACAGAAACATATGAAACATTCGAAACACCTAATGTGCTTGCTCACCTAATTATGTCATAGACTTCGAAAGTATCTGAAGTGATTCGTACAATTTTCGATTATTATTATTATTCTTTTGAGTCATTCATTTGGATTCGAAATATTCAATTTTAATGTTTTTTCAAAAATGATTTATGTTGAAAATGGATAACCATTTGATTGTTTAATGTTCATTATTATAATTCAACGCAGTCGAATCAGAATAATGAATGTGTTTATTTTCCTCTTCAGACTAGATCTGTGAGCGGAACCAGTTCAATGTTCAGTTATCATTTCCTGTTGAAAATATCAAACACATGTAATTTTGAGTGTCGCATTTTTGCAGGTACAATCAAAACGAAAGCCCGCATCGACTACGAATCAACAAAACAGATCTATGTTAACGCATTTGTTACCGATACTGGCGTACCGCAATTGACGTCAACCGCTGAAATTATTGTCGATATTATCAACACAAATGACAATGATCCTGTGTTCACATCGCCCGAATATCGATTTACAATTGCTGAAAATTCACCGAAAGGAGCATATGTCGGAAATATTGATGCCAAGGACACCGATGACGGTAAGATTTATTTTGTTTAGTTAATCGAAATTAGGGCCGATTCTTCATATTTGATTGAGTTAATATACATATTTGCAAATTTCACAAATGACCTTGTATCATATTCTTGGATGTGAATATGAAAATAATCTCTGCCGATAAATTTATTTTGTCTGTTTTCTTTTTCGTTTCCTGATTGCTTTCTGTCTATTTTTATCGCACAAAAATATCATTATCTTGAACTGTAATTGCGTAAGAATCACTTACCAAGTAAATCCTATAAATCTGTGGGTAGAAAAGTTTGTCAAAAATTCGAAAATATTCTTTTTATTCAGCTGCTGAAAATGGTTCGAGAGAAAATTCAGCATTTGATTTCGGATGATGAAACAAATAAAACTTCGGTCATATATTTCCAAAACAATTTTAGCTTCATTTCCATTTTCCGTGAAAAGCATTATGTTCGTAAGCAATTGAACTTAAACTTTTTTTTGAATTTCCCATTGGGCGCCTCGTTTCGATAGTAATATCAATTTGTAATACGATTTTGATGAACAAATTCCAAATGACAAATGTCGCTCAACTTTTTTTTTTTGCATATAAATGTCAATGATATTGATGAAATAAGTATCAGTTTGAAAAACCACAACAAAACAGCTGCGGTTTCCCTTGTAATGGATACGAAAGAAGAATTTTCAATGTATTGTTCTCTCCTATTTCCAATGAGTTCATGGTGACAACCGAAAATTGATATTTTTTTTATACTTAATAATAATTCGAGAGTCGAAAGTACCAAAAGATGTGAAATGCTACGATTGAATATTTGAACCATTGTTCAAACTGAAATGAAAGTACATAAATAACATCCGCATCCGACGTTCAGCCACTATGAAGTTTTTATTGAGGAAAAGTTTATTTTTTATAATCTATTTTTTCATTCATCTTTGACCAGTTGATAATAATAATCAACGATGACGATGTTAGTGGTCGATGGTCTATGGACATGATTTTTGATTCAACAACCGATTTTCATTTTTAATGTCATTCCTTCGTTGCCACACCAGATTGAAAGAATTCCAAGAAAAACTGAATTATTCCTGGCATTTACCATAAAAACGCACGTTTGAAACGGCAACGGAATCAAAATTGATATTTTCGAGCGAACGTTTAGTCTATTTTTCACCACCCTTGAATCGAAATGAAACATACACATTGCATTTTATGACCATTTGATTTTATGACGGTCAAACGATATTGGCAGTGATTGCATTAAAATTGACCTACTTTTATGCAGTGTTCATTGTTTCTCGTCATATTCGCCATCCTTAGGATCATAATAAAAACAACAATTTGATATACTTTTTTCGCCATTTCATAGCTGAGTTGATTTAATTGGCATATCATTTTTTCTCGTTTCAGGAATTTTAGGCAATGTGACCTACTCATTGATAGGAGACCATAGTAAAAATTTCAATATTGACTCGTTATCTGGTCTCATTACGGTACAAAATAGCACATTTTTGGATCGTGAACGTTTGGCAGAGACATCATTTTCCGTTATGGCAACAGATAAGGCGCCCGTTACAACAAGACGGTCTTCCATTGTTCCGGTAAATATCGATTCCAATAAACCCAATGTCTGGACGTTCTGAAAAGGAAAAAAATGTCCATTTTCGATCAAGAAAGCAGTGACTAAATTTTTATCCATACATTTGCAGATTCATATAGTAATTCAGGATGTAAACGATAATAGTCCAGTTTTCACACAAAAAAATTACTATGCTACTGTAGCCGAAAATGCACAATTGCATCCACCAGCGGCCGTTTTACAAGTAAATGCTGTAGATGCTGATGGGGGTGTTCATGGCGAAGTAAAATATGGAATTGTCAGAAATGAGAATAAGCTGTTCCAATTGGATTCGAATTCGGGCATATTGTATCCGTCACAAAGTCTTAAGGGTAAAAAGGGCCAATACAAATTAACTGTTGAGGCCCGAGATGGTTTAGGCTTTGGACCTAATTCCGATACAACCGATATTGTTATAGATATTCAAAGTGTAAACAATTATCGGCCGGTTTTCATAATGCCAGCCCTATCGAACGCATCGGTCGAAGTGCAAGAGGTAAGCCGAAATTCGTGTAATGAAATTTAAAAAAAAAATATTAAAACATAATTTTTTTTATGAATCAGAATCTTGCCGTTGGCGATTATTTGGTAATGACGGTAAAAGCAACCGACGAAGACACCGGTGACAATGGAAAAATTAAATATTACTTGCAAGTTAACAGTCAAAATGTGTTGGAAACGGAGGAGTTCCGTATTGATGAAAACACGGGCGAATTAAAACTAAAGAATAAACTCAATCGAAAAAAGCAATCGAAATATGAATTGGTGTTAGTGGCACGAGATCAAGGAATGCCAACCAAATTTGAAAGTTTACGATTCTTGACCATTCTTATTGTGAGCGTCAATGAGAATAAGCCCGAATTTCCGGATGCATCGAATCCATACAAATTCTTTATTGTCGAAAACAGCGATCGTGACATTCGAATAGGAAAAATCCAAGCTTTCCTTCGTGATACGGCACCAAATGTTGGTGTTTACTATTATATGTTGATGGGAAATGAGGAGGGTGCATTTTACGTTGACAAAATGAGCGGTGATGTATTCACAAATCGAACATTAGATCGCGAAGAATTGAATACGTATCACTTATATGTTTTGGCGAGTAAAAAATCGGACTTGCACATATCACGTAGACAACGGGATGAATTGGCTGTCGAAACATTGGAGAGAGATAGCACTGTTGCCAAAATTCAAGTCAAAATACTAGATGTTAACGATAATGCACCGAAATTTGAGCACGAAGAATATTTTGCTGGTATCAGTGCTGAGGCATCGATTAATCAATTGGTTGCAACAATCAATGCTACCGACGCTGATATGGGAACGAATGGAACATTCGATTTGATTATTATTTCATCGAATTTATTCAAATTTGGTTCTAGCAAATCAGTTGGATCTATTGTCCCAAGCCCATTTAGTAAGTATATTTAAATTTAAAGTATTTGAGAGATATTCTGTTTCTCATTGACAATAATAATCGCCTAATTCACTCGTTTCTTCTTCAGAAATATCGAAAGAAGGCCATCTAACAACAGCCACGTATATGGGTGAATATGATCAAGATCGTTTTGAATTAACCATTATTGCAAAAGAGATCGAGCATCCAGGACGTGAGGCTGAAACAAAAGTCTTTGTATGGATCTATCGACCAGATCAATTGGTTCGAGTTATTATGTCACGGCCTCCATTTGAGGTAACACAAGAAAAAGGAGAAATAATATCTGAGCTTCAAAATGCAACCAACAAACGAATCATCGTCACTGAAATACGGCATCATGTCAATGGAATGGGACGCATTCGAATGGATTGGTGCGATCTATATTTTTATGCCGTTGATATGGAAACAAAGGTTATTGGACCGGTTGATGATGTTCTAAGGACCATTGACAGCAATTATGATTTCCTAAAAGATTATTATGCTGGTTTTGCCATTGAGAATATTGTTCCAGCTCACGCTAAATTCGTTGAGGAGGAAATTGATTTAGCATTGGTTGGGCTATTGGCATTATTGATTGTATTATTTGTTGGTGCCATTAGTTTTATTGTGCTTTGTTGTTGTCTGAAAAATTGGAGCATTTCAATTCCAGCCCAAACACGACGAAAAGAAGCTTTAATTAAAAAGCAATTTATTGATGAATTGAGTACCACTGAGAATCCATTGTGGATTGAACAGTAAGCAATTTTATTTAAATGAAAAATTTTCAAATACATAATAATGATCTAAAAATGCATTTATTTTTAAAGAAAACTTAAAATGTACGAGGAACAAGAGCTAACGATGCAAGTATTCTCCGAGCCAGAAATATCAATCCTTGATCCAGATGGAATTGTAAGTTAAAAAATTATATTTTTGTCAGTTTTAGGCGCTAAATTATATTGTATTATTATTTTTTGGATGACAGCAGCCAGCGTCAACAATGAGACGACGTGATTCGTATGAGGTGTCGGGCGACAACACTTATGCAACTATACAGCCTAGGAATGTAATGCCATCGAATTTCGATAATAATAATGGTACTTTGGGGCCACGGATGAGAAATAGTAGTTCAGTATCAACCATTGGAAATGGAGAAATTGCTGACTATGCAACATTGAGGAACGTTAATGGCCATCCACCATCAACGGTAAGTGTCATTTTCAAACTCGATCTGAACAAATTATAATTGTTCAATTTAAACTTGTGACCAAATCTATCGATTCGATAATTTCAGACACAACTATACGAATTCACCGGATCTACGTTTCAAGCATTGGCACATAACGATAATGGAAACTATGTTGCTGAAATCATTTGACGAACTAATGATGAACTAAATGACTTCATCATTTGGTAAAACAGGAAAATCATCTCAAATAAACATTAAAATTGAGTTTTAAATTAGAATAATATTCATAATAATTGAAGCGTTAGTGAAATTATCTTGAAGAAAATAGTTAATTGATATTGTTTAAAATTGAATCAAACTTTATCCAAGTCAACGCCCAAAGGAGCAACAGAAGTGTATTGGAGAGCCTATATCGATCGAATTATTATTCGTTATGCGATTTTGCCCATGTGTATACGAAGTTTCCCTAAATTGCAGCTCAAAAGTGAACGTAAAATTAATGGAGTAAAGAGAATGACAATAATATTTAGTGTAAAAAAATGTTCGGAGAATCGAATGAAACAAATACGCAGATAATTCATTGATAATCTGATGAATTGAAATGAACGAATGATTTTGATTGGTTTTAATTGAACTGTAAAAAGCTATAAACTAATGTTATGTAAATTAACGAAGACGAATCCATTCAGATTTCAATTTTATATTTATGTTTTGAATTTTTTTTATAAATGAATAAATCAATAATAATGTATATCGATGTATTTGTCATTAGTTCTGTTGTAAATTATTTAATGAATAAATTATTTCATAGATTTCGACGAAATCAAATATTTTTTTTTTTGTTTAATGATAACGCTCGATATGAAAACTGAAGTAGATGTCGACTGGTAAAGGGGAAATTTAAATTAAACCGCCACAATCAAAATGCAGAATTCCGAATCTTCCAACAATATAAAGCTACAAAATTGGCAAAATGCAGACGGCATCAAATTCCTACCGCATTCACCATGCATTTAGTAACGTCGACAATATTTCCATTAAGAATGTTCTTATATTGAATTGAAAAATATGATAAACCAAAATAAAATGATTGATTTTCATCATTTGAATAATCAGGTGCATTGTACTAGCCCTCCCCATAATCTCTGCTGACTTGATATGTTTAATGCTGGTATATTTTAGTTAGTGCTGACGATTGGTTGTGGTCCCTGAATTTTTGCTGCCCTCTAAGCATAGCAGTAATTTTTTTAAATCAATGCATAAATATTCTTTAGGAGTTCGTTCATTTTGTAAAGGAACTACTCGAAATATCATACCCATAGACTCATAGATGGCTCATAAAAATAGTGCTGCCATTATACGCTCTCAGACTCTCAAAAAGCATTTTCATGTCACAGCAGTAATTGACTCTTTAAAACTCCGTTAGTGAAAAATATCATCTTTCGAAACGATAGGCAACAAGTCATGAGTCATCAGCTATAAATTGTTTCGTGTTAAAATAGATACGTTTTTTCGTCTGTCTGTGCACCAATCATAAACTGATGCGTAATTTTCTTTCATCATCACGAACAAGAACCACCAATATTTGTAATTCAAATCGATTTTTGTGGCAAATGTAATAATATTATACAAATTAATCGTTTCTAATGTGGATATACGAATGAACGGAATATTACAATATTTACTTTTTATTTTGTTTGTTTTCAACTCCAGAACAAGTGACGAAAATAAATATTTTAAAAATTATTCATTTTCAGTCGATAGAAATTGTCTTCCATAGTCAACTTTAGCATACATACTCTTGCGTAAGTAATTTGCGAAGCAATGTCATGTAATAGCCACCCAATGCTTTAGCAATCGTTTTCAAATGTGTAGGTAAATTAATGATTGCGCACGCAACTGTATCGCTTTGTATTCATATATTCGCATCGAATTTTCAGAAAAATTGTTCTCGTCACTTGTTCTGGAGCTAAAAACAAACAAAATGAAAAATAAATATTGTAATATTCCGTTCATTCGTATAACCACATTAGAAACGATTAATATGTATAATATTCTTGTAATTTTATAGCTGATGACTCATGACTTGTTGCCTATGATCAACTTTTTTCGCTCCGTTTCGAAAGATGATATTTGTCACTAACGGAGCTTTACAAATATATTTTGTTTGAAAAATCAATATGACATGAGAATTAAAAGTATGCAATTTGTTTTTCGATGAATTATTGATAATGAGAAAATGCATTCATCGGCTGTAGAGGGCAGAGGCAATATTCGTTAAAAATTATAAGTTATAAGAGAATGAGTATGGACCGAAATAGAAACTAAATTGATGCCTCTGGACGCCTTTCCCACACTAAAAACTAAATTGACGCCTTCTCACATTAAATCGATGCCAAATTAGCGTCAATTTAATTTCATTTTCTATTTGAGTATTCATGATTCCTCGATGATTGATGGGTCAGATAGGAACAGAAAATGTGCGATGACCCGATATATTTTTGCATTCGGAATTCGAAAGTGTTGAATAAAACATTGAATCATTCTCGAAAAGTCAGTGTACTTTTAGTACTCCAAATTTGGATTTTATTGGTTCCACGCGAAAAAATGTTAATACATTTTTCATCAAAAAACAAATTTCATATTTTCAATTCTAATCTCTTATTGATTTTCAAAAAAATATATTGCCAAAAATTTCGTTAGTGACAAATATCATCTTTCGGAACGGAGCGAAACAAATTTATCATAGGCAACAAGTCATGAGTCATGAGTCATGAGCTGTAATTTCATTCATGTAAAAATTGACACGTTTTTTCGTCCCTCTGTGCACCAATCACAAGCTGATGCGTAGTCTTCCTTCACCATCATCATCATCATCAGAAACAACAACCACCAGAACTTGTCACTCAAATCGAATATACATATTATTCGTATAATGAATATGCGCATAAAGGGAATATTACAATATTTATCAATGTTTTAATATACATTAGTTTGAATATTCATTCCATATTTTTTCATTTCAAATTTGAATTCTATTTTTTCGTGCAGAGAGACGAAAAAACGTGTCAATTTTTACATGAATGAATTTATAGCTGATGACTAATGTCTGGTTACCTATGATCAATTTGTTCCGCTCCGTTCCGAAAGATGATATTTGTCGCTAACGAAATTTTTGCAAATATATTTTTTGAAAAATCAATATGACATGAGAATTGAAAGTATGCAATTTGTTTTTCGATGAATTATTGATAATGAGAAAATGCATCCATCGATAGAAGTTGAGCAGAGGCAATATTCGTTTAGAATTATAAGTTATAAGAGAATGAGTATGTATTCATGATTCCTCGATGATTGATGGGTCAGATAGGAACAGAAAATATGCGATGACCCGAAATATTTCTGCATTCGGAATTAGAAAGTGTAAAATAGAATATAGAATCATCCTCAGCAAGTCTAGAAGTACAATATATTTTGAACATAGGAAATAAATTTAAATAGTTATCCGATTTTCTTTTTTTTCGCGTTCAGAAGGTGTTCCGGGGGGATAATAAAAAAATTTATTTCATTTGGACTTTGAAAATAAAAAGTATAATTATTACACTTTATTTTGTTCGTACTTTGAAAAAAAGAAAATCGGATAACTATAAAAATTTATTTCCTTTGGACTTTGAAAGAAAAAGTATAACTATTATTTGTTTCTGATTCTGGGGATAATAAAGAAAAAATCGTCATTTCTTTATAAGTTGAAAAAAAATATGGCAACCTGCACATAATTTTTACTCATGTTTCATGTCAATTAACAGGACAAATTTTTTCCTGACGACGTCTTCCTGCGCCCAGGGCACCTCCACGTGGTGACGGTGGTCACATCGAACAATTCCTGTGATACTTTCTATG
>GL501451.1:447015-663348 GCA_000149185.1 Mayetiola destructor
ATGTTTGAGTCTATGTTCCGCACAATTGGTCAATCGCAAAAATGACTGAGTCGAATAAATTTCGAATTTGTTTTAATAACAAATTTTCAAAATTTTCTTTCCCAACATTTACTGCTAAATTGAATGCATTTTCGATTAACAATTTACAAATTTCAAAAATAGAATTTTTGTTGGAATGATTTGTTTTCATTTCGTTCACGTTTTTGACACATATACAATATACTTGGATCTGTCATTGAATGACTGTGACTGTCGTTATGTTTTAAATACTTGAATTTTAGGATAAAATTCACCCTATTTTATTGTAAATCATCAATTTACCTTAAGGTGTGGTGAATAATATATCTGACGTTTCAACTCATGTGTAAACTAAGACATATGATCAAAAAAATTGCTAGCCGCAATGCATTAGGATGGTGAAAACACCTGAAATCAGGGTCTTCATCAACCTCTAATTTTACGTGTTATTGTTGTTGTAATTTCTGACTACGTGGTTTGGAACAAGAAATTCAAAATATATTTTACTTAAACCGTATGAGCATTGAGCATGGACGAGCATTCAGAGGGAAAGTGACGGAAATAGTGTTAGAGGAAGACAGAAGAAAAAACTGAATTTGGCAATAATATTTTAGTAGATTTGAACATGAAGGAAATGATTTTTTAAAGTTGAACTTGACAAAATGTTCTCCTAGACTTGAGCATGAAAAAAGTGATTTATTAGTGTTGAGCTCAATTCTAAAAAATCATTTTCGTCATGTTCAAGTCTAACAGCGCATTCATTCCATACTCAACTTCTCAGTAACAGTTTTGAAAAGGACCATTTTCATTTTATGCCATTCATTTGTAAAAACTTCGTTAGTGACAAATATCATCTTTCGGAACGGAGCGAAAAAAGTTGATCATAGGCAACAAGTCATGAGTCATCAGCTATAAATTGTTTCGTGTTAAAATAGATACGTTTTTTCGTCTGTCTGTGCACCAATCATAAACTGATGCGTAATTTTCTTTCATCATCACGAACAAGAACCACCAATATTTGTAATTCAAATCGATTTTTGTGGCAAATGTAATAATATTATACAAATTAATCGTTTCTAATGTGGATATACGAATGAACGGAATATTACAATATTTACTTTTTATTTTGTTTGTTTTCAACTCCAGAACAAGTGACGAAAATAAATATTTTAAAAATTATTCATTTTCAGTCGATAGAAATTGTCTTCCATAGTTAACTTTAGCATACATACTCTTGCGTAAGTAATTTGCGAAGCAATGTCATGTAATAACTACCCATTGCTTTAGCAATCGTTTTCAAATGTGTAGGTAAATTAATGATTGCGTACGCAACTGTATCGCTTTGTATTCATATATTCGCATCGAATTTTCAGAACAATTGTTCTCGTCACTTGTTCTGGAGCTAAAAACAAACAAAATGAAAAATAAATATTGTAATATTCCGTTCATTTGTATAACCACATTAGAAGCGATTAATATGTATAATATTCTTGTAATTGTTTGCACAGACAGACGAAAAAACGTATCTATTTTTACATGAATGAATTTACAGTTGATGACTCATGACTTGTTGCCTATGATTAATATTTTTCGCTCCGTTCCGAAAGATGATATTTGTCGCTAACGAAATTTTTGCAAATATATTTTTTGAAAAATCAATATGAAATGAAAATTGAAAGTATGCAATTTGTTTTTCGATGAAAAATGTATTAAAACTTTTTTCGCGTGTAACTATACAAACCCAACTTGGAATACTAGAAGTACCCTGACTTGCCGAGGATGATTCTATATTATATTTTACACTTTCGAATTCCGAATGCAAAATTATTTCGGGTCATCAAGTATGCAATTAATATGTATAATATTCTTATAATTGTTTGTGATGATGAAAGAGAATTACGCATCAGTTTATGATTGGTGCACAGACAAACGAAAAAACGTATCTGTTTTTACACGAAACAATTTATAGCTGATGACTCATGACTTGTTGCCTATGATCAATTCCATTTCATCTATGTTTTCTATTGTCATTCATTCGTTTCCATTATTTTCCATTTTCGCCCATTCGTTTCCATTTTGGGTGCATATTCTCATTAATTTCATGAATAGCCATCAGTAAATGCAAGAATATATCTTACATTCACCATGATAGCTATTCATTGAGCATGAAAAGAGGTTTGCATGATTGATTGGACGCTTTTACCCGATGATTCAGATAGATCAACAACGGGAAAATGCAATCGATTGCAAAGATAAGTGGGTTCATCTCATATTTTCTGTTCTTGTCTGATCCATCAATAATCGAGGACTCATAAATACATATCTACTCATTCTCTTATAACTTATAATTCTTAACGAATATTGCTTCTGCTCTATGTCTATCGATGAATGCATTTACTAATTATCAATAATTCATCAAAAAACAAATTTCATACTTTCATTTCTCATGTCATATTGATTTTTCAAAAATTTAATTTGTAAAAACTTGGTTTGTGACAATTATCATCTTTCGAAACAGAGCGAAAAGAAATTATCATAGGCAACAAGTCATGAGTCATGAGCTGTAATTTCATTCATGTAAAAATTGACACGTTTTTTCGTCCCTCTGTGCACCAATCACAAGCTGATGCGTAGTCTTCCTTCACCATCATCATCACCAGAAACAACAACCACCAAAACTTGTCACTCAAATCGATAATAATATACATATTAATCGTATAATGAATATGCGCATGAAGGGAATATTACAATATTTATGAATGTTTTGATACACATTAATTTGAATATTCATTCCATAGCTTTTCATTAAGAATTTAAATTCTATTTTTGTCGTGCTCGGAGTTTGTCAATAACTGATACCCACACTTTTTCATGGGGTCTATAATTCATTCGTTTTTTTCTTATATAAACGGGCCCTGTCTGCTTCATCTTCAGTATACAATACTTATTCAAAAATCGAAAACGAAAATGAAGTTAGCTTTGGCGATAGTTTTGTGCATTGGTCTTGTAAGTACTTTATAATTATTATTTATTGATTTTCGCGAATATTGACATCTTTTCATTAATAAAATATTTGTTAATTTAATTCAGTATTTGTGTGGAGTCACTGCGATGAAGCGTACGAACTCGCTGACGAAACAAAAGCATCTGTAAGAAAACTGCTTTTTTCCATTTCTTATTTTTCATTTTGCATGAACCTTAGATTACTCAGCTCATTTCTTTTATTTTATTTTTCTTCTTCAGATTGGATCTGACTGATTTAGAATATTTTCAAGCTCAGTGAGTCTGAAGTTTCAAAGTCTAAAGTTATTTTGTATGCTTCTTAAATTACTCAGCTTTTTTCTTTTACATTTTCATCTTCAGTTTTACGGAAATTGAATATATGGTCACGCTGTGAGTCTAAAATTTCCAAGTCTAAATTTATTTTGTATGCTTCTTAAATTACTCAGGTTGATTATTATTTTCTTCTTCAGTTATTCCTCAGATGTTAAATTGACCCCGAAGTGAGTCTAAAGTTATTTCACATGAACCTTAAATTAATAAGCTTTTTTCTTTCAAATTATTTTCTTCTTCAGTGATGTTGGATTTTATCAATTTAAAAGTTGGTGAGTCTAAAGTTCCAAAGTCTAAATTTATTTTTGCATGCACCTCGAATTACTCAGCTCTTTTCTTTTACATTATTTTCTTCTTCAGGCTTAATAATAGATATGGTGAATTCGTCAAAGCGTGAGTGCAAATGTCAACCGTTTCGAACATTTTATAATTTTCTTATTAATTTTTTTTTTTTTTTGTAAAAAATATTTATAATATTTTCAGATATAATTCTGCGGAAAATAAGAAAGGTCCGGAACTACTTTTAGGAGCATCGTTAAGATTACAGACGGCATGCGTTGAGAAATTTCAAGATAAGTGAGTTACCATTTCTGTCGATGGATTTGAAAATTTAAATTTAAAACTTGAATAAACTCATTCAGATTCAATGGTACATCATATTGGGGAGCAAAAAAAGGTTCTGATTTGTGTAATGCTGCGGTTAAAATTTATGAGGAACAAGCGAAACGATTTCAACGCTGAAACATATATACCATTCTTTTTAAGTTTTCACTCAAAATTACGTTACTTAATTGTGCTGTACTTGATTGTCAATTTTTCAGAGTTCTAATGAACAAATGACTCAATAAAAGAAGCAAAATCTCAATCATGTGTCGATGTTTTTAATCAGTTATTCTCGGAATTCTTTCAAACAAATCTTATAAAATAAACTATAGGCCCTACGTGTGCGTCGCGTCTCCTATCAAATTAAAATAATCATTAACAATCACAACTTCTTAAATTGATCTTCAAACTGGTTGAACGGTGGCTTGCCGGGCTGAATTAAAATGACCAAATACCTTTGAATTGCTCTTTGGCTAATTTCCGTGACTTCAATCTTCACAGGATTCCGATCCGGCACTCGAACCAGCAAATGCTGGTGAATTGAAATCAAATGAATCCAATATATAATTAATCAGTTGATCAGCCGACTGGTACAGGACGTCCTCTGAATTCATTTTCAAAACTTATTTATCGGTACCGAATTCTTTCAAACGCTACGTCTGTTTCAGACACAGCATTTGTTGCGAGTTTACTTCATATTCATTCAAAGCGCAGCAACAAAATGAAAAAAGTTCCATTATTTCGATTGTTTAGAATTTATTTATTAATTGAATCACGAATCAGAATCGCAAAACAGTTTGAGATTAAGCGAACATTAGTTTTATGCACATTGCTAATGAGCACGAAACACGAGTTAATTTTTTTTTGAATATTCATTTCGAATGATTTTTTATTTACAAAGTTATTTTTTGTGATTTAAATTATTTTGTATGTTTTGAGCCATGGGCATCTAAAAGAATGCTTCGAAAGCAAAGCTTTGTTCTGAATAGCGACCTCAAATTAGTTTCTTACAAAAAAATATCATTGTTATTTGTATTTGTGTGTGTGTTTTTTTTTAACAAAATAAAAACTATTAATCTAAACACCCCGATTTCGTAGATCTTTGACTTTATAAATTCGAACCAGCCAATGTTCTGTTGTATAAGCTTCTTCAAGCACATCAAGTTCAAAGTCTTTGTTACCAATTTCGGCTGCTCGAACACGATCATATCCAGGCGGTTTTCCTCCTTCGGTGTAGACCTGGGAATAAAATTATTTATCGAATGCAAAAAAAAAAAAAAAACAAACAACAAATAATCATTATAATAACCTGTCCAAATCGATAGTAGCACATTTTGTACATCAAGCAATTGAGCAACGTCGGTGATCCTTCTTTATCAATTCGAAAGTCTCCATTTGGTGCATAATAATCACTTTCTTTGATGTGAGCACCACGATCAGTGCTGCTTCCAATACGAACCATCCATAAGAATTTGTTAATATCATCCGATGAATATCCGGTTAAACCACCGAAGATAACAAGCACATAACTAACATCTAATTCTCGCATAATTTCATAAGCTTTCTCTTCGGTCGAGGCCATTGCTTGACCAACTCTTGATATATGAGTATTATTCCATGTATTGTTATCAACTAAAATTGTTCGATTAGCCATCGCAGTAATTTGATAACCATAATCCCACCAAGACATAATTTTTGCATCTTCGGGTGTATTCATTTGCAACCAATAATAAGCTTCACGGAAATCATCGAAAATAATACGTCCACCATCGTGTGAACGAGCGCTTAGTACAATACTTGGTGAACTATAGGCTTCTGATGTGACCCATGTACAATGGAATGTGTACGTTATTAACAGAAATGTCAAGACACCAACAAATGCTAGTGCAACTTCTCGTTTAACACCCGATTGTTGTTCGTATTTCTTTGATTTTTTGAAATCTTTTGATGATGAGGCTGTGGCTGATGATGCGATCGTTGGTTGGGTTTCGATACATTTAATGTATTTGGATAACAAATGGGATACGGTTATTCCAGATATGATGCACATTACGGGCGCCAATACCAACATTAAACGAACCATTACGCCCTATTGAATGAAGAATTTATTTCGTCACTGGCCTGATCAAAATGTAAAAAAAAAAAAAAATCCATTCACTTACCGCAAAATAGATGCTCGTAACGCCATACAAAATGATAAAAATATTCGCATCGGTTAATTTTGAGAAACATAAGTATAATCCAGCGGGAAATAGAAACACTAAAATCTGTAGATTGAGAATATTTTCATAAAAATCGTAGTTTTCATACGTCTTACAGCTCACAGCAATGCGAGGTGTTTTATATTTTCAGTGATCAAAGTGTATTTTTTTTAACAGTCATGGCGACCAAAATCTCAACTGGGAATCAATTGAAACAGGACTCACCAATATCGATTTGATCGCTAACTAAATTTTGTCTCATCCCCAATCAATAACCAGAACTTCGAATGAAAACAATATTTTGGCGATCAAATTTACCTGTAAATCAAAATAAAATGATGACCACGATGTCGGTTGATGTTCAGATACCGAAGCGATAATTGGAATGTGGTTCTTAGCATATGATGGATCCAATAAAGAATAAAATCGTCCAGTCCATGGAGATACTTTGCCTACAAATAGATTAATTTAGTTTGAATATTATTTGAATGTGATATCTTTTTGTTACGAACCAGTTATTGCGAGAATTGTTGCGACCATAAACAAAGCGCCCAAAACAATCGTCAAAACAGCTTTGAACAAAATTTCAAAGTATTCTTTAGAAAGTTTCGCTCGTACATACTCGATGAAAGCATAGATTTGACATAAACCGAATACACCGAGAGCCTGCAATAAATATTTCAGTTTCAATCGATTAATTTTATCGCTTCAAAAATAAATACAAAATAATAATAATTATTTGTAAATCAAACTAACCAGCATATGTTCGGAGCTTTGAACCGGTTGAAAACCAACAAATGAAATCTGCATTGACAAAACTGTGCCCACGCAATAAAGAATACTATAAGCGACATATATTCGATGCGAAAAACGTCCAGTTACCATCAAAGCCAAAACGTGCAATGGAATCAAATTGATAAGAAACACATAACCGCCCCATGACGAAACCATATAAAAGTAGGCAACGGCCGACAACGTAGACCATAAAATTGCACCAGTTTTCACAGCCTTAATCCAGAAGTAATACGTTAACAGCATGCAAAATATAGCAATGCCTTCATTATCATATGAACCGGCCACTGAACGTGAAATGTAACCAGGAACGATTGAAATCAATGCAGCAGCAACTAATCCAGCTCCTGTACTCTGTTGAAAGAGAAATTTGAAATAAATTTGAAATAAATTTATTGCTAATTTTTAATTTTAATTCGATACATCATTTTTAATGAACAATGAATTAGACTCACATGAATCTCTTTAGTTAGCAAATATGTGACTAATGTTGTAAGTGATGAAAAGAACGGCGCTAAAAACACACAAACATTACGAATATCGATTGTGATGTTAAACAGCCACATTATGCGATATAATGCGGCTGATGTAACCATTAATCCTGGATAAATGGTTCCACCGATGATACGCCCTAATGGATACCATGCTCGGTCATCGAACCAATTATGAAAATTGTAAAATCCTTGTTCGGTTAGAAATCGAGTTGTTCGATAATTGAAATATGGATCGAATTCATGGATAACACTTTCGAATCGTAAAACGGAGAAGAGCCGAGTTGCAAATGCTGAAAATACACAAACAATTTATATGAATATTCACAATCAAATGAGAGGGGTGTGGACATTTTCATTCCGAATTCCGAAACAAAAAATAATATGAAATTATTTGGGACTACTCACAAAGAATGGCAGCAATTGTTAGAATGGCCAATTTCACTAAATGCTCCTGTTTCTCAACGCCAAATTTAACTTTTGACTGTGTTGCGGTATCCATAATTACGTTTGTGACAAAATCACTTAATTTTAATCTAAGGAAAAAATTTGTTTCACAGTTGATGCGTCACTTTTATTCGTATCGCACTATTATTGAGTTTGTTTACTCCATTACAAGTGAAAAAATGCAACAAATCAATGGTAAAATGGAAGATTTCCTCTCATACCAATCTTGCTGAACTTTTTTTTTCTTGATGGAGAAAAAACACCGGCACTACAACAATCAACTTATAACATCATTGACGGCGTGGCACACATACGCAATCAGCCATATTAAATGCGTAGAATCTTGTCATTCAACAAATATTTGAATTCTGACGTTGAATTTACTTCAATTCAGAACATTCCAAATAAATTTACACAGTTGGATACCCAAATTCAATTTGTCATTAAATCCTGGACCAGAATAATATATTTTTTTTTTATAATTCGTTATATTTTTACATTATATTTGCAAAAAAAAAAAAAAATTGGAATATGTGTTGACAGCTTGAACGCACCCTAAATATTCGCGCCAGTATAAAGCATTTATACTGCATCGAAATGTCATTTTGACAATGTCATGGCCATTTATCATTTTATTGAAGTTTTTTTTTTCCTATTAAACTTATAACGATTTTTTCTTTCGTTCAAAGCTGTGAATACAACGAAAGTGAACGAGCACTGCATGTAGCTGCGCTTTTTAGCAGCAAAATTAGAATACAAGACAGATGTGATTTTTGCCAATCAGAATCAGTATTCACAGTGAACTTCGTTGGGTTCATCTAAAATGAGTGAATTGGATTTTAAGGAAATTTATAAATTATTTGAAAAACTTAGCGTTATTTTAGGAGGAAAATATGGTGGCAGTGAGTATTGAGTATTGTTGTTGTTTCTGTGTTTCGCAATATTTGCATTCCATTGTTCCAAAAAAAAAAATAAACAATAGAAATAAATAAAAATGTGTGTTTCAGTTTTTGATGAATGCGTTGTTCAAATGGAAATGTCATTTGTCGTTGTTTATTTAATTAAAACTAAATTAGCTTATTAGTGGGTTCCCTTGACGTTCTATTTATGTTGATCGTCTGCTCTATTTACTTGAATTTATTCCAGATTCGGCCTTACAACATATATCACAATACATATCGTCGCACCCAAATACATTAAGCAACAATTTACCGTTTGATGAGTCAACATTGTTAAAAAATATTTCAAATTATTTGAGCGTAACAAAGACGCCAATTGATGCATCACAATTCAATAGCCAATTTCAACAGCTTTTGACTTGTGTAAGTTTCATTCTTTCCCTATATACACAGCATTTGCTTCACAGTAATTCATTTTTTTTCTTGCTACGTTTCGATTCTTTCGATTCAAATTTCAGACAAATTCTCACAATCGCAGTTCAGTCTTATCGTTTCTCTTCATAATGGCACAAAGTCAGAACAGTTTCAGTACAGTTCAGAGTCTTAGCACCAGAACAACCAACGATTTAGCTGCAATTAAGTCGAACACTCGATTTTTCAACAATGACTTTTTCGATCGACAATTTTCGCCATCGAATACGAATAATCAGTGTGGTCTTTTGACCACAAAAAAGGTGTGTTAGAACCTTCTTTTAAATTTATCATTTTTTATGTCATTATTTCACAATATTTACTCTTTCAGGGCATAACATCGAGCTCATCATCATTTAATATTGGAGCGAAACAAGTACAAGCATCAAACGTGCAGAAATCCAGAAGTATGGGCAATTTTCAAAACAACTCTACACATTTTGAGAACGGCATGGCACCTCCGAATGCATCAATTTGCCAAATTGAAAATGATGCTGATTTCGTTCAAAGCGTTATTTATGCTCTGACTGGCATTGAAGGAAAACATTTCAAAAAAAATATCATAACCGGTGGCTTAAAACTCGATGCCAAAATGCGATTGAGCGCTCGAAATTCAACGATTTTATTGCGTTTGGGCGAAATCTCCTATAATCATGAGCAAATAGTGTCGTTCACGGATCCAAGCACAGGACGTAGCCCATTGGGATTGCTTGGACAGGGTTTGGTCACAGCTCTGAAACAGGAACTCACAAAGTACTATGGAATGGTTGCGATGCTTCAAGAACAGGTTGGCTATTTTTCGTTAAAAATTTGATTCGACATTGCGCGCATTCAATCAAAAGAATGTGAAAACAACAACATTTTTATTCCAGCTTAATCGGCACAATCACCTAATGCACAATCGTGAGAAATTGTCTCTAATCCAAATTGAAATGTTGCTACTGGAGCCTAGTCAACGCTTAACCATTTTAGCTGATATTGCTGAGCAATGCCAAGTGAAGAAAGGAGGTGCATTGGCATCAGAAATATATGCATTTAAAAATGATGGAAACAAAAAGAAAAGGGCATTGGTCCATGACTTGTTGGTCGCTGTCTGCACACCATTACAATATATGCTTGCCAAATGGTTGATTGAGGGTGAAATTAATGATCCACATTCGGAATTTTTTATTGAAGTTCTACCTGAAGTTGGAACTGATCGATTGTGGAATGATAAATATCGTGTACGTGAATCGATGCTTCCACGCTTCATTTCGGAGTAAAGTTTCATTAATCATTTTTATTTTCACATTGATCGATTGATTCAAACTAATAGAAAAAACAAATCAATTTTTAGGGAATTGGCACACAAAATTCTTGTCACAGGCAAAAGTATCAATTTCCTTAAGGATATCTGCGATGAGAGAACACTTATCAAAGGCAAAAAGGAATTGAAGGAATACTTGGAGTCGAACGGTAACTTATTTCACATTGTATGTAATTCATGCCAGGGCAAATGTCAATATTCAGTATTTCAGTTGAAGACATATTTGCTGATGTGGCCGATACAAAATTGCATCTCATGATCAACGAAGTCTATTTGAATACATCAAAAAAGGTGTTGGATATTGTAATGGGACCGCACAAGCTGCTTGAACATTTACAGTCAATGAGAAAATATCTTTTACTCGGTCAAGGTGATTTCGTCGGTCTCCTAATGGAGAAACTCAAGTAAATTAAATGAAATGAACATTGAACATTTTTTGAATACCGCTTTAAATTTATTTAATTTTTATATATATATATATTTGCTGTAGACCTGAACTAGATCGACCAGCAAAAGATCTTTACAGTTACGAATTATCCTCGATTTTGGATGCCGCATTACGTGCCACAAATTCACAATACGATGATCCAGAGGTATTGAATAATTTGGATGTTCGAATGATGAGCAACTTCGAAGGTGATACCGGATGGGATATATTCTCCCTGCAATACACAGTACGAGGTCCATTATCAACTATGCTTGAAGTTTCTATGGCCAAATATTTACAACTATTTAAGCATCTGTGGCGACTCAAACACTTGGAATTCGTTTTGTCAGCGAAAATTTGGAAAGATCAGAAATGCAATGCAAAGGTAAATAACAAATTAATCCAAAATTCGAAGAAACGATTAAGGAAATTGAAAATGAATTGTAGATTCTTCGAAGTATGGAAAAAGACCTAAATCCAGTTTTACATCGCCTCTATCTGTACACGTCACAAATGATTCATTTCATTCATCAAATTCAATATTACATATTGTTTGAGGTCGTTGAGTGCTCTTGGACCAAACTCTTGGATAAAGTTCAGAAAGCAACTGCTCTCGATGATATATTGGAAGCGCACAATGAATTTTTGCACAATGTTAAAATCGGAGCCTTCCTCGAAGACAATGGCCTAATACATGGCAGCTTGGAAAATGTTTTCAATGCAAGCATCAAATTGGAAACATGGCAGGATCGTTTCTATGAGATTTGTCTCAATGAATTGAATGCACGTCGCCAGTTCGAAAATAATGTAAAACAAAGTGAAAAAACTGGAAATTATGGCATCACCACCGAATCCCGTCTTGAGCGTGATAATGATATGAAAACATTTGAATTAAATGTGTCTGAAGCAAGGAAAACATTGGAAAAAATCGGCACAGATTACGAATATGCAGTTCGGCAATTTCTTTTGTTACTTGCATCACTTCAGAATCAACCGGACATTCTTCAGTTTGGTATACGCTTGGATTTTAACGAATATTATAAGAATCGTGATCAACGATTAGGCGCACCGTTGACATTCGAACATGTACGAATGACGATGTGCAACATGCAACGCAATAGCAATGCTATGATTTCCAGTGTTAATGCAACCATAAATAGGAGTTCAATTAGCGGTGCGATACCCAGAATATTGACACAATCGTGTCACAATTGACCGCTACGAAATCAATCCAAAACGCTTGAACAGTGTCATTTGCATGTTAGTTTTAATGATGTCGATATGACAATGAGCTTAGGAAGTGCTAATGACAGTGAACCAATCAATTTGGCTGCCATTTGTCATCATGTTGGCAGAGTTTGCATGCGAAATGTCAATCGAATATCAATTTTGAGTGGCAAAATTGAAGTGCTCGATTGCTGCGATATACTTTGAATTGCCATAAGGTTTTCCAAAACAAAAACAAAATACTCTTACGATTTAAATCTTCCAATAAGAAAATTGTCAATAAAAAAATAATTATGAAATGGCTCTGTTTTGCCGATTTAAGTTAAACTTCGATTAAATTGTTTGGGTGTTTTTTGTCAATTTTTTATTTTATTCTACCTCTTAAAATGCCACATTCGATTGGTTTATCTTAAAATCTTAAAACTTTGTTCAAATTATTATACAAAATAGTAGAAAGGTTTGAAAAAATGAGAAAAGCTTGAAAACTTTAATAGAATCTCAATAAAATTTTGTTTAGTTTCGTTTGACTCTTGCAAATTCTAAATTCATACGAAAAATAATAATAGCGCATTGCGCCTTCCATCCTTAAATCGAAAGTGGAGAAACACATTAAATAAAACTTTAGGCTCTTTACGTATCCTAGAACCAAAAGAGATTCTTCATCAGCAAATAATTAAATTAAATACTTAAACACTTATTATTTGTCTAAACGTGTCTACGGATGTAGCGAAACATTTTTCATTTTTCTTGCGGAAACATGAGTGAGAAAAAAAGTATTATATGAATTGATATTCAATGATAACAACACATACGTCCTATTTTCGCTTTCCGCTATCAATTTAAACCTTATATGACTTAATTCGAATGTATGATGACTTCAATGTTTTTTATGTGTAATAATTCTATTGGGAAAAATTCAAGAAACCTTCTCTCATATTGTTATTGACGCTGATGTCATTTGGCTTCTCGAAAAATTCATTTTAATTTATTCTTTGCAGCCCAAACCGGCCGCCCAATTACAAATACCACCGACTGGGTCATAGCTGAGCCCTTTCGGACATGTGTATTCCCAACCGACAACGCCTCCAATTTCCATTTTAGCACAGGAAATGAACTTTCGACACGATAATGGATGTGGAAAATTACCTTGATCCAAACATTCAATTATACCGGCTTCGTGCAATATTACTTTTACCTATTCGATGGCAGGGAGAAAAAAATAAATTAATTTAAGTCTCAAAAATGGATTCATTTCCGAATGAATGAAATTACTTTGGATGTTGATTTGCCAAGGATACTGTCGCCATCATCGTAATAATCATATTCAGTGGCTGGACGAAAAGAGCTCTTTTTCGGTTTATCTTTCAAAGTTGGTAATGTTTTGACCTTAGAATTTGAATTTGAATTCAAATGGCTGCTATTGAAATTTCGTATCACTTTTTGTGTTCGTTTAAATTCACGTGACGGTCTTGCTTGGCTATCTTGTGAATATTCATGCGTTGTTACGAGTAAAATTGGTCCGACAGTTGTCGATGCAATTAATTGTTGTTGAACTGGTTTCACACCTGAGTTTTTGAGGAAAACACCATTAAAACATATGCAAAATAATTTTGTGAAAAAAAATCCAATTTTAAACTCACTTCCTGAGGAAATTAAATCAGCTCGCTTAGAGATTTGATAGTTAATGTCACCATCATATCTTACTGAGCCGGGCGTTGTAATTTTTACGTGTCGTACAGTTGTCGAGACAAATGGTAATGGGGCTCGTGAAATTGATGTGATTGCTTCAGCTAAACCCTGGCTGATTACTTCACTGCCAATGTCAATTTGATTATTTTGCGAGAATTTTTTCTCAACCAAACTCGGTACAAGCTCTTGGTCTGAACTTCTCCCACTACTATTCAATTCAACAGTTCGAATTATTTCCGAAAATGGTGTTGATGTTTTTGGTAGCTTTGTCGATGGCGGTGTTGTTGATGTGTAACCAAAACGGCGTCGGAAATTCGGTCGGGCTGTTCGTTCTGTTGTTGTGACTGAAATTGAAAGTGAAAATTGGACGATAATTAGTTTGTTCATTTTCATAAAGTGATCGGATAGCATTTTTATAACAATGCACAGCAGCACATTCACACTTTCAACTGTTGCACACGATTCAAAAGATAAATTCACCGAAAATTATTTCATTTTCATGAAAATACCATGGTACATTGTATCGTTGGACCAAAGTCTGTATGAATTTATAAAAATAATAATTTTAACGATGCATTCATTTGCTCACTTGAATAAGCTGGTAATAGATACATTTTTTTCATTAATTTATTTAATAAGCAAGTTTGGTTATGGCAAACCCATGCTGATTAGCATATGAAATGACATGTTTCTGTCCCCATTTCATTCCGTTTGTGAATCATTAAACGTTAAACGTTAAATTTTAAACGTACCTGTATCGGTTGCTACTCGATTTTTCGTTGATGCTGTGCTCAGTCGTTTCTTTTCGTTTGCGCCCTTTATTTGTGTTGCGATTGTTGTTGGCCGACCAAATTTTCTGCGTTGAAGTATTTTATTGACGATCGTATCGTTATTTCGATTGGCTACGGTGGATAGGACTGTAGCGACGGTTGTATGTTGCGTTGTGGGGATGTAAGTCGGTCGTGATCTTCTTCGAACGAACGGACTGTTGGTGGTTTTGCGTGTTGAAACTGTTGTTACGGATTCAGTTGTGTCAGTGATATCATTCGATTGATTTGGTTTCGATATTTTTGGTACGGAGATTTGTGGACGACGGAAATTTGGACGATATGATGGGCGATTCTGTTGGGAATAAAATATTTTTCATTTCATTTTTTCTGTTAAATTTTTTTTTTAAATTCTTTAAATTTGAAATAATTGTGCAATGCAAATTTGCAAAAAAATAATTAATAATTGAAAAAAAAAAATAATTTGAAATTACGTTACTCAATAAAGAATTATTATTTTTTGGTTTGGTTGTTGTGTTTTGTTTTTGCATCCTTTTATCCATTTTATCAGTTTTCTTTGGATTAGTTTCATTCAATTTCACTGGATTGCTAGTGTCTAGCAACGATGACCTCATACTTTGGATTAGATAGGTTGGTTAATAATAAAATGAAAAATTTGTGCTGATTAGAAACCAAGTACCTAAGCTTTGCTGTGCAAATTAGTGACAGAATTTTCTTAAACTAACATGCGTTTCATTCAACAAAAAAAGAGAAAAAATTTCCGAATTTTATATCATTATATTACATTCAATTTCTAGCTCATCAACTACTATAGTACACCAGAATTCTCTTAACCGATCAATAAATGAAGAAATCGAGTTCGAAGAATGAAATCAATTATAACGAATGCAAAGAATACACGAAAATTAAAATTGGAAGTGAAATCGGAATTCCATCTGGTCGAATTTTATCTGATCATTTCATTTTGTTACGTAAAATTCCATTCCAGAAGTCCGTTTCGATTGAAAGTGAGACTTACTTTTAACGCTTTTATGGAAAGGCAATGAAGATACCGAAAAAACAACAATCCATTTTTAGTTTCATTTTTGCGTTCAATCTTATTTTGGAAAAGATCTTCGTAACTCCGTTAAGATTTCACTTTTAGACTACTAAAAATGTAGACGAAAATTGAATAATGGAATTGAGGTATTTTGCATTAATTAATAAGCAGATGATGATGATCAACGATCAATGCTATTTTGGACGCTATACATTGGAATTGGACTGACGTTGGTTTGTACAAATTTTGTATAATATTTTAACAATGCTTCATGTTGAGATTCACCTGTTTGTATGGAATGTGGTATCGATTTCATGCAAAAACAAAAATAAAATAAAAACCATTTCGAAATCCGATCACTTTACTAATTTCGCTGTATATGTAATTCGATATTATTCGTAGCTATCCATTTTTAAAAAATGACCATCTCTGACATACATGTGAAATAAGTTAAATGTCAAGGCGACTACAAAAACCAAAAGCGGATCATAAAATAAAATCATGATGCGATGGTATTTAACAAATAGCTCATAAAAAAAAATAATAATGAATCACTGTCACTGTCATCATCAATCGAGATGAAATTTTTTAATATGTAAAATAAATACAATTTTGGACTTTGAAGCTTCGATTCGAAGCTCCTTTTGAAGATAACAAAGGTAAATCCCAGGCAGCGGTCAAAGCCTAACATTTTCAATTTACGTAATGAAATCGAAAGTTTCTTTTTATCGATTATTATGAAACCTCGACAACGATGATACAAAGTGAGTGAGACATTCAACCAATTAGTTGAACGGCGATGGAATTTTTTACGAACAAACTTGCGATTGAATCAAACGAATTGAAATAAAACACGTTTTGATTCTGAAGATGATACGAAATTAGCAGAAGTGTTTAAGCTTTGAATAGCGTATGTTTGCAGGTAATTTGAGCCATTTGTCAAATGGAATTTTAGATAAATACAATAATAATTATCGTTATTCAATGTTTGCAGAAAAAATGATTAATAAAGCAATTTGAAAATGAAACTTTTCTCAAAATAAATCCTCTTGATTTCCAATTTCCATTGATTAACAGAAATGATAAAATCCTCCATCATTTTATTATTATTGGATGCGTTTTGATAAACTAGCGACACGAATGTCGAATTTGAATTGAATTGATTCGGTTGGCAAGAGAGGTAAGTTTCCGAATCTCCTCGATTTGAAAACGTTTTTAAATACATCGAACCGGTTTTCGATTGTATTCACATCTGTACATTCATATACGTGTTTTCAATGATGTCATGAAGTAATTTATTTTTATTTTCTCAATTTTCGCATGATCAAGAATGAAGGCGGGATCGATATTAAAAATTAAAATTACTAACGAATTCCATATATTGAATCTCTTCATAATCGTTTTTCTTCGAAACAAAAAAATCATCTCTTTTTCCTTATGATAGCTTATGGCTGAATGTCGGAATTTCAATATAACAATAAAAGATTCGTACTTAATCTAAAGTTATTACATTAATACCACTAAAATATATTTATGACTACAAACGTATTATTTCTTTTGAATAAAACAATTATTTTTAGATTTTGGAGGAATTTATAGAGCCTCCTCCAAACTCTGTGTGACTTAGCAAAGAAAAAATCATAATGATAATAATAATAATAATATAATATTGATGTTAGTAAAATAATTCCATTTATTTGACGCAATCATTCTGCAGTGTGCTCATGTGTGTCCATCCCAAAAATATTGATAATCGATTCATGTAAATATATAATGCTACAATAATAATAACGGGTATTTTTTCTGTTTTGTCTTGTGCATTTCGATTTGATATGTCAATCGAACACATGAAAATGTACAAATTGTGCATCATAAGAAATTGCAGAGCATTTCAATTGTGTCATCTAAATATTTGAGTTTGAGTATTTTCTAAATTTCTGTTATTTGTTAAATATTGACTACTATTATAAAAAAAAAATATTGTCTGTTGTTATTGTCGTGAAAGGAAAAAAGAAATAAATTTTGATTGTTGTTTGAATGGATTAAACGTTGAAAATTGTTGAAAAAGGTTCGGTGTTTGATATGCGTGTTTATTACATTGTACGCTGCACGCATCGCATCAAAAGACTATACACCAACCAATTATTATTATTGTAAGAGAATATTAAAATGAATCCATTTCGCCCAAATTGCCGATTAATTGAACTTTCTACGATCCGCATTTCGGCGGCACCAGATCCAAAAACGATATTCACAAAACAATAGATATACAAATCAAAATTATATGGCATTATTAACCTTTTTACTTTCTATGCGACATTGTCATGTCTACACATTTACATAAAAAAAATATATCGAAGGTAGAACATAAATGTCTACGAAATTAAATTCAAACAAAATTGAGGATTAATGATTTTGAACCAAATGTCATAATGTGTCGATTAGTTTAGTGGCTACAAACGATCAATTGAACAACAATGAACGAGGAACATGTTCAATTTTGGTCAAAACGAGATGCAATGGATGACGGACAAATGAATTGATGAACATAACATGCAACGAATTCGACGTAAGAGTTCGAATGTTAACGCATTTTAGTTTCTGTTTTTCAGTTACCTCATCGTTTGCATCCTATGGATCGTTAGGCAAATCAGTGGTTTGATTTGTATCGGTTATGTCAATGGTGTCTATTGTGGGATTAAAATTGGTGGTGATGGTGGTAGTTAAGTCACTGTTTGATTCAGTTTGTGTTGTATCCTCAAAATCAGTGATTGTGGTAGTCGTATCAACAATTAGACTATCTACATTGGTGCTTTGTTCTACGTGTTTTGGTTGTGGTTGTGATTGTGGTGCAGCTAAAGATGTGCTTACCTTCTCAAAGGAAGCGATCGCACCATCGTATGCATTTGCTTTGGTTGGTTGTGATTTATTTGGGGCTGGTGAAAATTGACTTAATTTAACATTATCCAAATTGGCTAATGAAATGACTAATGGCGGTTTCGAATCGTTATATTTTACAGTATTTGGCATTGCATCAGCATTTACAACATGAATATCATTATTTACAGCATCGGCTGTTGTATCTGTTGTGTCGGCATGTGTTTTTGGTATATAAACAGGACTTGGACTTGTTCGAACTAATGAATCATCATTGGTAGTGGTTGCATAAACAATATTTAATTTTTTGCCATTGCGATCGGTTTGGAAGAGACCTTCTAATGGTATGGTTGACGTTTCCACACTGAATATATTATCAGGGAACATAATTTGTCGAGCTTTTTTATCATTTGACGATGGCGCATTCAATTTATTGGTAATTTCATCGGAATGTGTGCTATCATCGATGTGAATGTCTGGTCGGGCCGTTGATGTTAAAAATGCGATAAATTCTTGGGCATATGGTTTTGATTGATTTTGATTGTCAACCAATTTAATTAAAGTGACCCGACTTATTTCACCCAATTTATCAACGGTCGGCAAACGTTCAATGATTAAATTTGATGTTTGCAATTTTTGTTTGCCATTTGAGCTACGTTGAATAGTTTGTTTACTTTGTTGTGAATATACTTCAACGATTCGATTGACTTCGGCCAATTTTTCAACCTTTTTACTAATCACTTCGGCATTTGGATCATCTTTATTGATTTCATTTGGATTTGCATCATTTGAATTGAGGCCCCGCAATAATGGACTTTCATCGTAATCAATAGCAAATACATGATGGTACGTGGTCGGTTTAACGGTGGTCGTTGTTGTGGTAGTTGTTTTCACATATTTACGGAATTGTTTTGATGTTGATGGTAACGATGCTTCCTGTAAGTGATTTTCTAAATTTATTGAATTCAAATTATCGGTTATTGATTCGGTCGCAGACCGATCAAATTCAAATGTATTTGTTGTGGCTGTTACCGCATCATCATCATCATCATCATCGGTTAGTGGAGATAATGTATTTGTGTTAGATTCAATATCATAGTTAACATTCTCCTTCATTTCAATGTCGCGATTCATTTGATTTTCATTATAATTATTACTATTATCAGACGTTGAATTTTCAATAGATTCAATGTTTTTTATGGATTCAGATTGGGATTGTGATTGATTTTCAATGATTGGTGATTCACTATTGTTGTCTGTATTTGTTGTTGTTAATTTGGATGATGATGTTGATGCGTTTGTGTTTTCATTTGATTTGAATATAGTAGTGTGTTTTTTGCTATTGAATAAATTACGATTTCGAAGGCTTAACGCATTCAAATCGATTCCATCTAAATCTGCCGTTGGTCCAGCATTTTGTGGCCGTTTCTTAACGAAAGGTCTCAATGATGCCGGATGAACGGTAGTTGATGTTAAAAATGAAAAACGATTCTTGTTTGGTTTATTAGGAGTGTATGGTTTACGTTTTGGCTGAATTGATTCTTCTTTCTCATTTTTAGCGACATTTTCAATTTTCAATTCTGATTCGATCAATTCTTCATTTTCATATTCATTTACATTTTCTTGCTCATTTTCTTGGTGTTCATTTTCTTGACTTTCATATTCTTGATTCTCGGAATTTTCTTGAGTTTTAATGTCTGTTTGTTGATATGATGTGTCTATCGATAGGTACTGATCATTTTTTTCTGGCTCATTTGGACTTTGGGGCAGAGTGAAAACTTTTGTGTATTTTCGGACATATGTTTTCTGTTGTTCATTTAAATTTTCTTGAGTTGGAGCAGTTTCTGCAGTCGATTTCAAACTGAATGATGGGCGGAAGACATTTCCAGGTTTAATGAATCTATTACGGTATTTTACCTGAGGTATTTCATCAATTTCTTCCTCTTCATCTTGAGCGACATTTTCATTGGATTCATTTGATGATTCAAGATTGTTTTCAATTTGATTTGCAGATTTTAGGAGTTGTTTTCGACTTCCACGATAACGAAGGCGTAATGGATCTCTTAATGGTGGTCGGTTTGAGGTTTCTGGCTGTGTTTGTTCGGATTCACTTACAACCGTTTCTGGTTCGGCTGTACTCGAGCCGAACTTACGGAATTTGTGAATTCGTTTGACACCAGACACCGAAACTGAGGCATTCGAATCAACTACTCTTTGCCCATCAGATAACTGCTCAATGTTGGCTTCATCTCCCTTTTCTTGATTTTCACTGATTGTTGTTTCCGGACCAGCTGTACTGACGCCAGACTTAGGGTACTTACGAATTCGCCTAATTCTTGGTACCGATACCGAAGCATTTGATTTATCTACTGTTTGACTATCGGCTGATTTTTCAATTATGGCACCTTCAACGCCTTGTTCACCTTGTGCATATTTTTCTGGAGCAACTGTGCTTGTCCTAAATTTAAGTATTTTTCGTCTCTGGATTTTCCTAACCACAGGTGTGTTTGACTGAGTTTTTTCACTTTGCGATTCAATCGGAGATTGTTGATCGTTTTCAACCAATGGACTTGACGATGATTGTTCTTGTTTTGTTCTTTCGGTGCTCATGACTATGTCCGTGCTTTGTTCCATTTCACTATATCCAGTCGATGCGACTATGTCATCCATTGCACTTTGCGTAACGAACAAATCATTTTCGGTGATACCAGCGGTTAATTCATTTTCAGAGTTTGAATTAGATGAAATCATAAATTCATTTGCATCGTATTCAACTGTTGTTGCGATAGCATTGTTTAATTCATCCGATTCGATTGAATTTGATTCTGTCATGTCATTGAAAGTCTCTTCAACTACTGGCGCTTTTGTTGTTCGGTTGTAAAGTTTCCTGTTTATTCCGAAATGATCTAAGTTCGTTTCCGTTACGATTTCTTCATTTCCGATCGTTTGGCCATTTTCTTCGACAGTAATGATTTCATCAACTTGTGCCTTAGTTCGGAATCGATTCCGTGCAGCAATTGAATTCAATCTGGTTTTTTCCGATGTTGGGCGGCTTCTTTGTGTTGGTTGAACGGGACCATCTTCATTATGGCTAATTTCTTCATTCGATTGTTCGACCGGTCCATCTTCATTATTCAATGGTTGAACCGTTGATGATCCGTCTCTACCATAGAATTTTCGAAGACGGGATTGGTTTGAGGTTTGAATCGACACTCTATCAATTGCTGGTCTGGTTCTTTCGCTTAAATATGAATCTGACAGATTCTCTTCACTTTGATTTTCCAATGAGTCAGTCGATTGTTCAACTATACCGTTTTGTTCTTGTTCTTCATTGTTTTCCTTTAAATCGATTTGTGCTTCAGTAGTAGAGCCTGCTTTTCTCAATCCATATCTTCTACTATACTGTTTGGTACGAACATTTTCTTGATTTACATTGCTATTCTCATTCGCGTTTTCAGAGCTCCGTTCTGAATCATTGAATTCCGATTGGTCAACAATTTTAGGCTCAGCAGTGATGGTTGGTTTATTTAATCCAACGCGGCCACGATATTTAATTTTACGAACCTTTTGCCGTTTCACTTCCAGTGAAGCGTCTTCATTATTCGGTTCCGATTCCAACTTTCGCTCGGATTCGCTTTGATTTTTTTCTAAATCATCCTCTTGAATTTGTGCTTCCGTTGTAGAGCTCGTACGTACAAATCCGGCTCGAAGTCGATACAATGACTTTCTGGCGACTTCACGATTCTGTATTATTTCATCTGTATTCATATCGACTCCAGATTCGTTGACATCTGAGTTTGTTTCGATTTCAGGTTCAGCTGTTGCTGTCGTTGTTCTTCTCAATCCTGTTTTTTGACGATAATCTGGGAGATCAATATTTTCATTTTCAGTTTCAATAATGGCTGGCGCTTCCGATGTGGATCTAAATCGAACCTCAAAACCTGGACGACGTCTCCTTGCATTTATTTGTAAATTCGTTCGGTTTTCAACATTTTGTCGCTCATCAGTTTCATTTGATTCTCTCAAATTCTCAACTGAAGGCAATCCGATGGGAGAATCGGTTGTTGAAAGCTTTTTTCTTTGTAAATTGAAACGTTGTCGTCCCTGTGGTAGGAAACTTTCTCCATTCATTTGTTCGGAAACTAATTCAAATGATGCAGCGGGTGCATTTGTCGGTCTACTTTGTAAACGCCTACGATGCGAATCAAAACCATTGGAATCAAATTCTTGACTTTCTTCATTTGAAGATAATTTATCGTTTATATCTTGTGCTTCGACTCTTCCACGATATAAAACTCTTCGCGGTGAACTTATTTCCGATGGAGTGCGAATACTTTGCTCATTATGTTCTTCAATATTTTGAACAGATTGTTCATTATTCACGGCCAATCGATTCGAGTTCACCGGCCGTTTTCTAATGAGTACATTTTCACGTCGACCATTTACTTGATTTTCAATTGATTCATTAGTTTGTGCTGAATCAATACTTTGTTTATTGATTTTAACAAGATTTATATTTTCTGTTGACTCATTCAGTACCTCGTGCATTTCGCTGCTTGTTTCTACACTTTTATTCAAAGAAACAGTTTCAGTTTCACTTGATAACGGAATGGAACTTGTTTCAATTATTGTATTTTCACTTGAAACGTCTTCGATAATGATACTTTCAGTGCTGCTCACGATAGCATCTGTTACCAAAGGCTCAATCGAATCGAAAGTTTTTGAAGAACTTTCGATTTCTTCATTCGAAGCTCTTACACGGCCTCGGTAAACAACTCGTCGTCTTGATTTTGGTGTAGAGATTTCAACATTTAGTTCACTTTCCGTTGTGCTTGGTCGTGTTTGCCGTCTCAATTGATACTGTGCCCTGGGAGAACTATTCTCAAACGAATTATTTTCACTCGAGAAATTGACTTCTTCGGGTGATTCAGTGGTTCTTCGTGCCAATGGCCGGCGTCTCTGAGAAGTCTCAATAGCATTGAATCGAATTTGGCCGCTTTCAGTTGAATTCTGAATGGCCGTCTCAGTGTATAACAAATCACTTGAGTCATGGATTGGTGTAGGATCGGTCTTATAGCTATCTACAAGATTTTTAATCTCCAACACTTTTTCGTTAAACAAAATTTCACTAACCGAATCATTAGCGGCAGTTTGTGTATTCTCAATTGCCTCCTGAAGAAGCACATTCAGTGGAATGACAGTTTGAGAATTAATCTGTGATTCGATTGGAGTTTGACTTATTTCTGGAAAATTACTTTCTGGCTGTTCGGTTGAGAATTTATTTTTATGTAGGAAAATGATTGGTGACTCGCCTTTGTTTGGCTTAAAGCCATTTGGCTTACGTTCGACTGCATTGAAGCGATTTTTATACGTGGTGTCAATATTAATTTTTCGAGCCAATGACACTATACTTGGAGCCACTGTCGACGTGCCAACGAAATTTTGAATATTATCTTGACTTTGTTCGACAGCCGAATCTTCAAAACTATTCACCGACACGGCAACCTTTTGTTGGATTGGCCTTCTACGGACTGAAGGACGTTGTCGTGAAACTGTTTCTTGTTGACGGTTTCTAGCATGTAAATCGACTGAAGTCAATGAACTAATATCAGATTCATGAATTGGGCGATAGGCTCTATTTCCCTGATCTGAATTTTCAGCAATTCTTGGTTGACCATTTGCAGTTTCAGTCAATAAATCCTTCAATAAAGGCCGATAACGACGTTGATTAGGATTCTTACGAATCACATCCGTTCGTTCGTCATAAGAGTCTTGTTTTTGGATTTCAGGTTGTTGCTGATTTTGATTGAATTGCTCTTGGTTCACCGTTTGTGGTTTTTGCTGCCGTGCAATTTTATATGTGACATGTCGCACTCCATCATCTTCATTCAAAAAATTTGTTTGTTCGGATTGTTCCTGAACCGGGCGATTAATATTTCGTGCCGCTGATGTTGGCCGAGTTCGTAGCCGCCGGCGTTCCGTGACCGAAGCTGCTGTATTTACACGTCTAATTGGAATTCTAGTTCTAGCGAAAGCATTTGAGTTATTTACATTGGAAGGAACAGTTGGAATAGATGCAAAAGTACTAGATGAGATAGTTTCAGTTTCAGTAGAGTTTAGAGGATTAGAATCATTGGTCATTGGTGTTTGTTCATCGTTCGTCCCATTTGCAATCAAGTTGAAAGTTAAATTCAATGAATCGTTTGCGTTGTTATCGACACTTACCTGAGTCAACACTGACAATTCTTTTGTGAGTAATTTGGCAATTTCGTCATTGCTTTGATCAAATTCTTTTGTGTCGACGATATTAACGACACTCACCTTGGAATCATTCATTGTTAGTTTTGAATCCGTATTAAACGAAGCATTTTCATTATTATTCGAGGCTTCGGTAGTGGTTGTTGATGTTGTTGTTGTTGTTGGACGCGTACGTCTTGCAAATGGTCTTGGGCTTGATACACCGCTGACATACAATGGTTCGTAAACCGACGAAGTTTCGAATTTATTAAATTGTGGTTTTTTCGATGCGCTTGAATCAATTACAAATGAACTTGGCGTTGACGTGACATAAGGACTAGATGGATATATTTCGGTTGGAGAATTTTTAACTGTCGTAGTCGGGGTCAATTTTGAATTGTTTTCAGTTTTTTCAACGTCAACTAATGTATGTTTGTCCGAGTCCGTTTGTACGGAGGAAAAGGAGAATTTTGATATTGTTGCCGTCAATTTTGGCAATTTAGTTTGTGTTAGTGTGTCAGTATGTTCATTAGTCTCTGTGTGTGGTGTAGTTTTTGTCAATTCTATAGAATCTAATGTATCTATTGGACCTACTGAATGGCTATTGTCGGTCGTTACATCAAATGAATCATTGTTATCAATAAAATTTTGATTTTGATTGCGTTCACTGTTAATCACAACAGATGATGTCAATGTACTTGTTTGAATTGTGCTTAAATCATTTGATGAATGTGTTGTTGTGGGACGTGTCGTGTAATCGGGTGTATTTGTGTATTCGTTATTAAAATCAATGTTTGTTGTCATTTTAGATGTAGCAATTGTGGTGCTAGGATAGGAATAAGATGATGATGATTGAGGTGTGGAATATTGTTCGTTTTGAATTGTAGTTGTTCGGCGGTGAGATACACTGCCATAATGTCGTGTTGTTGTTTCTGGTATGAGTGTGAAATGATTATTTACGCTTTCTACCGTTGTTGATAATTTTGGTTCGCTTTCGGTTTGTTCATCGGTTTCATCAACAATGCTGATCTGCGTTGTCGTTGGTCGTTTACGGTTAACCGTCTTATATCTGAAAATTTAATTTCCAAAATAATTGTTTTTATTATGGAAAATGAATGAAAACTAAATCCTCACTTTGTTTCGGGCGTCGGTGATTCACTTTCAACCTCGTCAAGGTAATAGGATGGCTTTGTTGGACGAACTCTCTGTATATTCACGTACTGCATTCTAGACGTTGTTGATGTTGAAACACTTGACCCAATTTCATCCTGTACATCTTCCTCATCGTCGTATTCACTATCGCTCTGTACAGTTGTAGTTGATGGACGAGCCCGTTTGATGTTCACATATTGATGGGTTGGCTGATGCGTAGCTGGAGTTTTGTTCTCATTTGAATCATCATCGTTTGATTCGGTGACGGAATATTTTGAATGGTTTTCATTTTCATTGTCCACATCAGAATTTTGAGCTTTTGGCGCTTGTGTACGGGTGATTACGGTATATTTTGGTCTTTCGTTTCTAACACTATCGCCTTCAATTTCAGAAATTTTATCGAGACCATCATTTTGTGGTTTTGGGCGACTATTTCGAACAATAGACGAATAACGATTCTCTTTGTTTTGGCGTTGTAATAATGGAGTCTTTGAACCATCATTGGCACCGATATTAATTTCAACTGTGTTTGGTCGAATTGTTCCTCGTTTTGTACCCAAAACTTTGTTGTACAACGATTGACTAATTGGTGCAACAGTTGTCATTGTCGTTGTTGTTCCATTAAGACGCATTTGAAGCTGTTTCTCCAATTCATCTAGGCCACCGACCCGTTTAATCAAAATTATTAAATCTCTGATAACTTCTGGATCATCTTCTTCTAAAGCGTGCTCAAACCGGATCACTTTCTTTTCATCTTCTTCACTTTCATCTTCATAATCCTACAGAATGTATGATATGTCATAAAATAATAAATAATAACTAAAAGCAGGAATTGAAAACAACAGAAATACTAACGTCTTCATATTCTTCTGGCTCTTCAGTGGTCGTTGTGGATTGTGTTGTCGAAGCTCTAGTACTTTTTTCGGTTGTTACTCTGAAATAGAAAACACAAATTATACTGCAAATTTAAAATATCTAACAAATAAGAGCCACAGCAAGTACCGTTCAGTTGTTGCAGTCGATGGTGTTAAAGTACAAACGACGTTACGTGTATAATCACAAGAATCTGTCTCTTTATTAAAAACTAGACCACTTGGACATGAAAATAAGTGAGGAACAACACCAAGATTGGATGGTCCACTATCCAAACACCAAAAGTACTTCTTACAGTCCCGTGGATGTGGAAAGAAACCTTCATCTACACACTTAAAATCAGAGCCTGGATCAGGTGTAGTTGGGGGCTCTGGTGTTGTTGTACGAGCACTCGAATAATTGACTGCTTCTTTTACAACTGGTGTTGGTTTTCGGCGTCCACTTGAGCGTCGTGGTGCTACAGTAGTTTTTATTTTTTCTTGATTGTTCAAATTATTTTTTTTCGAGCCAGAATTTGTGCGGCTACGAGAACGGTTCGGCTTACGTCGTTTATTTGATGGTGTGACCACTTCATTTTCATTGCCATTACTTTAAAGAAGACCAAAGTTAAATGTTGATTAGCTCCGATTCATGCAAAAATAAAATATATTCAAATAAAACATACCCAATGGTTCCGAGCATAGCTTCTTTAGCGGCTTCAATGATTGGATATGGTCGACCATGACATGTTCCACGGAAATCATCATTATCAATGGTCCAAAACATAATACCACCCAATCCATTTTTAACCACGTATTCACCCTTTTTACGAGCCATGGCTTCATCATCGTAACCAACCCATAGATTATCTTTGAAAGCATATGGTCCGATAGCATTTGAGTCCGGTTTCACAACAGTCCATGCATCGTCATCTCTAATTCCTTGGCAAATCTATTGATTTTACATTTCATTAATTTTAAATAAAATTTAACAACATTAAATGTCACATACCTCATAGTATGACAAAAAACCTGCTTCACGTGTTGCTTCACCCTTTTCACCAGCACCATCGGCGGGTGCTCCGATTTCGGTTGCATCAGTATTAAGCAAATTGAATGAACGACCATAGGTTGGAATACCGAGAACCAACTTGCTTGGGTCAGCTCCTTCATTGATGTAATGCTTCACACTGTAATCCTGTTCGAAAAACAATGAATAATTATTATGGTACATTAATTTCTTATTCGATTTTAATTTATATTCGATGAATCTTACGATATTCAATTCAGAATCAAAATCATATTCAGATTGTTCTCCCATTGCATGCAATGGAGCATGATGATTAACAGATGGCTCGAATCCATTATGATAATCATACGTTAACAAATTGAACCAATCCAAATATTTATTCAATTTTGGTATATCGTATCCTTTTTGAATGTATTGAATACCAGCTGGAACTGCCATTGTTAATAACAATCGTTGGCGACCAGTTTTCTCTGATTCACGTTCGAATTCTTCGCGTAATTCCTGAACAAATTGAGCATAATTATCTTTATCACGTGGTTTGCCACCATCGCGATCCGCAGGATACTCCCAATCCAAATCCAAACCATCAAAATGATTTTGACGCAAGAATTTTATTGTATTTTTAACGAATTCACGCCGTCGTTCGGGACTTGCAACCATTGGCGAGAATCGAGTTGAAGCTTCATTCCAACCACCAATTGCAAGTAATGTTTTCAATTTTTTGTTATACGATTTCAAGCCGTTGAATTTGGCATAACCACCTTTTTCAATGTCTTGGTACTTATCGAATGGCTTGAGATTATTATCTTTTGTGAAACCGCCAAATGCGTAAATCAAATGCGTACATAAATATGGATTAATATTCTGTGGTGAAAACTTTGCCGTTCCCGGCCGATAAATACTCCAATTTGTGTAATAACATACGACACGCGCATCATTTGATGGGCCTGAAAGAAAAAAAAACGATTTTTTAAAATAGTTTTTTGTTTCATTTTTCCAATTTGAGTGATCAGTTTTTGGGTAATTTTCTTCACTTTAAGATAGAAAATAGACTCACTTGTTTGCGTTAAAGTTACTAAACTTAGAAATAACAGAATCCATGACAGCGTTTCTTTTCGTATCTGAAAGTAAAGTTTAAAATGAATGAGAAAAAATCAAAATTGAAGGAAATTTAGTAATTATGCTATCCATATTATTATTGTCCCACAAATAAACGCTAAACATACGAATCGTTTTGGCTTTTGTTCTTCATTCAATTGGAATGAATCGAAAGCGATTGAATCAATTTTGACGTGTGAATTAATGGAAATAAAAGACTGTTTAAGTAATTGTACTTGATATTCAATTGATTTTCAGAATAACAATAAATAATTTCAATAGATTCGATTCGGTATGCACTTTTAATTTATTAATAGAGCGCAAAATTTGAGCAAAACATTTAACAGACCGAAAATAATTCGTTTACACGTTCGTTTTCATTTCATTCATTTTTTCATTTTTGTGCAGAGAAAAATGAGCAGAGTTTTGATGATTATTCGCCATTTCATTGTGTCTTAATATTTTCCTCTATTTATCGGTATGATGCATGCCATTTTCGCATTTAAACCACCAGAGAGCGAATAATAGGCCCATTTGTTTGAATCATAGAAGAAAAAGAGTTAAATTTCATGGCATCGCATGCATTTCTATGATTTATAGTTTTGATTTGCTAGTTTTCCGAGCTACCAAACACTTTCAATGTGCAAAAGTGCGCAGTGCGTATTTTCCACGAAAATGAATTTCTTATTTAAGAAAAATTGCCATCGTCATTCGTCATATCCATTTGACATAATCGGTGTATCATTTTTTGATATTAATTTCCTGAATTCAAGTCGGCGAACGGAATGAATAAAGTGCCGCCGCAAAATTGCATTAATTTTCAATGTGCATGAAAAAAAGTGGAAATAAGCGCGCATTTTATTCGTTTGGCACGAGAGCAGGGAAAAAATTCACACGCTCATTTCTAAATTCGCTTATTTTGCGCTGTAAATGCATTTAGATGTTTCGTAATAAATGTTTAATGTAGAGGTAAAACCAGCCATCCACAGTGAGCTCAAACTCTAACAAGATGCAAAGACTACTTACTAACTACTCCAACTAACAACGGTAAAACACTTTTAACAATAACATATAATTGATCTATGAAATCCGTACGTTTTGTCCTAAATTTTTTTCTCATTTCGTCAATTTTTTCTCGTGTTGAGTGCTTAATTCGATCGTTGTTATTTTTTTCAGCTCTAATCTTTGATCTCCTCAATACGATCAAAGAACTTAAAATGGGACTATGAAAATCTTGTTAAGTGGACATGGATATTGAATATGATACAATAAATACATGATACATGCATATATTGAACATAATCGAACTTGAATTTGTTTTGATTCGCGTCTCTGGTTGTTTTAGAGGACGGAAACATGATGTGCATTACGCGTTTAACTCCCTTACATCTTACATCCATTTGACTGCGGCATGTGCATCGGATTTTTATTGCAACCCATTAATATTTATATTGATTTTCAAAGCCAAAGATGGATTTTCCAGTTTCACATGAATAAATCGCATAGTTTATTTACATTATGTACATAACAATACATGAGCCACTTTCGTTTTTACTGGCTAACACTGGACATTGAACATAGGGGACATTGGCAATTGAATTTTCGTTTTCATTTAAATCTTTATTAATTCATTCAAAGAAAAAAAAGTCTGAAGCAATATTTAAATGGTTAATAATTATTTTCGAGGTACAGTCGGAGCGGTGATGAGTGATGGGGCGAATCAGCCGAAAATCGATGTTAAATTTCAACACATTTTGGGAAAAAACAAAAACGATAATTGTTCAATATTCAGGGAAAAAACATTCATTTCGGCATCCAATTTAAGTGACGACGGAAACGATCTGGCAAAGTCGAGTCAATCAAACAAACAATAATAATAACTCAAATAAAAAGACTTGAACAGTTGAACGCTCACTTGTCACGTTCCATTGTTTTGAATCGAAAAAAAAAACGAAAAATCTAATAAAATTCTCAATGATCACAGGACTTGATATTAATAAGCCATGGACAACATGAATGAATTCAATTGAAACATGTTAAGCAGATTTTAACAATTTCTCCAGCATTGTGTGAATCGTACTTTTCCAAAGGTCAAAAGCTTATTATACATTATACATATAATTAAATGTTTGAATAAAAATCAAACCGTGCTCTAAATATATCCGGAAGTGAACAGAAAACCAATCAGCCAGTCAATTTCAATTCATTTTGAAATATATTAAAATCCCATTAAAGACAAACACACGATTTTCGATAATGTCAATTTTGTTTGTTTGCCACTGTTTGTTATGTGAGAAATGTGCTACTCTCATTGTTCACTTTCTAGGAGATTTCAATCGAATTTCATCTATTATCTTTAGATCGCAATTTGCCGAGAGAAAAAAACGAAAAACGTATTTATCAGCGAGTATGATGTACTTACGTAACAAAATTAAATAATGATAATTCGATTTGTTTGATATCGTTGGCTTTTGATCTATTTTTATATTAAAATTGAGTTGCATGTTGTCTGTGTGGCTTCTGTAAACCCGTACATGACAATTAAAGTGGCGCATCATTTGTTTGCGATTCACTACTCTCAACAGCATCAATTGATCGATCAAGAGACAAATGTTAACGATTCCTCAAACATGTATAAGCGTTGAATGTCCCGTAGAAAGGAGAAACGAATGAAAGTAATTGATATTTTGTTAATCATCATTGAACTTGCATAACGTCGATTGATTTAAGTTTTGTGAGCTAACCGTGTTTTTGAGCACATTTCTTTGTGAACCAAACTATCATTTTTCTCAATAGATAGAATCATCGAATCAATTTGTCGACTCGAGTCTCATGAATTTAAAAATAATAATTTTTTTCGTTTTTTCCCCTAAGGCATATGAATGTAAATTAAGTAATACATACGGCCGTAAATATGACTTGGGTCATATTGTATTTAATGGCTGCACTAATTCAGTAAAAATTGCCTCGTAAGCATTTCACAATTTGATAATCAATGCATGATCTGTAATATGCCTCAAGTGAAATAAAGTGATCTCTTTTTTTTCGCTTCACCAATGAATGTTCGCTTCAAGCTGAATGTTTTGTTGCTGACCTTGACTGTAATATCAAAGTATAGATTTGAGTCTCCTGAAAATCTGAAATATGTTAAACTTTACATAAGGCAAAGGCTGTCATGGTTCAACATCATTTCAACTGAATGCGTTTAAAAATACGAGAGTGGTTGGATTCAGCTCTTGAACCAAAGTCATATGACCGGATTTTATGGCAATTGAAGTATTTTGCTTATCGTAATTGTAATCAACGTGAAAGCGGTCCGGATTCGAAAACTGCATTTCTGATTATTTCCATAATAATTGTGTGTACGGAAGAGATTTTGTTTAGCCTTAAACTTCACAGCAAATCGTCGTCGATCATGATGTATGTATGTACGCCTTCCTTAGTAAACTGGCATATCATTTATTTATTTGACTTTCGATATTTAAATTGATTAAAACAACAAACATTTTGATGCAAAATTCGGAGCAAAGAAATTTGTTGTTGATAAAATGTGAAAATCACAATGTATTGAATCGTTCCTTTTACTCGAGTTCAAGGAATAAAGATTTACTTCTGTTTGAACTTAACTCCATGCCTCACGCCAATTAACGTGGAATGGTTGTTTTCATTTTTTATTTTATTTTTTCAATTTTATTTTCTCACCGTCAATGGAAAGGGACCAAAAAAACATACGAATGAACATATACCGAGTATGAATAAGTAGCAATGAAATCAACTAAAACAAAACAAAACACAACCAACATTAGAAAAATATATTGCAATGCATAAGTGTGCATAATATAATTTAATATCAAAATATGATGTTTGCATATATTTGCTTCAACCATTGTACTCTCGATACAGTTTTTTTTCTTCGTTTCCGAATCGAACAAACGACTTCTCTTTATAATTATTTTGTCCCGTTCGCTATTTTTTATAAAATTGATTTCATTATATGTATTTTTTATTCATCGCATAAAATGATTGTATTAAGTTCGTAGTGGTGGAGCAGAAGCTGTTCCTCATATGTTTACAGTTCATGATTCGATCATTGTTAGCGTTTATCCGGGGCCGAGACAAAGAAAACGCAAAATAGACTAACAAATAATTTTATGTGGTTTATTGCGTTATGCACACATGTACACACGATCAAATATTTTATTATTGGCCTATTATCATTATCGGAAGTAGTTTGAAAATTGAACATGCGAACGAATGAATGGCAAATAAGTTGAAATTTCTTATATAAGAATCATTTCACATTTTTACCATTTCTTTTTCATATTTTTTTTCTTCTGTTCATTTTGCCGTATTTTTCGCGAAAAATTAATTTTCGAATGCGTCTGCATCTGCTGACATTTGGAATTTTGAAGTTGATATGAGTGCATGATGCTCTTAATGCTGAGTCTATGAATAGATGGATGTATGAAGAAACAGCATTTAGCTTCGAATTTAAGATTGAAAATTCGAAAAACTATTTATGTCATTTCCTGTCTTTGATAATAATAATAAACGATCATTGCGCGTGATTTTTCTCATTTCTTTTTCATCGATGACAATTTAAATGATTGACTTTCATAAATTGTGTGCAATCAGCGAGTGCTTTGTACTAAGTAATACAAAAACAGCTTTCGGTATTCAGAATTTGGTGCGACATCATCAACTTTAATTCAATTGATTGATTTTCTCAATCCAAAGAAATATTCACACGAATATTCCTGTTTGAGATTTAAAACATGCAAACCCACTTCAAATTGAGTAAAATAGTTTTTGAGAATGAAAAGATTCGATACGGTGGCACGCAGCACGAAATCTGTCAAATAATAAACTCCGATGAATGCGTGTGGTGCGAAACACATTTCGGAATTTAGATGGCAAATTGAAAGTTTTTTTTTTTGGATTTTCGATAAAAACGTCGGATTTCTTGCTCAATTTGTACATAATTTTAATTGTTGTCCACAGTATGGCCTCTTTAAAGGCCATTTTGGTCTATTAGTCATCGAGTCATCGATAAGACTTCTATGGCGTAAGATTTGCAGAGAAAACCACGCCGATTTTTTTTTTTTTTTTTGAAAACTATAAATCAATGCATGGACATTCATCGTTTCCGTTCTGCCATCTGCGGATAAGATTGAATAGAATAATAATACGAAGAAGAGGAAAGAAAACGCACAGGATGTTGCATTTACTCCGATGATAATTGAGTGGTTTCATCATAAAAACGTCTTTACTTTGGGCGAGTACGTGTGAACAATAAACAATTAAACTTAGATCAATCAGATTTGCAGAACTTGGGACGTCATTTCGCACATAAATCGGAACAAAGACCGTGAAGTCATTTCAGCACCTTTGAGCAAATTTCAAATGAAAACCGAAGACTTTCATTCACACGTCAAATTTTACAATGTCAGACACCGACCAAACACACCGCAATGGCTTTGTGAACAACATCAAATGGAACCAACGGGCAAATGCGATACAAAAAGACCAAAAGAAATATGGAATATATTGATCGTGATGTGTTCGATGTTGACAAAGTGATTTTGCTCAAATGATCGAGTTCCTCCCATTATTATATATTTTAACTTCAATATATGGACCAAAGACCAGATACTTGAGACCACAATATTTTATGTTATTTCTTTCATGTTTTTAGTTCACAATCCCATAGCATTCGTTTTGTTTATGTTTTTGTTTGCGATGGCTGTTTTTGTGGGCCTCTTTGTTTTAGACGATTTTTCATTACGAAATCGGCTGGCTCTTATATCGTACACTCGGCAAATTATTTATTTTCACTTCAGAATGAGGAAAAAAGTCCATACAATTTTCATATTATTTTGTTTAGAAAAAAAAGTGCCAGAGAAAAAACTAAAGTATGTATTTTTCGTCTCATACTTAACACGATACAATCACAGAGAGTAGAGCACAGCCAAATGCATTGTATTTTCTATACATAAAATTCCATTGCAAACAATTACAGTTTTTAAACCAAAAAAAAAAAAAAAAATACATGTATGGATTTCAAAATAAACATTTTTTCCTTGCTCTGTCATTCACAATGGAGCTGGGCATATTTTTTTGTCGTTAATTTTCCTGTTGTTGGTTTATTCAATGCTAAAAGAGTGTAAAACGGAGCTTGTACAAATATCGGCCAATTGTAGCCAACGAGATTCAAATTGATGGATTTTGTCATAAATTTGGAATTTCCATAAATCTAATATTACATTTGACATAATCATGTCGATGTGTCTTGATGTGTCTCGACAAACCAAGATTGATTGACGCTCAGGTCTGTTTAACTGAAGACATTGGTGTTGAGCTGTTTGATTGGCATCGTTCCAAACTGCTACGGATAGATTGGTATAATTGTATTGTGGATTTGATCAACGATAGGACTTTTTTCTGTGCTAATAAATTGTTTTGTTAACAAACATAATGTAAATGATTGTCGTTTTCATTTTTGGTTCAATGATTCGAATCGATCATCAGCCTTTCATTGTTGTTAATTATTTATGCAGAGATCAATTGTGATGTGCCAATGCCATTGAATGAATTTCTCGCGATCCAATCAATTTCAATTCGACTGATTCTTAAGAACTGGACGCAAAGTATGTGCCATATGAGCTGAATAATAAGTCAGAAGAGTGGTTTTGGATCCCTGATTTGAGCTTGCATATGAATAATGGTATAAAGAAATCACCAATTGATGTGAACAGGGAACAGGGTTAACAACCAAATATGACAGCTCTCATTAAATTTCGATAAGTTTTCATTCAATCGAATGAAATTGAAACAACATTATTCGCTCAATCATCAGTGATCGTGGTCAAGCTGAGAAATTAAAATTTCGTTATACAATTCGCTTAGGCTACAGCTGTTCATTGCTCATGCATCATGCACATGAGTTATTTCTTATGATTTTTCAATTAACATTTAATTTTGAGCTTAGTTAAACAATTTTCGATATTATAATTTCCAATTGATCTCAAGGTGAATTATCAAGTTATCGATTGTCACAATGAGCTTGTGTGTCGTCTTTATACATTTTGCGCCACATGATATGCCACATTCAATGAACATACGAATAAATACATATAAAACTTGATCGATTCGATTTGCTTTGCAAGTCGTATCAAAATGTTAATTTGCTTCGATGTTTCAACAAATAAATTTTAATAAGCAAACTAAAGCAAGCGAACCGAAGCAAATGAATCGGAAAATGAGCATTTTTCTTGTGCCAATGAGGCCAAGAATTAACTCCAATAGACTACCAAAACCATTGACTAAAAAACAAAAACATTTTGGAAGATCCAATCATGTGTTCAATGTGTGCAATGGTTTGGAAAATGAAGTCACAGTCATCGTGTATTCAATCAAGAATGCCATCCAATCAATCAGAGCAATGAAACATTATTTACGCTTCTCAAACGCATTATATTCTTCAAAAATCAACAACAAAAGTGAAAGCAATCGATTAATCACTTATTTATTTTGTATTTGAAGACAATTGTTGATTGCGAATGATTTATTTATTATTTGTTTATTTTATCTTTCACTATTTATTATTTTATTGATGAATTTCGTAGTTTCGATTGATTTCGTATACTTTGTTTGGAAAAGAGGCTGCAATTGGATAGTATTACAGTGTATACACTGCTACCTACATATCTTTATATTATTTATCATTTTCAAGTCCAGTCGCTGCACTCCTTAATATCCATGAAATAATAATTCTGCGTACATGCAGAGTTTTTTTTTCTTCGCCCGAGATTGGAGATTTGTCGAACAATGGAATCCAAGCAACCGAATCAAAAGCTACAAATTAACTAATGCACAAGATTTTTGTATTGTTTTCGATTCGGGAAACAAACGAATATTCAATTTCTAAATGGTATTCAAACATCGGAAAAATGTAAAGCAAAAACCATTTAATGAGATTTCATTCTTCGGCTATTTTGTAATTAATTGTGTTTTTATTTGTTCTCAAATTGTTTCGAAATCGTATGAAATTCATTTCCATTTGAAATTTTTCATTGTAAATTGAAATTTAACTATCAGTCTTGGGAGTCAAGGGACTGATTTTTCGATGGACTTTGGTGGAAAAATTTAAATGAATGGGTGACAGAATTGGTTCCATTAGTGATATTATGAAATAATTGTCTCCAGCATCGTCATCCAACGAAAGGCCAATGATCACAAAACTATTTAATACAAATTCCATTGGATCTTTTCTCTTTCGAAATGTCATGTGCAAATCAATTAGTAAAGATTTAAACTTGCAAATAACAATATCATAAAGATGTATGCATACGGTATTGTGTCTGATTGATCGGTGTTAGCTCAACGAAATTAAGACGCAATCCGATTTGAACGCATTGTTTGTTTTCATGTAGTGCAATAATAATCTGAATCCGCACACAGCATACATACATGCATTTATTTTCAATGGATTGGCCTCAATGGTGAATAATTTAAATTGGATGATGGCATAGACTTGACTTCTTTCTTGATTGTCTTTCGATTTAACTTTTCCGCACAACAAATGCTCTGGCCCGAAAAAGTTATTAGAATGAGATTTGACCCGAAATCAACAATCATAAATGTGAATTAAATGCAAGAAAAGTAAATTTTTCAGCAGCAACTCATTCAATGAACAGCTTTTGTTTTTCTTGTAATTTTCTTTATTTGCATTCAAATCGTTCAATTGCCAATTGCAACTACATTCTATTCATTCCGCTTCACACTATATGTACCAAGTCTGTGAGAGAATTGAATCAATTGTATGCATTTCCACCGGTTGAACTGCATATTAGTTCTTTATTGTTGGCCATTTAAAGCCATTTTTTGTTTGTCTTTCTTTCTTAGTTTTGCTATCATTGTAATTGCCTTCCATATGCCGTGCACCTCTTTATAACCACAGTTCCGATTCAAAATGTTTTGTTTTGGTTTTTTCTTCTGTTTTTCGTTACAACTTACGAGCGCAAATACATTTGCGTTATGAATCCTAAATAGTCTGTCTCTTCGAATTGTGTGCCATCGATTACCTAATATTGTTTGGCTTGGTTTGATTTGGATAATTTTGTGTTTTATTTTGATGCCAGTCAGATTGTACAGCATATGTGCGCTCTATTTATTTTGCATCGTATTGCAACTGAGAACTATATCTAATGACGCGAATATGATATGGCATGGATGTCTTGTTATTTTTTATGGGTGATACAATGTCTTGTTTTGTTAACCATAACGTGGCAGATTTGGCACTTTTTTCTTATTCAATCATATTTTTTTTTAACCAGTCCTACCCAATTCCGTCTCTTTCAACACTGTACCTGTGTTCGGAAATTAATGACTCGATGAATCATTTTTTTTCTCTCTCTTTATTCCGCTCGTCATTTTTCGAATAACAAATTATGTAATGAGCGATCGTTTGTTATTGTAGGACACCTTCAGTTTTGTGATTGATACATGTAAAAGTCGTCAGATTGAGGAAGGTTCTTTCTCTCAGTGAACAAGTCGAAAGCGATCTCAAATATGACCGAACCAAATCCAAGAAATTGAAGTGCGATGGTAATTTTTTTGAATAGTGAAAAAGAATATCATTTTATTGATAAATGTTTTGGCAAAACTGTCACTTTTGGAATTCGGAATGTTTGTCTGATTAGAAATGTCGGAATCGAATGTTTAAGCATACACTTTGACTCTATAGAGTTCAGTTTGTTTGATGGATCGAGGTGAAGCAAATTATGTAGATATTATAATTGATAATAATAAATGATTGATTTTCTTCTTCTTCCCGGCATTGAGGATTTCTTGTTTAAATATTCATATTTTTTGGTCAAAAGAAATAGATCCATTCGAATTCAATATTTATGCAAATGTTCAGTTTGCCATTCGAATGGGTGGAGCCGATTCTTTGATTATTGATTCAACTATCGGTTATTTCGATCCCAAATTCAAATGATTTGAAGGAAAAATCGTGCACATTTCAGCCGTATCATTTGACTACAATAATATCCATAAATTTATATCCAAAAATCATAGGTTTAGTCAGAGTTTTTAGCATTCCATTTAAATTTCATGAAAATAGTATAATTTAATATCAAAATTCGAATGCTGATCGACGACCGACAAAAAGACGTGAACGCATTTCAAATGGAATGCCATAAAACAATACGAAATAAAAAAAATAAATATATGCATACAAAGAAACAATAAAAATCAATTAGAAATTCAATCGAATAGGAAAAGTGCCAAAATAACTATATTCTTCACTTCACTCTCAAACTCTTTGAAGGAAAAATAAATAAATTTACGACGCGTAATAAAACCATAAAACAAACGCTCGATCCATTCCATTTCATTACTTTCTACAATTTTTATCATTCAGTATGAATTTGTTATTATGTATGCGTTTGCGTACTCGCAACTGTTTGAGCTTCACGCTTACAATATCAAATTGAATGCGGTTAGTTTTCGTTTTTACTTCAAACATTCGTTCATTTCTTTCTTCTCCAATTTCATCTATCGCACATTCAAAAGTTGTTATGCCATTCAACAACCGACAGGTCTCAACAGCAACAGCAACCGCACTGGTAACAGTAGTAATATGTAGTAATAATAGAAGAGTATCAGGCCTTCATATGGAGTTTCGATTCACTTTCTTTCAATTTTGCTCTCGTTTATCGTCATGCTCGACAATAAAATGAAAGAAACGGGATCGTTCGCACAAAGCACTTTGAACGTGTGTCATTTTGTTTTTTTTTTTCATTTAAAAGATATTCATCTCTATTACGAGTTATCGTGGAGATGCGTGGATCAGTTTGTTTTGGTAGTTGGTTGAATAAATGAGTTGCGTTCACTCTAAACTACGAAGTTAAACATTATAATCATCATTTGCAGCACAAAGCACAGTCTTTAAAGATCTTTAAACCCGAAGGCATACAACACAGTTCAGTTTATACCTCATTCATTCAATGGAGACGTTGCATCGTGTGAATGTCGTTTATGATGCGTAATGCGCACATTAAACTGCTGTCGCTGCTGCCGTTTTTTACTTAATTCGAATCCATTGCGTGTCTGCGGTAAATTTTGATATTAAATTCATCACACAGTAGAAAAATGGAACGTTAAAACATTGCATTAAATTCATACTCAAATCGGGTCCGATCTGTTTTGTCGTTTGATGATTTGCATTGTATCAATCGTCTCACCGTGAATGTGTGCGTTTGCTCAAAGAATGTACTCGATGTGTCCGCAAATTGAATTACACATTTTCGCACATTTCGATTCGAACAGTAAATTTTATTTACATTGCATAATTGGTCCATATGTGGTAGTTAAAATCGTTTATTGAATTCATTGCATATGGGCGAAAAGCAAGCAAATTGTTTATTATTTGCTTGCCTTGAGCCCAAAGCACTATCGTTATTTTTTGCCGTTTTGGACCATTTCTCACCGCGCATTTTTGCCGCTCTTCGGCGATTTATCTCTTTTTTCGTTTGTTTTTTTTTTGCTTCTCATGAGGCGGAACTTGAATGCCATTTCAATTGAATTTCGACTTTTTTTTTGGCTTCCAAATGAAATATATATAAAAATAATGATATTTGATATGTGAAACTAAAATGCTCAATGGAAACATGTGGATACGCAACTAGAAAACAAGTTTCAAGTCTGATTAGAAATTTGCCGTTTTGTTTGTAGCTTTAAAACACTTTTACCCACTGTTCACACTTTGTAATCAAGATAGCGTTTATAAATCCACAGTGAAAATTTAATAAAATTGACAAAAGAAAGAAACAAAAATGGAATGGCGAAAAAAAAACATGAAAAATTGAAATGCGGTTCTTCCTTTCACCTACGAAAAATGATCAAATTGTGTGGAACAATTCATCGAGGGAGAAAACAATTCGGAAGACGAATGATAAATATTATTTCATATTCGAACATGAAAAATCTAACCGAAAGCGGAAAAATGTGTGTTTCAGCCAAAATGAAGAAATGGATGTCGTGCAAATAAATAAGTAGGCAACAATCTAATCCGTTAATGGCTTCGTAATTGTTTGCATTTAATGATGAAAATAAAAACAGCCCAAACAAACGAAAAATTCCAACAGCAACAACAAAAAAAACACAAACAAACAAACAAACAAAAACATGAAAAATAATAATAATGACCGCAACTAGACTTTTTTCTTCATCTAAATAAGCGATGCCACTAAATCAATGCTAGAAACGCAATCACAAAACAAAGCAATTTTAACTGGATAATGAATGAAAAGAATTCACATTTGGCATCTTCGAATCGGAATGAAGAAAACAAATTATGGAAAAATGAAAAACGGCGCGCAAACCAATTCAGTTCGTTTCCGTTTAAATATTTTTTTTTGTATAACAAGAAATCGATTTGTAACATAAAAAGTAGAAACCCGATTTGTGTGTTTGCGAAGCATTTCGAATCGCCATTCGGTGTTCAGTGTTTAATGTTCATGGTGAAAACAGATCAGCATTTAACTCATAATAATCAATCGGCACGCCAACCGATAACATCACAGATTTCATCGCAATTCTTTCATCGCAACGAAACAAATCAAAAGAAACATATTCCTTTCGGAAATTTCCAATTTTTTCGATCACAGATGCATTCAACGGTTTGCAATCGTAAATCGATAAATAAAATAATTTCCGAATTCATCATAATAAAATATTAAATTAGGTCTGTTGGTTTCTTGTTTGGAAATTCGAATATACGTTTAACATTTCGATCGAAATCGAAAACGCTTCAACAAGAAAATGAAAACGAAATCGTTCGATAGATCGATCGATATCGTTTTAATTTGAAAATCAAATACACAAACCATCTGACTGCATAAATGAAAGTAAAAAATGCCAGCATCATCATCGCCATCATAATAATGATGACTAGATGCTTGCAATTTATCTAAACTCGTATGCGATATGCGCCTTTGAATACGAAAGTGTTTTGAAAATCGATTAAACATGCGAATTCACAATGTGTTTTTCAATAACACTCGATACTCTGAGCTCAATGGAGTGCTATGCAAAGCGTGTATTTAGTAACAACTCTTTATTCAGCCGTTTCTGAGAGCAATTCTCATATTGGTTAAATTATTATTTTTTCTTCGATTGGCTAAATGCTGAACACCATTTGTTTAAATCGTCGCTTTGATGCTGATTTGTAATTCCGTTTTTTTTTTTGCAAACAAAAAAGTGTGCTTCTTTTCTCTTTGAATTTCTTGTTTAAAACATGTGGTGTTTAAAACGTTGGACGATCATCTGATGGGCACATGAATGATTGTGATCATGCACACTAGGGTGTCTTTGGGGGTGCTTAAATCCAAAAGTGCCTGGTCTCAATCGATAAAGAATCTTTTAAAATATCGCTGACGAAAATTTCAACTCATTCGGTGTTGGACTCAAGTCTCCCAATAACTTTGAAGTTTCCAAAATATAAAAGGGGAATTGAGCCTACTATTGTAGTTCACTAAGAAGACTACGTCACATTCTGCTTGTATGGTTTCGTCTTATTTTGTATACAAATAAAAAGTGACAAAATTTTCAAAGTGAACTTCAATAAAATAATCCAATTTCCCTTTTTTATTCTCGAGACTTTGGAAGCATCGGGAGAGGTCAAACCAGCATTGAATGAATTGAAAATTTCACCAGCGATTCTTTTAAAGATCCTCTATCGATTGAGATCAGGCACTTTTGGATTTAAGCACCTCTAAAGACACCCTAATGCACACAAACACATAACATAATTATCACGTTCATTTTGTCGGCCTAATAACGCTACAGCTCTCTCATGTTTCATTTCTATTTTTTCTTCTGTTGTCTTCAGGCTTTCAGCATCTTGAACAATCAAACCCAATCAAAGCCAATTCAACGTTGTCCCAGACAAGACACGACTGATGTCGTTCATCGTCAATCTTTATCACTTTCTTCCTTTTTTATCTCATATTGCGAAAGTAGTATTGACGCGATCTCATTCAATGATACATATTTCATTTCGCGAATTCGAATTCAAATTCTTTCGTTCATTTGTCATTCATTCAAAAACGTTTTTTAAATATTTTTCGCGTTAAAGATTAATCTTCATCGTGCCATTAATGGAACGTCTTCAGGCTTTCAGCATCTTGAACAATCAAACCCAATCAAAGCCAATTCAACGTTGTCCCAGACAAGACACGACTGATGTCGTTCATCGTCAATCTTTATCACTTTCTTCCTTTTTTATCTCATATTGCGAAAGTAGTATTGACGCGATCTCATTCAATGATACATATTTCATTTCGCGAATTCGAATTCAAATTCTTTCGTTCATTTGTCATTCATTCAAAAACGTTTTTTAAATATTTTTCGCGTTAAAGATTAATCTTCATCGTGCCATTAATGGAACGATTTAGTTCAAAAATAGCTCGAATATCAATAGTTTCAGCACAAAAAAAGAGCTCAAGCCGGAGCTATACGAAAGATAGAAAGAGAAACCGACAAATAAAAACATATTAAAATACTGAATATCCAAAACTGAATGAATGCCACAAACGACAACGAAAGGAAAAGTTGTTTTCGATTAACATTAATATTGTGTATTCGCCAATGTATAATCTATAACATATGCCATTGGATCGCAGAACCAGAATAGCAACACATTCGTATCTATAACTATCAAATGGAACAGTACTTATCATCAACCATGAATTCAAGGACATTTATGGAAAAATCTTGACCATTCATGACTAAAGGCATTTGAATAAACTGAAGAGCAATCGGTATTCGACGGTGATCCAGTTCTGTCTCCACGCTCCACGTGTCAACTTTTTTCTCTTCATCTTTTTTCATTAATTTAATTCATTGATCTGAAACGCATAAATGCAAAATGGTAAAAATTATTCAAGTCACGAGCCCATAATACTTCTTCGAAATAGTCACATACAAGTAGAACAGCACTGGGTCGGCAACACTTATTATTATCATATACACAATTTTATTACACATATTCTATCGTAATCTTGTGAATAATGGAAAAAATAATGAGATTTTATTTCCACGGCTGACTTGGGCACTTGAAAGCAAAGTCAGAGACAGAGATAGAGAGAACTCATAACTAAACAACGGCTTTGAATTGCAATTTGAGATACATAAATATATGGTTGGGTTGCATTGGCGGCGCGGTACACATAATTTGTAAGTCATGCCATACACTCGATCAATGTTTGGCGTATACATTAAAACCTAAAACATGGAATGGATAGATGAAAACCAAGATCGAATATTAATTTTCGTGTAAAGTTCGTGCGTAATATGCGTGTGCATCATTCAAACATCATTTGATAAACTTTTAATATCCGAGAATTACACAATTCGTTCTTCTTTTTTTTCTATTCGAACAATGCCAATGAAACAGCAGAAATTAAGGTGCCGCAGTATGCTCAAAATTTCGATTAGATATTTTTTCGAAAAGCCACAATTTACCAGGTCGTTAAACCAAGGCCAGTTCATCAGAAATGCAAATGAGAGAACAAAATTAAAATTTATTTCCATTTTTTTTTTTTTGTAAATGAAAATTGATAGCATCGAACACATCGGATTTTTTTAACTGTTTTAAGCGTTTTGTATTAAAGGCAAATGTCAAATTCGCACAGAATATTGTAAAAAATTTTTTTTTCTTTTGATCTTTGTTTTATTACAACAATAAACAGAATACAAAATATTCAAAGCGATAAGAGAGTTTCAACGACTATTTAAAATTCCAATTATTATCAGAAATGGGGATCAAGATTGTTTCAAGTCTTTTTCTTCTTCAGTTTCACTCTTGCATGCGTTCTTCAACTTTATTTCAATTAAAATCATTTTGTTGCCCGCTGTAAAATGAAGGAGACCTAACGGCTGATGACTAACGGCACCAAGTACTCTATGTTTCAAAGATTGAAGAAACTTGAAACTTGAAACGATGGAATCGATAACTGTTTCGATTAATATTATTTATTATCCAATCATCTGGTTCGACTGTATAAAGAGCGCACTCAACAATTTCTATTTTCTGAAAATTTATTCAACGACAGTAACGACAGATTTGGATCCCGTTGAATCCAAAAATAGAAGAAAATAATATTTCATTTATGGTGAACAGTGGACAATGAACAGGTAACGTGCACTGCATATTGATTTCAATATTTAAATGTTATTTGTTTTCATGTCATGAATTGACGCTGGTCAATCTTTATAGTTTTTCTTCTTTATTCGTCATTGGTCGTCATTGTGGCAATCATATTTTCACAAATCTTTGTCGAGTGGACGCTTTTGGAAATCGATATATTTAGTTATTACATATATTTTTATAATTTCATTTCAACATCGGTAAATTTTAATAAATGATATAAATAAACCATGCATGGCTTTACATACCGGAAGCATTGTATCTGCTTTAATCGTCTTCTATTTTTACTTGCTTGATGTTTGTCGTCTTTGATGCAGTTTTTCACAACAACAACAACTACTCACAAATTGATACTTTTCTCCTTCTTCAACTCCCTTTTATTGCTTAGTTCTTCCGTTGAAAGAACTGTTTCATGTGTCTTTGTCTAATCCAATTGCACTGAAATAAATTCAAAAAATATTCACTTCACTCTCAAAGCTCTTGTGACGGCTGATAGAGATGAGTGTCAATCATTTTCCGTTTCCTCAATTTTCGTATCTGAAAAAGAAAACATTAAATAAAGAAACCGATTAAATAAAGCAAAACGTCAATCAAAATCAACATGAATTTAATTATAAGTTATCGGAATGGACGATATTTATTGATATTTAGTATTTAGTAGCCGGACGATGATTGCAAATCAATTAATCAAACGTTGATATGCAGTAATTATGTAAGATCCATCCAAGTCGATGGAGTAACAGAATATTGAGTGTTGAACAACAAATGAGCAAATGAGCAAATGAGCAACAACTCTTTATTTTACAGTTGGCAGATTGTGATACTTTATGGCGACCAATGGCATGTCGTAGTGTTTTTCCCCATTTTTAATTTCATTCAAATGGTCGCCACCAATTCAATTTCCACCACGAAATCAGCTTGCCAAATTATCGTTTGTAATTTGTGCATGCGAATTTATTTGCAACTTCCAAAAATTTTCGCAAAATAAAAACGTAACATTGAATGAATTTGCACAATCAGAAAAATATTTATGGTTGAATTGCACCGTTTTGTTATTTGTTATCTGGTATGCAATTAAAGGTTTTTCTTCAGTTCATTCGAAAAATGTCGGAAAATACAGACGAACAGTGTCGACTACTATACTGGAAAAATGTAAATATTTACGAAATGTATGCAGTTAAGATTACGACGATTCGGTTTACTTGATCGCGGCTAATAGATCGACGGCGATGACACATTTATTTTTTGTCTTTTTCTACACATTAAACGCATTCATGTGCGTTGCAATTACGACTGTTGTTTGGAATGAAAAAATAAATAATTTTCAGGCATGAGAAATGAGCAAAGACTGCACACTGGCCAAGGTGTATGATGCCTGTCATTCAGCATTCAGTATGCGGCTAAAACGGCATCAATTGCAAAAGATTGCTCAGCAATTAACTAAATGAATTATGTTTTGTAGTGAGTAAAGTGTATGCTTTTGTGTACAATGTTTGCTAGCTGTTTTTTGGTCAAGCGAAAAATTCCGTTTAGTCAGGTTTTCGTGTGCGCAAAAGACGATATGTCCAATATCCATAATATGCTATACAAAATGAATTTCGAACATGTTTGATTGAATTAATCTTAATTTTGGTGTTTTTTACAATTTCTCACTCGTTTGTCCGCGTGTTCTTTGATTTTTAGTCATTTGGTTCATCGAAAAGTGCGACTTGTATGTTTTTTTTCTCAATTTATTTATAGACATTGTCAAGTGAACGAGTTTCATGTTAAATTAACGAATCACGAAATTGAAAATATTTCTAACTGTTATTTGATTGATTGTTACGCAATCCGATTTGAACGATAGCGATCAGGATCAGTAGTCAGTAGCAAGACAGACAAATTGAGATGAATGCATGGTAATTTGTTTCTATGAACTGATCAAGCCAATTCCAAATCTAAACTTAAAATTTTGGTGGTGGTGGTGGTGGTGGTGCTGCTGTATTCATTGCGAAAAATGGGTTATTCGAACGAGGAGAAAAGAACTGAGCGCAAGCAAAAGAATAAACAAGTTTCGTTAATAATGATTTCGTGTGAAATATGTAAATTGATGTGGAACAGCTAACATTCCACGTCCACATCGAAATATTTTCATGAAATTCAATGGATTCAAATAGGAAACGAACCCAATTTTATGAATCATAAATATATTTTTTCATTTTCATATCGAATTTATTCGTATACAAATTGCATTATTTGAAAAAAAAGACAAACAAAGCGAAACAATACCGCTCTAATGACCAATTAAACGATGCTGTTTAATTACCGTTTTCACAACAATGCACGTTTGAATCACTTAAACGCATGAATGCTGTATGCTGCGGTACGATCAACTTGAGTCTTGAGCAGAAATAATACTCCATTTACGATTTACACGCATTGGTATCATTTTGGATTCAGTGAGGTTCTGTCGGATTTTATTTTTATGTTTTTTTTTTTGTTGCATTCAAAATTCAATTAGATTTTGGTCAATGACAAGCTATGCACTTATGCCTAATTGAGTTTCATTTCAGGCGTTCTTTCCAGAAATAAGAGTTCAGATTTTTTTTTTCTCAACTTTTTTTGCTTCCACAATGATATCAATCGATATTCGGAACCTTGAGGCTTGGATCGCAACAAAAAATGTCTGCATGTCTTCTGGCTCATCAAATTCCGAAAATGGAATGCGCATTAATTATTTACTGGTTGTGGATATCAGCTATCAGACATTCAATGAATATCATGCGTTCTATGCAAATATATGATCAAGTTACTAGTCAATGGTCGTTCGTCCAGCCGGACCAATACAAGAATATTCATCGAATCTCAATGTTCAATGATGGTGAGAAAAAGATCTTGTTAACGTTAATGGATTTGTGGTTGACCTTTTAAGATACTTTTCTCTCCCTCTACATCTCAACTCTTTTTCTTTCTTTCTGTTTTTTCCTCTCGAATCTAAGAAAGAAAATTATGTAAAAACAAGTTTGCAACGATGTTCGGAAATACCACTGGCAAAACTACTCAACACCGATGTCACTCGCCAATCGGATTCATTTTTAAATTATCGGAAAAATCGAAATATTTTTTCCCGTCTATGGAAAATATGCCCATAATTTGATGATTATAATGGCAAATCAATAATTCAAATGTTGAGAGTAACCAAAATTTCCGATGATGAGTCAAAAATCAACCAACTTAAATAATACAAATATGATATTACGGAATCCGGCATTCCAGACGAAATGAAATATGGAACATGAGCGAACTGCGTGCGGTTTACTTTTAATCAATACCGGTTTTATGAAAGATAAATTTGAAACATTAATTCAATACATTGAATAAAGTACCTACGATATTTGTATTTTGGACCGTCATTCGAATATCGTATAAGACTGAACCTGTTCGGATATGTGCTACGACGACCAAAGCAAAAATTATTTATTAACATTTTTATTGTATAATACGATGTTTTATAATGCGATGGGCATAAGTCGACCAAAAAACCACTTTAAAAATGGAACGTCCATCGTTTATTTCAAGAAAAACAGTTTCACCATTCGAAAAGAAAGATGTTCGAACAGATGCAATTCGATAAATGAATGCAATTCAATAATTATTTAAAATATTGTTTGTAATTAGTTTCACAAAAGTATTTCGTCAAAACTATTCAATTCTCTTCGATTTCTTTTGAATTCTTGTTGTTCAATAATGTTTAAACATTATTTTTGATGCCCGGAAACTGAATACTAAATACTAGATTCACATAATTGTAATCAAAAAGACATGCTACAAGGCAACTCTTGTCCTCCAACCGAAGTACAAATACAGAACAAAGAGAAGAAAACCAGCGATTGAAGCATGAAGCATAATTATTATTATTATCTTTCAGCACAGAATAATCTCCGTTCTTCATTTCATTTCAGATCTTCTTTCATCTATATCAATTAAATATATATTCACTGAATGTGGATCTCCAGAGAAAACGATCTGTCGAAAATGTTTTACGGCGAAAATTCATTATTTCATCAAATACAAAGACATTTTTCGATTCGTTTTTTTGTTTTGAACTTTGATTATCATAATTATCACTTTATTTTGTGTTATTACTTATGTAGAATGAAAAATATCGAAAACAGTCCACGTTGAAAACAATTCATTGAATTCGATGGATTATGAAAATTGCATAAATTTTTTTTTTTCAAATACAAAATAAATCGTATTATGTCATTTTTAGTATGAGTTTTAACACTTTGTATTTGTCTCAACAATCTTCACATGTTATAAAAATTATTTTTCCATTTCTTCTTCTTTTTCCACCTTTGTTTCGCCCTAAACATTGAAATATTCAAATGAGCGACGATCAAACTGATTCGTGTTCGTTTAACAGTTTGATTATGTCGTTTGTCAAATGCATCAATGAAATATTCCTTTATTTACAAGAGAGATTTCTATCGTCATTTGGCCCACATTATTCGTTTAGTTTACCAAAGTTATTTTGTCTGTCTGTGAATCGATTTTCACTTCCAAAAACATTAAATTGAATGATATTGTATAATTTTTGGTTCGAATCGGAAATGTGTCAATTCCGTTGTTGGAATGTATTTAGTTTGCGGGTAATTAAATTTTAACGTAATTTACATTACGATAGATTATTTATTACGCCATAAAATTGGCCATCGGGCAAAATGTTTCGACAGTGTCAATTGCAACGACAGACGAATAGGTCTGGCAATGATCGCTGCGATTGTTCGGGACTGGCTGAGATTCTTTCCGAATAAAACAATAAACATTTTCCTTCGTCTTCAATTTGAGAAATTTCTTTTGGAATCACAATTAAGACTCAGCGAGCATCGTCAACATAAACCATTGAAATTAGCGATAGAAAGTTTTGTAATCGCAACATTTACATTTTGATCCGAAACAAAATCCAGTTTTGTGAACACACAACTTGCGAACGATATGAAATTTTTTGAGGCGACAATCCATTCATGCATTCGTTTGAGCAGGATAGTCGTGGCAATTCACTTAACTCAGACTGACCATTAGCCACACACACACAACAATTAATTGAGTACATTAATCACTTAAATTGACAAAATAGTTTTTTTCATTTTTGATTTGTTGATTAATATTCGAATTGATGATTGGTGAATCATTAGATCGTCATTTCTTTTTTCATTAATTCAAAAACGCAACTCGATCATCATTTATTTCTATATATTCAAAATATTAAAAAAAAAATGTATTCTCTTTATTGCTCATTTTCATTCTTCTTTTTCCTTGAAGTTTTAGCATTAAATCCAATCAATAGCAAAATGGACTTTTTAATGAACAAAACACACACTCATTTTCGTTATTCTTCCATTTCGTAGCTATTTTTACCTTTTCAATTGATAAATCGGAAGTAAATGTAATTTAAGTGCATTCACATTCAATAAAAAAATCCTATTTCAGCAAATCAATTTTTTTCTTCTTTGTTTTTAATGAATTAAAATCTTTTTATTTAATTTTCAGTCACTTTGATTCGTTTTAATGAACTTGATTTTCTTCTTTTGAAACACCTTCACATTTTTTGTTGATTCGAGTCACCAAGTAGATCTGCATCATTCGGATTTGAATGAAATCCAAAGATTGGACGAAAAATGTTACACGTCTTGTACACGTTGAGGTTACCGATGCACTGAAGGTAAATAAATGATTTAAACCACCAACAGCCAGCAACAGTTCGGTAATCGGCGGTTTCTTAAGTTTCTTTTCGTTGCGTTATTGCTATGGTGTGCTTCTTTCAGCAGATATACCACACGTTCAATGTATTGTTTGCAATGAACAAAAAGAATCAGATGAAGAAAGCCTACGAAAACAGACTTGCCGTTCGTTCGCAGTTTGCGATATATGACGGAGATGGTTATATGTTTAATGCACGAAATGCGCGTGAGATTTGAACATTTCTGTTATTTCTTCAGAATTACATGCGTTGATGCCGCAATGATTTACTAAATCACGTATCGTTCATCATTTCCCCTTAAATGCATGAGAGGAGAGCATTGGAGCTCATGAACAATACTATAGCCAGAAACGTGGAGATTGAAGACAGAATCTGAAATGCAAACAGCGTTTGTTGTCATCGTTTCTTCATGCATTTTCGCTTATTTCTGATGATGTTAATTTAACAATGCGATCAAACACAGCACACAAAGCGTCCATTGTGCTTTAAAGTGCATTGACGATATCATCAACGGCACCGACACTAGTCAACGCGAGAAAAACAAACATTTCAGACAAAAACGCAAAGCGTCTAGTCAATTGATTCATTTCGAACATAAATCGTATGTTCGATCATTATATTTGGGTCCGAAAATCATTTTTGAATGGCAGATAATAGTCACTACAAATTTGGAACATAAACAATAATTTATTAATGGATGTGAACATTGAACACTGATCACTGTTATTGATAATAATAATTGCTGTTGTTATTATTTATACATGGTTTTATTGAATTAAATATGGTATTCCACTGTCACAATTTTTTTCGTCTTTTTAACAAATTCGCTAAAAATGGACTGGTTTCACGTCAAATAGGGCTGCCATAGAAAATTCACGTTCAAATTCGTATGAACAATATTCGCTGCGCTCAAATGAAGAAGTGACGAAGGATTTTGGCTCACCATTCGGGAGCATCAAGCTACTATTTCATAGAAACATTCCCTTTGTTGATGTCGACGTGTTTTATTTGAATGGAATCGTTTGAATGAATGAATAGTTAATGGTTTTTATGTAATTTTTGACCGCTTAATTCACTTTAAAGCTTTGATTATTCGGTGAAAAGAAATCAGTGTCACTGATGAATGGAAGTGATGATTGCTGTCTTTTGTGCATTTGATGGAACATGCTATAATGTACAATAGTACACACAACACACAAATCATATCATTCCAAAATTGGTTCGTTCATTTTTGTTTTCATATATGGCATTTCAAGTTGAAATCATTTCATCTTTATTGTTTAGTTTGGTCGTTCAAAGAAATAATGCGGCACTTGTGCGGATCTCCGTCTTTTTTTTCATTTTACATTGAATCGAAAAATCAATTCTTTTGATGGATGACGAGAGTTTGCGTGACATCAGCCCATTTATTGACTTAAATTACTGACTGCGAGAGTCAGGACGTGCTTTGCTCGTTTGAAACGAATCAATGTAATGTGCTTTTCCATTTTTCAATGACTTCAGGAGAGGAATTTGATGTGCCCGAATTTGGTACAATTGTTTCGGAAACAAACTATTATTATTTAAGAATCTCTTTTACATTTTCAATTCCAGACGCTATTCACTACTTTACAATCAGTTTCGTCTTAAAATTAAATTGCAATTTATATTGAAATTCAAACATAGAATGATTTCATTAGAAAAAAAAATAAAATTAACTTAATTTATAAATTGTTTTGCTCAACGAAACGTTGATATGTCTTTTCGCTCCAAAATGGCATATTTTTCAATGATTCAATTTTATCAAATTTGCCATTTGTCAAACGGTATGTGAAAATTTGGTATGCAGTTTTGCTTCCAATCATCGGTAACATTTGCAAATCTTTCAATGTACCTTCGTTCAACACATTCAGCACGAATTCCACGTGGGATGATTTTGCATTTTCATTTGAACCAATTGTCAATTTTTCAAAATGCTCATGAAGTGTTGATTTCATCGATTTCGGTTTTTTGTGTTCCACATTCGAAACTGAAATATCAGCTAGAGGCGCTCGTTCGGCCATCATACTTATCCGACGACTTCTACGCAATTGAGGTTGTTCGATGTTTTTTCGCTCTCCAGAGACTCGCATCGATTGCATGGAAATTCTTGTGCTGCGCCGTATATTTGGAACTGGTTTTGGCTCCTCTTCAACGGGCATTATATCGGTTGAAGTAACGTTCTTTGCATTGACAGGTGTCGATGGGGGAGCAATTAAAGAAGCCGATTCATTCAGTGTTGGATTATCTTCTGGTTCGATTTTCGGAATGTAATTAATCATTTGCTGAGCAATAGAACTATTCTTGGAAGAATCGATTCGAATTTTTATTAAGTTCTCGTTACGAAACGTAAAATGTAGACAAAGAAATTACCGTATGGATTCCGTTGGCACTGGCATCCTTGTCATATCGTGTTGGAACTTTAGTGTATCTTGCAATGTGCTTAAAAGTGGCTCCAAACGCTCCATAATCATTCGATCAACGCGATTCAAAATGGGACTGAAACTCATTCCAGATTGCATTCCATTGCAATGATCATCGATTTTTGATATACCATTGTTGTGGGCAGGGCCGATAACAGTCGATGTAGAAATATTCATTGCAAAGCCGTCAAATGAATCGTCCTTATTTGATATGATCGTTGTATTGGATTCCGGAAACAAATTCTGTGCCGTTTTGGATCTAATATCGAAACAAATCGTTTTCCATTGATTCAATTTGAACTGAAAATTATTGATTAAAACTTACTTGTTATTCACATTGCTTGCTCCTGGCGTAGGAGCGTATCGTTTTACTTTGGTCGGGTTTGTTTTCGATTTTAATGTTGCTGGCGTCGAAAACCGTTGATTATTCCACATGGGCGGCTTAGATGACGACAAAGTTTGCCTGCTTTTGAATGAAGTGCAACCATTGTTTGGATTTGAACGCAATGGTAATGGCGATTTGAATAATTCTTTGTTTGCTTTCGGTAATGAGCCCGGCGTCAATTTCAGTGGATTACCTGGTTTTCTGACCGGCGTATTCGATTTCTATTTCATAAATGGAAAACAAAATTTGAATAGATTTGCCTCGATTTAGACCAAAGAAAATGAATTCTCACCTTATAAATGTTGATGATGGCATTCAAATGCGGCGTGATTTTCATCGATTTGGCACTGGCTGTGAATCTTAATGTTGATAAAGTTTGACTGGAATCTTTTTGATATGGAGTGACACAGGCCAACAGAACCAAATATGATCGCAAATTCAATGAATCTAAAAGTACAAAAAAACTGGAATTATTTGAATTCGAATCGAAGATTAAATCAAAAAACGAATTATTACTTTGTAAAACCGTCGTGAGTACTGTGTCTCTGTATGGAATAACATTTCCTTTTCTTGACAGTGCTTTCATCACTTGAGCGATGCAAAGGAGGCCTCGATTAATGTGATTGCCCTCAAGCAATGCTTCCCCTTTGTGGCTGGTACGCCGAACACCTTCCGAGCCGGCTAAATCAACTAAATTGATCGATGCTTTTGTTTGCCTTTCGTCAGTTTGCACTTCAATATGAATTGTTAAAATGGCATGGGATCTGGAACTATTTGGATTCATTTTGGTTTCGCGAACGCGTCGATTTTTCATACAATTCACTAAGATCAGCTGAGCGTCACCCAGATCCTTCACTGGTTTCTTCAACGCGAATGAATTTTTATGGCCTAATAAATTCTCAATAATTTTACTTTTTTTTTCAACGAAATTAAAATAAAAAAAGGACATTGTTTACCTTTCACGTTTAATGGTTCGGTTGGTTTTTCAGCCAATAAATCGAACGCTTGTTCATTGTAAATTTCGATAAATGAAAGTGACACCTTCATCTTCTCTGAATTTGGCCGAGAGAAAATGTCTTCGATTGCTCGCATCGTTATGCCATACCGCTCAACGTCTTCCTACAAAATAAACATAAAATTTTGTTAATAATTTGATTATGTTGAATATCATGAAAAGGTGTGCAGTGTGCATTACATTATTTTCGAAACCCATAGTGTACGTTTTGCCTGTTCCAGTTTGACCATAGGCCAACAAAGTAAAGTTGAATCCGTTGATGGCTTTATCTACCATCGGCTTTGCTAAATCAGTATACACTTGACTTTGTGTTGAACCATCCAAAACTTCGTCTAATAGGAAAGTGTTACCATTAACGCCAACCATCTGAACAATAATGAAAAAATTAATTTTTTTATTGAGATTAATACCACTGAAAATCATTGACCAGCTTTTCTTTTTTACACAATGATCTGTCACGGGATTACACTTACATTTTTTGTCAATTTTTTCAGAATAATCTCGTCTTTATTTTCATCATTTTCCGGTATCGGTTGCCATCGAACTGCTATTTTCACTGATTCTTCCATTTTTGATATGATTTAACAATTCTTAAAATGAAACAAAATAAAAAGAATATTTCCAAAAAAATGTTATTGTATCGATACAGCAGGGACGCACTCAAATGCAAACGGTTATTTCAAATGTCACATGAGCCCAGCTGGCTTTGAGTATGAGCTATTAAATGTTTGACAGTTTAATTCAAAAGAAATCGTTATTAGCGGGTGCGTTCTGTGTGTGTGTGGAACGCCTAAAGTTCTGCTATGCTTTGCACAAATTTTCCACTTACACTTCTTTTCAATAATAATTCAGTTTTCAAGGTAGAACAAGAGGAGGAGATGAAAATTACATTTCCGATAAAACAAAACGTCGCCTTCGTGAGGTTGTCGTCGATATTCAAATAATTATTTAATTCCGTTTGTCATTTAAATTGATTGAAATGTTTAATTTTTAATTCATTAATGGATAATCAAAAAGTGGAATTTATAGAAACGGAATCAATACGTGTAATAACGATTCAACGCATTGGAAAATATTGAACACGACCAGTTGACCAGCCAATGGTCAAAACAGTGTCATTATGAGCTTCATAATTTTCACGGAAGCAAATATACGATGGATACTCTTCGGAATCTTCGGCACTTATATAGAAATTTGGTGAAATGCTCAAAATATTTCGATTGATTGATGTAGAAAAGACAGCAATCGATGTGGTGCGTTTGAACATAACAGCCAAAAATTTTCCACTTGGATCCCAAACAATGCTTTTTGGTAGGCCGCCGATTTCTTGATGTCCAGTCTTCATCGGCCTAAAATCAGCTATTGGGAAAGATTGTTTTGGTGCCGTTGAAACTAATTTACAAAATAGAACAATATTTATGCATACAATTTCGTCTTTGGTATTGTGTGTTGCGTGTATGTTGTATTGTAAACTGTTAAACATACCTTTGTATAATTGTTCTTCGATAAAACATAAATTGTAAAGTATTGGTTCATTAGTGGTCACAAACAATAAATGATTCGAGCAAGGAGACCAAGCTGCCGATTGAATTGATTGAGAATCAGTAGGTATTGTCCAGCGTTCGGGTACCCATTTATTCGTTTTCCATATGCGAAACACATTTCCAACGGTCGATGTAAATAAGCGTTGATTATTTAATGACCATTTGGCCAATGCGCACGGCATTCCAATACGTTTTAATGGAACGCTACGATTTGTATCCACATCCCAGACAATAGCATTTGGATCGCTTATACTAACAGAAACCAACAAAGAGCCGTTTCGATTCCATTCGATTGAAGAGATCGGATGATGGTTACCACTGTAATAGAAATCAAACACTTGATTTATTGTCATAATTTAATCAAATTCTCTTCCGATTTTACCTTGTCAAATGTATGAATTGTGAATTTTGACGGCCTGGGTTATCTAATTTCCAAACAATAATTCCAGTATTACAACCAACAGCCAATTCTCCTGCGCACAAAGGTCGCCAAGCCATCGAACTAATACATTTTTGATAGCCATTCTTCAATGTGGTAATTGTAATGGAATCGGTTGAATAAATACGAATGTTGTCATCAATCGATGCAATGGCCAATTTAAAAACATGTGGATGCCATCGCATACAACGAATCACACTATTTTGCCAATCTCTGTTTTGGATAAATTTTTTCAATTTTTCTTTTCACGATTTAAAAATGGCGAATCGAGTCGAATGCTTAAAAGTAGATTTACCTTGTTTGAGAAAATTCATTCAAATTCTTTAGGTTTTGTGAATTGGCGTATGGCCAAAGAAAATGGTTGAATTGCTTCACTTTAGCGAGACCGTAACAAAGTCCACGAAAAATGTAATTAATGTTTTGGCCTTTGGTTTTTTGTTCAGCTTCATTTAATGCCTCAATCGGTCCTTCTTCAAAACAAATGCGAGCCAGTCTTTTGGGTAATGCCTCATTACGTGGAGTCATTAAAATTGGACGATCCAAATTGAATCGAGATGGAATGGCCTGTGATGAACCAATCAATCCTTCTCGCTTAATGTAAATTGGTGGATACGATGAGAGCTGTAATTCAATGTAAATATAAAATCAGCCATGTCATGCAAATTCCAATGAAAAACTATGATAAATCAATAAAAACCTTAGAAACTGAGTTATTAAAATCATCATTCAAAAATCCACCTTCGACCAATGGCAAAGTACACGAAAAATTATTCATTTTTTTTTAATACAAAAAGTTTTGTTTCGAGACAAAAATACGTTAACACACTTCAAGACGCTGTCAACGTCTGCCAAATAAAATACGAAGAACGTCTCGTTTTAAAACGTGAACAAAATTCAATTGGTAAATCAATTTAAAAACAGAATTTTACTTTTAAGCCTTTGTTTGATTTGAACCTTCGATTAAATTTAAAATTCTAGTTTTTCAATTTTTTATCGATTCCATGCCGGTTTCGAGTGTCTTGGTTTTTATTCTTGCTCAACAATGTTAGTTTGTCAAAATGAAAAATATGGCGCGCAAAACAGTGCAAATGTCAAAGTCGAACGAAGCCACAATTGAAATGTCAAATGTAATGAAACATGTCGATTCTACATTCTACGTTCTGATATCGACCAAACAGCAAACATACTGTCAATTTTTCAGAACAAAAAAGCCACATTTTTTTTTCTATTTTCAGCCAATCGTGTTAATTTCGTAAACAGGTAATGTAATTAACATAAAAATAAACATCAATCGGGAAAATGGCAAATTCCACATGCGGGAATTTTGATTTAGTTGAAAGTGTCAATATGAAGAAAAAATTATATCAACGCAATCGCTTTCAATTCCGAAACGTAATACATAACAATAAATAATCGACGCCATTGTTGACAATTTAATTGAATACGTCCGCCAAATTCTTATTCAAATGTGAAGAATTCTATTGAATATGCTCGGATCAGCTACTTAAAACTACTTGGGGTTAATAAATTTGGTTAATTTCATTTTTCGTCATTCTAACAATCATTTGTTTTTAATTTCAGTTTTTTGAAGTTGGGACCGACACTTCAATAAAAATCAAATATTTCTCTTTTGATATAAAAATTGTACTGAAATCAAAATGTCTCATCGCTCCCAACGATCAAGAGACCGTTCACATTCTTCGAGCTACTCGTCATCGCATAAAAACGATAAATATGAATATCGTTCATCAAGGCATGATGATAGGCACCGAAGAGACGATTCTCATTATCGGCGAGATGATTCAAGAGATCGTTCTGATCGTTACTATTCCAGTAGCTCGCGCAAAAGATCACATCGAGATCGAAGCCGTTCAAAGCATCGCAGTCGAAGCCATTCAAAACATCGTGACGATCATTATCGTGGACACTCAAGCTACAAATCGCGAGATTACAAGGAGTTGACCGAACCAAAATATCACGAAAAACGTCACGAAACAAAGGACCATACCAAACACTCACAAAACATCGAAGCCAGCGAAAAGCATCATTCATACGAATCATCATCGAATGACGTGGGACATAAATCAAATCCAAATTCAAATCAATTCACTGATTTTGATTTGAACAACGAAAATTCCCAGGCAGATTCGACATCAGCCCATGTTCCGATGGACCTAGCCGATGATGAAGATCCTGAATTGAAGGCCGAGAGGGAACGTGTTCAGAAAGAGACCATGGAACGATTACAAAAACATTTACAAAAAGAAGGAAAACATTATCCAGCACCAAGACCACCGGCATCACATCCCATCTTTGCAAATGATGGCTCATTCTTGGAAATGTTTAAAAGTATGCAAAATATTATACAGTCGAAGCCGATTCCAGTTACACCACAACCACAAATAACGCCAACTGTACCAACAATTAGCGCGATACCACGTCCACCGATACCAACAATTAAACGACGTGGCGTTAAAATCTTGAAAACGGGAATTGTACAAAAGCAACGAAATATTGAAGAAACTGATGATGCACAGCCCACCGATTCATGGAATGCATATCTCAAGGAAGTGAAGCGATATAAGAATGTTACATGTGGTGATGATAATATAACACGCCCGCTCGTTAAATAAGCACCAAAAATTTTGTGCGTGATTATTTCAGACGGTAGATGGTATATGTAGTTACAGTGCATTTAGCATGGCGAAAAAGAAAATAAAACACGAGCGCTGGCATTTTTTTTTTGCGTTTCAATATATTAAATGAACATCAAAATGTATTTTTCATTTCTTTTTCTCGTGCACTTTGAATGTAATTTTCTTCTCAACCACTGAATTTTCTTCACATATTCTTAAAGAAAAACATATTAGTTTCTATATTTAATTGTAATGAATCCAAAATAAAACACATATTCAATGTCAAATGTAATCATTTTCATTTATTGTTTCTTTTTTTATTTATCGTCTACGACATAATTCATTCAACAATCCTATTCGTTCAATCACTATTCACTTTCAGAAAAGTTAGAAGCTTTAAATTGATTTGTAATCCATTTCTCTTCACCTTTTTTCAATTCATCATTGGCTGGACCTAAGACGCATTTTCCCTGGCATTTGTATTCCGATTCGTTCGTGATTAAATATCTTTCGAATACTTTTTGCAATCTGTCTTTCTTCGTATCGATGACACGGCTTCGGTATTGATTGAATATGTCCGAAGTGATTCCATGGCGAAACTCTCTAATTCCTGTGCTACCCGCTGATATCGGTGCATCGATGCCTTGTAGCACGGCCAATTTTGCTTCGAAAATTGCTTGATCATCAATTGTGCTCCAGTTGTCACGTAACCATGTTAATGAATTATCAAACACATCTAAAGTTTCTTTACTGCGTGGATCACGATAGCTGTAGAAATTAAAAGATCCATTCATATCCAATTTGGCCCCGGCTCCATAAGCGCCATTCTGTTCTCGAACAACCGGAAGTAAATACTTTGATGTTAAAATTTTCGATAGAATTTGAAGAGGTGCAAAGAATCTATTTTTGTATGGAACCATCAAGATCGACTTGGAGCAATAATTGACGGGTAAATTAACAACATGATGTAGGCCATCGGCAGCATCTGCATCCCGTATTAATTGCTTTGTTTCAATGAATTTTTCTGCTCTCAATTTGTTTGGATCGATGCAGGAGTCAATTTCTTCTGTAAACGAATTGAATGATTTCATAACATCGGCTTTGCTGCGTTCGGACACATTTAGAGCAAATTTCATGGCATTTTGGGTGAACAGTTTTTGTGCGACTTGTTGCAATCTAGCTAAAATGTCACCTGGATCACAATCTTGTTGCAAATTTCTCATGTATTCGATGTGTTTGATTCCATTCAAATTGGCTTTCAATTGATACGTTTGATGGATGAGCGAGGATGCACCCTGCATGGCATACATATGGCCTGAATGAGCTATATCTCCAGTCAGTGCTGATACATACTCTTCAAGCAAAACTGTAAACCGTTGAACATCAACCAATTGAAAATTTAACAACAGTTCTTTAATCAAATCAAACATGTTGGCTGTATTGTTTTGCAAGCAATACGTTGCGAATTCGACGCCAATCTGATATTGATTAACATCTGCTATGTTTTCAGCAAAATATAGATTAAACGATAGGCCAGATGTTTTCAAATGAAGCATTTTATCAAATTCACGGTAATCATATGAATTGGTTCCCATTTTAGCGAAAATTTGTGTCAACAGCGGCAATAGTAAGACCTCGTCATGTGTTAACTGATTTGCATAGCAAATACCTCGTGCATAAACAATATCATTTGTATCGACGATTGTTAATTGGGTTGGAATTTTATTCACTTTAACATGCTGAATATTGAGCTCTTCCAAATTCTTTGAAATATCGTTCATGGTAAGGCATGGCAATAAGTCAATGTTTTGTGGTGGCTCTTTTTGCTCTTTGGCCATATCATTAGTTATACGGAATAACTGTTCTTTTTCTGAATTTGATAGCTGCATAACCTCAATAGAACGAAGATAATTTTCCTGGTTTGTCAGTTTTTCGTCGTATTCAGGATCTGGAACCATATGCAATGTTATATTATGCTTATTTTGCTGAAAATATCCGGCAACTCTGGTTTGTAAAAATGTCGGCGAAGAAGCGATATCGACTTTGAGGTGTTCAAGTAACATTACAATGTCCATGGAATCCAATATATCCGCATCATGATTCCAGGGTGCCGTTAAACCGAATAGGAGATTCAAGCCAAATTGTGGAGTTTGATGTTTAATATTCAGTTCAATGCTATTCAATATGCTTTGGACGTGATCCACGTCAAATCCCCGTTTGACGACATCATCGATTGTTGAATCTGGAAAGAAAAATAAGAGAACATTTTAGATGTGAAATTGTATGGCATTTGGGATTGTCCAAAGCACTACGGCATTTTTGTGCAATTAAAATCGAACAGCTTGACATTTCTACGTCAGGTATTATTGACTGTTGCTCATAAAAAAAACGATGTTTTGTTTCGTAGTGCATGAATAGATCATTCTAACTTACCGAAAGTATCCTTTATCTGTTGGAAATCATTGCTGCTAACATTTTGAAGTGAAACTACAAATATGGTCTGACGCAATTGTGCATCATAGCCAGTGTTGGCGCCAAATGATCCACCAAATTTATTTGGCTCGATTAATGTTTTGTAGAAGGCAGAATTTGGACCTTTAATCAGTAGTTCACTCAAAACATGCAAAATCAGAATCTCATACATTTCGGTAATGGTACACATTCTATATGCAAAAGCAATATGACATTGTTTTTCTATCGGAGCACCAATCGAATTGAACCGGCATGTAGCTGTAATTGTTTTTGGCATATCCTTGGTGAAAGTGAGCCTACTTCTCGACAGTACATGTTGAGGCTCAAATTTCGATAAAATGGTTTCGTCGATGTATTGAAAAGATTTCACTGGATCAAAGTTTCCGTAGCTAAAGAATTTTGCATTTCGAGGATGATAGAATTTCCGGTGATAAACTATAACAAGAGAAAAATTACAAATTAAACAAATTGAATTGAATTGAATAGATTGATTTGTTGAAATTTGTGATACAAATTGCCTAACCAACTAAGTCATTCCATTTTAGCTTCGGGATATCCAAAGGCCATCCACCAGAAATGAAACCATAACTATCGGGTAACAAATTATTCAATGTTGCATATTCCAAAATGGTGTTATTTGTTGCAAAGGCACCTTTCATTTCATTGAACACAACGCCCTTGAATGTCATTTCCGAATTGATATCGTTTAAATCGATGTTTTCTAAGCGCCAACCCTCTTGCAAAAAGTCCATGTATCTTAAATTCGGATGGAATACTGCATCCAAATAGATTTTCTGCAAATTTCGGTAATCCTTTTCATTTGTTGTCGAAAATGGATATATTGTGTAATCTGGCCCTGTCATCGCATTCATAAAAGTAGCCATCGATCTGTTTAGCATTTTGAAGAATGGATCTCTGACGGGAAAATTTTTCGATCCACATAATGTTAAGTGTTCCAAGATGTGCGGCAAACCGGTTGAATCACGAGCTGGTGTTCGAAAATTCACTGAAAAAACGTTGTTGTTATCATTACGTGCTACATGCAAATATTGTGTATGGATTCGTTCGTGTTTAAAAAGATATGCTGTCATATCGAATTCGGGAAAGTATTTTATATCTTTGCAATTGAATCCATGATATGTTGCATCGTATCCGAACTTTCGAACGGCTGAACGTTTTTCTATTGGTTTTTCAGGAACTTTGATGTCTGACGCATTAATAAAATGTCGCGAAATTACATTTGTGATATATCTATCCCGGCAAACCAATCTGCAACGAATGAGGTTAGAATTGATTTTCAAATCAAATGGGAAAAAATATTATGTTAAACTAAATGTCTTGTCACTAACCGATTCAGTTTATTGCAGGCGGAAAGTAAATGCATTTTATTTTTATTTTAAAATTTCTCCACTTGGAAACACGACAGATTGAAATTACAGGAAAAAATTGATTATTGAGTAATGCATTGATACTATTCCTTTTCTTTTGACATGTGCGAGATGAGGTTCGTGTCCAAACTTGGCACATCGGACATCAATCTGTCATCGAAAATGTGAAGCATTGAAAGTGAAACTGATTGAGCCATTTGAAAGGTTTTCGTATCTCCTATGCATTTATTGAAACACATTCTGCAGAAATGCAACCAAACATTTAACCCATTAGACACTTGTTGCAGTCTTTTCTCCTAAACAATCAGCATCCGAATCATTGGCTGAATGATCATTGACATTCACTAATTTCATAAGCAAACAGAACATTTCAAAGCATTTATAAAGTTTTGAATTTTATCTACGCATCAAAGAGAGTAAAAAGAGGGAAGAGGGAAGAGGGAAAGAAGTCAACTTTGTTTACATATCAAAAAAAAAAACATAAGAACATTTTGTTTGTAAATAAACCGTCCGTAGGCTTACAGATTGAATAGAATAAAATCAATAAAAAGGACATTGAATGAAGAGATATGAATATAAACCTAAGCCGTGATATAAAAATATGTATGTATATTAATTAAACGACCCATGATAGCCATTTGACACGCATTTTTATCGAAATTCCCCTCGAGAAATAGATTTTGCGTGTATGAATGAATTCTATACCGCCCAATGATGTCATCATTTGGAGAAAAGTAAAGAAAAGAAAAGAAAAGAAAAAAAAACACACCAATAAACAATAAATACCCAACTATGCAAAGCACGCTCGACGCTAGATCTACTGAATCAAATAAATTCCGCCACATTTTCTTGCTCATCCTCTTGCATTAGAGTCGTCTATTGGGGCATTAAGGTTATTTATAATATTATAATAAAAATGATATTGTGTATAATTTGCGCAATACACTTGCATTCATTTATTGTATTAAGCCATTAGTCACAAGTCACAGTTTAGCCCATTCATTCTTAAGTCATTATTCTACATTCATAACGAATAAGATAGAATGTGTCTCATTAATTTATGACGACAAACAATTATATAGAGTATACACTGACTCATTGTTTATGGCTATCATGCGATACGTATCAGTTTCCAGATTTGCTGTGAAACGATTCAAAAAAATGAGAATCAACAATTTGTTGAAATCGAAACAAACAAATGCAATGCCAAGTGAAATCTGAAATGTTTGTACGTGATCCACTCTAAATATGTATTGCAATACAGAACACTAAAACACCATGTTAAAATTAAACATGGGCCGGAACCCAAAATCTAAAAATATTCCAAAAGCGATAGCCGACTGTTCACTGTTCATGAAACCTCAAATTTCTTCAATTCACCGAAATACAATGTTCTCGATACAAACCTATGAAAATATTAATTTTTATATTTTTATTTCAGAATTTGTTGATTCATTTATTCGTTCGTTTGGCGATGAAATGAAGCCATACATAATAATGAAGTAATCGGCTTTGTAATTAATAAAAATATCCAGACACGATAATATTTTGTTTTGATTAAAATTCCATTTGATGAAATTATCATTTCCAGTTTTATTATTTACATTTATAATACAGACCATAGCAATCAGAAACGACGAATCTTCAAATAAGATGCGATAATATGGCTTGCCAATAGACCTAAATTCAATGATATATTCTAAATGTAGAATGTCATAAAACAGTTGTAAGCGATAAAACAAAACAACATTATTGTCTTTTTTTTTCAATTTTATTTCAGAATAATAGTTAAATTGTGGGAAAAAGGGCAACTGTTTTGTTTACAAGACTCTAATGTTCAATTTGATGCAAATATTAATACATACAACGTACAATAAAATAATACACGAAGTGAAATGAGTTTCGAAAAAACTACACATAAATATAGGGCATATTAGCCCTATAACAAACGGCAAACGATGTCTAATCGCGGAAGGTGAAGAAAACATCGATCAAGAATAAAATTCCTTGAACAATTGACAATCCAGCCTTTGATTTGGCATATTTGCCCATATCAGTACCAAATTTATCGTTATAACCTCCGTCCCAATCTCGGAAAACAAGGATACCGCAGGCAATGTACAAGGCGCTACCGATCAAACTGAAGAAAATGTCAATACGTTTGTTGATTGGTGTTCCCAAAATATATCCTAAATTCATTGATTAATGTGTTCACCATCGAATTGAATAGCAGCCGGAAATAGATTTAATGTCGAACCAAAAAAAAAAACCAAGAAGAAGAAGATAAAAAGAAAAAGGGAAAAAACAAATTTTTATAATACATTAGAGACGATGATGTCATATTATTATTCGTTAAGTATAGAAATACATTGAATAGGCATGGAACATTGGACATATGGGCAAAAAACTGAATGCTCAATGCCTATTAAACATGCGATTCAATTTGGATGTGATAAATATAAACTTGAAATATGTAAAATGTTTGACCAGTTGACATCATTAATCAAGATTTTACCTGCGAATACAGCAATCAAAATGATGGTGAAACCAACATAAGTCCCCGCTGTTAATAGTTGGAAAGTTGGATCGGGATGAACCAAATTTGTACCCTCCGAACCCATTGTTTTGTGGTGCAACAGAAGGCAAACAACAGCGATTACCTATGAATTTAAAAAAAATAAAAATGTTTATATGAGAAATCGAATGAAATTTATGGTTTAAATTGTCATCAGTTTATGAATATTCTTGTAAATGGTCAATTGTGAACGGAATCATTTGTTTCATTTCAAAGTCATGGCTGAACGGCTTTTTGTACTTATTTTTTTTATTTTCTTTTGGGCTCTTCAATGTATGAGTTACAACTCGTATACGAGTGAGTTATTATTATATGCACGTTTAGTCCGTTCTGTTCAACATCAAGGTATACGCATCAAATTAAACACCTTGATCATACCGACAACGACACACATAAATGTTTGTATCATTTTTATACATAGTTACTCATATTTATCGTAAAATCTTTCAATCTCTCATCATGATATTCATTTTATGGTTTTGTACTGTCGATTTCTTATGAGTGGCGTTTTGATGTTTAACACAATGCTTAGGCTTCAAACTTCAAGGTTGGAACGATTGCATCATTTCACTATTTTTGTAGATTAATTTGACTCATTTCGTTCACAATCACACAACCAACAACAAAAAAAGAGGAAAAAATACGGCATGGAATTGGTTTTTTAAAAAAAAAACTTTTCATTCAATTGAAAAAATTGAACTAAAATTGCTTGAACATCAAAAAACTTACCAACTCCAATAACTTTCCAATGGATAAACGACTAACGGCCATTTTTACTGATTTTTTTTTGAGTTTGGTATGCGTTAAAAGTTAAAGTTGATTGAAATAAATTAGAGTAGAGAGCTGAACTTTTAAATGATGTTTATTCTTTCGCTTCACAAACAAGACTGACGATTCGTTTGTCGAACACTGAATTTGTTTACACGCAGAATAGATAGAGTTCAAGACTTAAGCACAGAAGAGGGGAACAATCAAATAAACGAACGTATGAACAAGTAAAAAGATTCCCACGCGAGTGTATTGCGTTGTTTTAGTTACAACAAAATCGATTCTGAAGCGTATAACGTATTATAAAGTTCTTTTTTTGGGGTTCGATTAAATAATAATAATAATAAGCCTGTGTGCGTTTTGCTTGATGTGATATATCAAGCTTTAGAATCGTGAAATGTTTTTTTGTTCCAGACCTAATTCATAATGCATGGCAGCTAGAGCTCTGAAATTTTGACACAATATTCATTTTGTTTTTTATTTTAGGGCTAGCACCTCAGGAATCCCAGTTTCTAACATTAGTGCTTTTGTATAGGAAACAACTATATAGAAATTCTCAATCAAATCCACATTTATCGAGAACCAAATCTACGATTCTGTTTAAATTTTTTCAGGAGATGTAAATTTTGATGACATTGTGATTCTGCATCGTGACGTGACAATGCTCGGTCAAACACCAAAAAGGTAACTCTAGTAAAGCAAATGTTTAAAAATAAAAATTTTCGCATTCTGATTGAATTATTTTGACAACCAAACCTACGATTTATTTTAAACAAATAATTGACTGGAGGAATTGGGATTTTACATGGCGAAAATTCTGGGTCAACCTCCTGAATGGTAGCCCTAGTACAAAGATATATATATATTTTATCAATCCATAATCCATCCATGTACTTACTATATTATTCGTGAAAAACACAATTTCTGAAATAATACATCAAGCGTTACTTCCAATTTTCTTGGCAGTGTATGTTGTTTTTAAGGTAATCCGGCTTTTTCCTTAGGTGTACATTTGTACATTTGTACAATAAAAACACGCACTCATACGAATAAAATATTCTTCAAAACAAAAAATATACATTGTCAATCAAGAATAGAAAAGTGCTTGGTAAGTGTGTTGTTTTACGCGGTCACATTGAATATTGTAAATTCATCAAATATATGTGAAACATGAAAACATTTCTTGAATTTATACGCGTACCGATAAATAATAGAAGTTGCTTCGTCTATTCATTCCATAATTAAATTAGATATTTCATTCTTTTGCTTGATTCATGAACTCATTTCAGTTCAGGAAATAGATTCATAAAAGAAGATAAATGTTTGGTATTTGTTGAAATATGAATGGTGCGGCCAAATGGCCAAATCATATATGCAAAACTGTTTTTGGAGAGGTTCATCGAAGACAAGAACGCATTCAGAAATACAAAAATGGAAATGATGAAAATGATTTCACAATCTAATAACTATAAATATTACAATAACACAGCAAATGATAGATACATTTTACATGATGCTTTAATGTTGTTTGGTCATGTTTATGCGCCAGCATACAACATACCTGTTGGCTTTTCGATTCTCTGTGTTGAGCCAATATTCAATGTTCACATATTGAGCGTAATGTCTCGTGTCTATGTGTGTGTGTGTGTGTGTGTGTGTATTACATAGAATTCCATTATAAACGATTCTTCGGAACTGAGAAAGTCAAACATTCCATTTTCATATTAATGATCAAATGTACAAAATCTAAAAAAGTGGTCAGTTAGTCTTTTGGGTCAATTGAGCCGTCATTTTCTGTTTCCATTTTTAAAGACATTTGGTTCAATTGTAAATTACATCAATTAATTGCCATTCAGACCCATTCAGACCATATTGATGGAATTTTTTACAACGAAATTAAAAAAAGAATTAAATGATATTTGGTAACCAGAGCAATTATTATCCGAACCAAAGCGAATCAATTTATTCTCTCATCCAAATAGTCAATAGAAAGAAAGCATGTAAAGAAATAGAAAAAAAAAATGGAATCGATTCAATAAAAATAATAACTCCAATCTATTTAAACATCGAATTTCTCCTCCTCCTCAATATCGATCCAGAACGTTGATTTGTTAGTGTTTTGGATAGTTTTCATTGTTTTGGTTGTTTGCTGATTTGCTTGTTTCACAAGAGTTGAGACTGATTTGCTTGTTTCATTTTATCGGCGAGCTTGACGGCTATTGCGTTGACCTGGAATGATTTTTTTGCATGGAAAACATTCGACGAAAACGACAATGAATTACGCATCGTAAATATTTATGGCCATAGCAAATGCTTTCTTCTTCAAATGATGCGGACGTCGTGACGCCTCATACATCAAATGAAATCATCCACCATAATAATAGTAATAATAATAATAATAATAATAATTCAAAACACAGAACATCAACATTCTCTGTCATGAAGGAAAAAGAAAATAAACCCGTCAAATGCGCCAATCGATAACCAAAAACCAAACACCAACCTCATGTAAGGTGCGTTCACACTGACAATAATGGCGTTTCAGTAGAATCGGTAGTTTTATATGATTGAATCGCTGTGAACTTCATGTGATTACCGCATCCGACCTTGAATCAGAGAAAACACCATCGTTTTATCATTGGAAGAAGTGAGATCGCACGAATCCAATTCTTATATTCGTATGAAATTCGAAACAAAAAATTTTTTATTCTGTATTTCGGGCTTTTAATGTTGCTTTTTCATTTCATTGTGTGATGGTACTCGTTGCTCATACTAGATTCGTGTTTCGGCTGGGACATTGTGTGTGATGCGCTCAGTACGAAAATGGGGAAAAAAATACAATAAATTTCATTAAAATGACTAATCAACTGCAAATAAATCGATTTAAAGTGATTTTCGCGGTGAAATAATTATAATTAAGAAATCGCTTTTTTCATTCATTTTCGGTTCGGATGTTTTCATTCTAGAGCAACTATTTGTGTTAAACATTTCTAGATTCGTGAACACCATTTATGTATAAGAATTCGAATGTAAAAAAAAGATCGAAAAAAATAGCCCACGGTATCCAATCAAAAAGACACAAAACAATCGTCATGAAAAGAGTGAGTTTGTGATGAAAAATAAAAATTTGAATGTTTTTGATATTTTATACAAGTCCAAAAATGAGCCAAACCATTTTCGATTAGGTGCAAAGTGCCGACAGACCTTTATACTGCAGTAAATTAAAAGAAATTGTTCGGTTCAATTTTTTCTTCAATTTTTTTTTTTTTAATTATTTTCAATTGTGTGCGAAAGAGAAGAAAATTCGCACACTCGTCGAAGAAGAAGGTGACGTTTAAAAATGTCAGTGACTCAAGTGAGTCTCTAATAATATAATTTATACATTGGTGTTACGTTCGGGAATATTCGTAACCATAACCATGTGGCGGAAAATTTATCGATAAATTGGTTTGTGCGAAAATATAATCGAATAATTTCGAAATCAATGGCATAACCAAAAGAACCTTCGATGCAAAAGAACATCAAAGAATCATAAAAAAATACATTATCATCGTATCAACAATCTGAACAAAGTGCATCAATCAAATTGAAAAAAAATGAAAAAGAAAAAAAATAATAAGCATAAAGGCTGACAACGAAACAGAGTGAAAAAAAAATAAATAAATAAAAAAAATTTCAGGAGTTGAGTGCCGTGCAAGAAGTTTGTGCTTCAATTCACTTCGTAGAACACGATTCAAACAAAGAAAGAAACGAATAGAGACCAGAATAGATATTTTACACGGAACAACAAATTGAATAATTAGCATTATAGTCCCGAGCGAAAAAAGTTTAAAAAAAAACCAGAGACAGACAAAGGGTGTAAGAGGGAGTAGGACAACTCCAAATTCAATACATAGAAAAAAAATATTCGAATTTCGCTGAATTGATTTTCGTTCAGGTGAAAACGAATCGTTGACCATTCGGCCAAACAGAAAGTAGGATATTATCAAAAAGCAACGGCCACGCCGTAGCTTAAGCCAACATTGTTTTTTATTGACTACAAAAATGATGGCTCACACATCGAATGCCGACCGATCGCAGGGACATGTGTCGAAAATCATCGCTGCAATGGTCATGGATAAGGGTTTTCGTGATGGAAGTGCGCTTATTAATGATGAATGTGTCAAAGGTGGAACCGAATATTTAGATTGTGTTTTGGATGTTATATTAGATCCAGAAGAAAATATAGATAATTTGACAAATATCAATTGGTGTAAATGGCTTATAGCCGGTGGTCGCGCACCTGATGAATTTGCTGCTATAGGTGAGGTCATTGACATTTTTGTTCAGCATTCAGATACACACGCAGTGTGCACACGTTTAATGTTTTTTATTTTTCTCTCTTTTTCTCGCGCTTTTCTTTTGTGATGTTTCCCATTTAATTTATTCTTTTTTCTCTGTTCGTCTTATTAAATTGTTAATATTCGTATTACTGGCTTTCTATGGTGCTACTTGTGCTATGAAAAAAAAAATGCGTGTCGTTTTAATTATTATTATAAAAGCGGAGAAAAGAAGAAATTGAGATAAAGAAAAGAAAGAAATGTTTAGTTCATCATGCATTCGATTGATCTTTGTTACTTTGGTTCGATTTTCGATGAATATTCTGCTATATATTTAATGTTTTACTAATGAATTCGTTTATTTTTTCTTCTGTCGCTTTGATCTTTTGATCATTGGTCATTGGTCAATTTTTGATGGAATTTTGCAGTCAAAACCCATGATAATCACCAGAAATGCGGTTTAGTTTGGATACCGCATGTAGTCGCCTATCGATGTCGAACGTGCGGCATTTCGCCATGCATGTCCATTTGCCGAAATTGTTTCAAAAAAGGTGATCATTCAACGCATGATTTCAATATGTTTTTATCACAAGCTGGTGGCGCTTGTGATTGTGGTGATACATCGGTAATGAAAGCCGAAGGTTTTTGTTCGGATCATGGTATCAATCATCATATGAGAGACACAACGGTGCCAAATGATTTGATGGCCGTTGCTGAAGCAATAATGCCACGTTTGTTACTTCGATTACTGTTTCATTTTCGTGATAATGGCGATATCAGAGCCTGTGATTCATATTGTTCCATGCTAATGGAATTGAATAATATTGGTGAATTGATGCGAAATGTTATGACAAATACTTTACTGGATAAAAAGGTAAAAAAATAAAATCAAAACCAATGTGATATGCAATTTGCTTAATATGAAATTGAAACTGAAATTCATTTTTTCCCCATTGCAGCTATACATAAAACTTTTAGATCCAAGTGATGCCAAATCATTTTCGAATTTTCTCGTTCGTAGCATCATCAATTATAATTCAGCCAAAAGTAAACTAGAAAGGTGAGTGTTCCAGGCCTCCCACCATGTCACTTTTGTCGTTAAATTGATTGTTGTTAACCGTTTTCATTTTAAAATTGCAGTCCAAAGGCGCCGACTAAATACAAAGATTTTCCGGCCTTACAAAGTGATATCGTGCACTCATCGCTCCTCGAAGAATTAATATTCTGGACATTTAAATATGAATTTCCGCAAAATTTCGTGTGCTTTTTACTCAACATGTTGCCCGATCCAGAATATAAAGTACATTCCCACTGAATCGAAAACAAATTTAACATTTTTCTAAAATAATTCGTTTCTTTGTTTTTCAATTATTTTGTTTTGCAGGAACAACTAACACGAACATTTGTAATACATTATAGCCGTATACCAAAGGTGCTCGAAACCTCAAGCGATCCAGATACATTAAGCAATCGTGTAGTACATATGAGCGTTCAATTATTCTCAAATGAAAGTTTAGCATTAAAAATGGTTGAAGAGCTAAATTTATTGCACGTTATGATAATTAGTTTGAAATCGATGATGTCACAGAATTTAATACGAAATACTTTACACGATGACGACCGAAATAATCATAATGTTATCGATTGTGCAACAAAAGCAATGAAAGAACATTGCTATTGGCCACTTGTATCCGATTTCAATAATGTACTGTCCCATGAATCGGTTGCATTGGTATTTTTGCGAGACGATGATTTGGTGAATATGTGGTTTCAATTTTTATCGATGCTACAAGGCATGAATGTCAATGTACGTGAAATTGGAACTCACATTGAGTATGAGCCGACTTCATATTATGCTGCATTTTCATGCGAACTGGAAGCTAGTGCCTATCCAATGTGGTCAATAATATCACATTTGACTGATAATTCACGAGCTCAATTAGCAAAAAAAATTATTATGTTTTGTACAAATTATTTGCAAGACTGGCTCAAGGATAAGGTCAGTAATAGGATCCATTAAACTGCCATAGAATCACTAAATTAGAATTGATATTGAAATGTTAAATATATTTTTGTTGTTTAATTTACAGAGTGATAAAAATGATATGATGCGAGCTTCATTTCATTTTCCATTGCATCGTTATTTAGCTGCCTTTACATGCCAAGCCGTCAGCAAGATGAAAATGCCGCTGAAAGACATTATTCCGGCACCCGATCTTTTGACGCTATTGATGATACATCCATTACGTGTTCAAGTGAGTGCAATACATAATATATTCAATTGATTGAGAGCCATGGACTCTTTTGACCCAAAAAAAAAATGACGATCCATAAGAAAAGTGCATACCTGCGGCCTTCACGCCTCTTTATCGTATCCATTTCATTTTGCTTTCAGCTCAAATTTCATTCATCGTTCTCACATACAAACAATACCATTGAATAAGAACAAAGCGAGATTGTCCATTGGAAAACTTTTCATCAGATCTTTATTTCTTCTCTCAAAAAAAAAAAAAAAAAATATGTAAAAAAAACTCGCAGTTTTCTTAGTTCATGTATATCATGGAAATTAATTATGGTAATTCATTTATTGTATTAGCTGTCGAAGCACATTTTATTCAAAATTCTAATATTTTAATATTTTTCCTGTTTTGTATTTAAATTTTCTTATTGCAAAAGACAAATTGTTGCTCATGGCAAATTGACAATTTTAAAATCCTCATCTTCTTCTAATTGTGCTGGCGAAATGTGTGAATGAAAATCGTATGTGATCAATTTCAAACCAACAAATCCACCATAATTTGGTTGACCCTTGTGATAAAGACCGGCACCGCTCAAAGCAACCGGCACCTTTGACACAACGTCTTGTGCATCGATGTATGGTACAGTTGTTTGGGCCACATCCCGATCAACATCTGAATGCGTGAATTCAATATATTGATTTGGTTTTGAATCAATGAGTGATTCACCGGTGGTAAATATCGGAATATCGGGATTTTTAAGTTTTACGGGTGTTCGTCGCTCGGAACTACTTTCGGTATTATCATTGGACTTCCAGAAGCTTGTTGTTTCCGGATCAATTAATCGTCCTGTATTGAAATCAGCTTCAGTTACACGAATCTCTAAATTCAAATGAGTTCCGATAATTCGTAGACGAACGCCGGTCACAACATGACTAATTGGTGCATGCAAATCATCCAAATCCATTGATCGCTTGTCCCATGTCATTGTGTGATAATCCATACCATTTCGGACACCACGATCGAGTAATTTGAAATCACTGATTGGTGTCCATGAAAGCGTTGTTGCATTTACCAAGCCACGTTCACGTAATTCACCGTCTTGCACTTGAATATGAATGATTCGGTTCTTTTTTACAAATCGAACACCAGTCACAACTCTGGTTGGAAAATTGAGGTTATGAAATGTTCATTGAAAAAATAAAAATAATTTTCAAATGGTTTTTTCCTTTGAAATTTTATAAAATTTACCGGTTTGCAGTGATGTTTGATGTTGCTTCACGCAAACTGAAATAACGGTCTGATTTTGGTCCTTGTTCATCGCAAATGCACAAGCAATAGCTACAATGCCAGAATAACCAGCGCCACCATGAATCAACCTTGGTTGTGTTATCACAGCTGCCTGGTTTTCCTAAAACTCGACCATTCTCATATTCAATGAACTCATACCGTCTGATACTTGTTGGTTTCTGGATAGAAATACAATAGGATCTGTAAAATATCCTGGTATTTTTGAATCTTTGTATGTAAAATTACTAACCGATGGACAAATCCACATGTCCGAATCAAAGAATTGACAATTCAACAATTTACCGCTACATTTTGGCTGACGAGCACAAAAAAGTTCTTTATAACAACTATAGGATTCAGTGAATTGATATGCGTTACAATTATCCCGGCACGTGTTATCATTATTCATGTCAACTTCATTTTCAATAAAACCTTGTAATAATCTCGTAACCGAAAGGAATGTTTCGCCTTCAATATGATGTTTGGGATCACAACGCCATACGGCTCGATCAGCACGTTTCATACACTCTTGTACCATTTTCTGAGAACGAGCCACTCGTTCTTCGAACCGTTGTCGCATCAAATGTGACTCTTTGGTGTAATTTCCTACGATAAATTACAAATCATTGAAATTGGCCATTTTGTCTCGAAAACCATATCGATTATACGAACCTTTGCCCAATGTGCGCAAAATCATCCATGAAAATTGTACCATAGCATAGCCTTTGAGTTCGGCTATCGAAATGGCATTATACATTTGAAACAAAACTTGCTGCGCTGATTGACGGGTTTGACAAATCATTGATTGAGCTTCCTGTGACATAAATTAGAAATGAAATTCATTAATTATATTAACTCAGATTGTGTGAAAAATTTAATAAAGAATAAGGCTAAAATGTCTGTGTCAAAACTGAAAGCATTACGAACCAATGAAACCTTATAGTAAGTTCCCTGTTTGATCATCAAATTTTCAATATTATCCAATGTATTATTAATCTGATTTAAATCGGTCATCGTTGTTTCAGCAAAATCATTTAATTCTAAATTGTTCGGTTGCAGCGAATTTCGATGTAAAATCGGTAAAAATGCATCAAACAAATTCAAAACTTGTTCAAAATCATCTTTCAACAATTTCCATTCGAAAATCGTTTCAAACAAATAGAAATCATTCGGATCAACATGAATTGTTGTTAAATTTTGATCAATGAACGCTTTATGTTGATACAAAATTTGATGCAAAACACTCGTTTGATCGACACCATTTTCGACAATGCTCCATAATTCCGCTTCCATTTGTAAATATTTTGCCCGATAAATGTCGATGGTCGATGATTTTGGTACATAACAATCTATTGCGCTGAATAAATTGCATGATAATATTATGAACGGGAACACTGTCATCCATTTTATTATATTAATTTTTAAAATCATCGTGATTTGTGGCTGTGTGTGTGTGTTTGTGCGCGCACTTTCAATTCAATTTCAATTTAATGAAAACTTTTATTTATTTGTTTTTGACTTTTTCTTTTCTCTTGTTTTCAAATTAAATCACGTTCTTTGGCCGTTAGTGGTCGATTCTTATATTCGCCATTAAATCAGGAAATACATTTTTTTTACTCACAAAACAAGAAATGTCTGAATGGTGAATATAAAAAAAAAGTATTTTTCTCTTTTTTCATTCGTTGGACGTTGATTTGACGTCTAGCAAAAAATAATTGTTTCTTTTCCGCGTTGATTATATTTGTGACACTCACTATGTGAATGAGAACTTCATGAGAATGTTATTTCTGTTTTTTCCCCTGTGCTCATTTATTTATTCTCCTTTTGATTTCAAATATTTTGAATGTAATCAATTTGAACTTGGGACTTTGACAACGTTAAAAAAACAGCTTAAATCCGCACACACCACACATAAAGAATGATGAGAAAAACACGCGACGAAATCGAACAAATCTTTGTTTTTCCAAATTTGTAATCAATTCGAAATTTTTAAATCGTAGAAAAGCAAAAAGCTGTTTTTTCTTAATTTGGATGTCGCAAAAAAAAAATGAGAACAGTCCGTGTGCGTAATAAACGAACACCCGAATCTGGCGTGTATTTTTTGCAATTTTTTTTTTGTTTAACTGTTATTGGTTGTAATGTGTCCCAACAACAGTTTTTTGTTCAGAGAAGAAAAAATCTTTTTGTTCTTTACTGGACGCGTTGACGTTTCAAATGAGACTAACTCATTATTTGTAGCTATTTTGATGTTTCTTTATGTTTATTTCACACTGTGTTAACATCCAAAGTTACACAGAAATTGTGTGTGAGAGAGAGAGAGACGCAGCAGAAACAGAGAACAGTGACTCTGTGGCAGCAATAGCACCACATTGAATTTAAAATTGAACTAAACGAACCGAACTAAGTGTAATGACGAAAAACGCATACACACGAGCACAACTTCCATATTACTACCTATTCATATTGATGAGACGGACAGATGGATTATGGATCCCATGTGATGGAATGAGACGGAATGAATTTGTCGGTTTTCAATATTATTTCGTGTCGTTTATGTGTTCAGTGAGCATTTTGTTGTTGTTATTTTTTCTTCAACAAAACATAAATTTGCTTCATGCTTTGAGTGCATACATAAATTGGTTTTGAAACAGTTCGTCGCATATGTTTACAACGATATGAAAAATTGAAAAAGCAAAAGATGTAAAAATGAATTGAAATATGGAGAATGGAGAAGCAAAAGTGCATAAATGTTAGTAAGAGACGATATCATTCGAAGCAATGCATTTGTTACGTAGTCTTTTTTTTTGATATTTTGAAATTTCAGCTGAACGAATGACTTTTTAAATTCTCATCTTCCAATTGTTATTATTGTTGAACAACAATGAAATCAATTTAATCTTTCTTCTTTGTTCTCGACATGGCATTTCCGAATGTTTTTTTTTTTAATTTGCTGTATGGATGAGCATTATGAGTTTGATAAATGTTTGTCACTAGCTTGGGTTCATAATAATTAAAAAATAATCAAAAAGTGAATTAAATGCCATTCTCAATAACCTGAATGCAGATAATAGTGGTTCAAACTCCTCCAACCGGTAAACAGGATTTTGTCAGCAAAATTTTTGTTTACGTAACATTTTTTTTGAATGTATAGAAAAAAAACACAAGAAATATTATCGGCTGAGCAAAGCAATATTTTAATAAATATTTGCAATTTGATGGATAAGATTCATTTCGGTTCGGTTCATTTTGAAATTGTTTATTGAAGGGAAGGAAATAATAGTAATTGTAAAATTGTTAATAATTTACCTCCATATTTTTGGTGAGTAATTGGAAAATGCCAACATTGCCGAAATTCTCTAAGTCATCCGATCCAGTTGCAAGTAGATGAATGCGATCCAATAAGCCAGGTATTGACATTGTATCTTGGGCTGTGGCCCGATTAGCAAAATCTTCCAATGTTGAACGCTCCAAGTCATGATAATGTGTTATAAATGTTCGCATCACTTTTGATTGGGATCGAACACGATGCATTAAATCAGCCAATTCATGAAAATGTAATTCTAATTTGGTGTCGGATTTAATAAAATCACTGATTGATTCAACGGTCCATGACGCTAAATTCAAATTCTAAGCAAAGCAACAACGAAAAAAAAACCGAACTCTTTTCAATGACCTGTTTTCTGTCCGATCGCCCCATTACTCGTATACTTACATTATCTTCAAACGTATTAATTCGTCTGGAAACCTCATTAATTCGATTTAAAATTTTCTTTTGTTTTTCTTTTCGAAATGGAATTTCAACTTCACCGCCCAAATTCGTTTGCTCAACCAAATTCCATGTTTCGAGCAACGTTGATGTGATATCTTTTCCTAATTTTAATACTTCGACAACATCATCAATTAATGCTTCGGTTGTCGAAAACTTGCTCGCCGGCATAAAAACCAAAACTATTAACGCTGAACACAAGCAAACACTTTTTGAGGAAATCATTTTGAAATTGTGAAAGACAAGTTTTTCTAAACGCAAAAAATAACCAGTTCACTATCATACGATTTTCGCGAAACGATTGACAAACAATGGATCTTCTTAAGTTGGCAGTTGATAGTAGTTGGCAGTTTAACACTCTTTGGTATTATTATTTTGTTTGTTTCACTCAAAGTATATCGATATGATCAATTTGCTTTGTAGTGCACATAATAATATATAAATTCTCGTAAACAATAACAAACAATAAACATTTAGTCAATTAAATATGATCACAATCACAGAGTGAATTAATTGAAAGGAAGCCAAACAGAGAAAAAACACAATCAAACGCGATAAAACGACACAGAAAGGCTCGTGCGCTCCATTCGGATAATGAATCGCGTCTGCTATTTGGTTAACAAAGACAGAGTTTTCATCGAATAGAAAGTGACAAACATAGCCGTTTTCGAAGATCGTTCACGAGAAATACATCAAACAGATACAATGAAACGCAAACAAATGCTTCATATTAGTCACTGTTATGCGTCAGTCGTTTCCCTTCCACGTTGAATATTACTCTGGCTATGACTGTCATTACGGATACAGTATCGGACGGGACAAATTAACACGAAATGGTTAATGAACTTGCCAAATATCGATGAATATTTTATGACTTTTTCCTTTGTAACCACAAGATAATATTTTTTGCTTTCGAATTTCTTTATATTCAATTCCAAAAAGTCTGAACCAATGACGCATTGTAGCTGACTGTTGGATTTGTTCTATAATTGAACCTGGACTCACGTTTGCTTATTAACATTTCTTGTTTCATTTTTTTCATTTTAAGTTCTTTATGTTTTGTATTGAAGGGGAAACCGCAAACATGTGTGCATACATCGACTCAGTACAGGCGATGATGATTGGAGGCCGTTTGATTTTTATGAGAATTATGATGTGAATTTTTTTAGAATTTAGCTCAAAATAAACTAATCTTCTTAGAAACCATTGAAGCCCATGAATGTAAAAAAAACAACAGAGGAATACATATAAAATTTGTTCCATGTTCCACCCAACCCATTCAAGAGATCACATATATCGTAAACGACATTATTGACATTCAAAGCAATGCTCGAAATCGCGGCTACATGAAACGCTTTCATCTGTATTGCGTTTTGACTTACACTTGAATCGTTTACATTTACTTAATGGAATAATGTGAGAGAAGAAATATGATTCATTCGATGCTACGTTTATGTAAATTACATGAACGATACATTCATGCCTTGCAAATGGTTGAAGATGTTGACCTTACGAAAAAAAAATATTCAATAAAAATGGAATGCAAAATGAGGCATGATTCGCTGTTGCCTCGATTTCAGTTCTTAATAATGGGAGGCTTTTAATTGTTTTTAGCATTCAGAATTCGAAATGTTTGCTTGATTTTGCATTTTGAATTATTTGAGAATGCATTTGAAGCGATTATTTATTTATTTTTGGTTCTCAAATAACCTGATAACTTCCACTTTTCATGGAATTCATAAATATTGCGTTGTGCACGCCAGGCTTCAAATTACACAATTTTTTATGCACATTTTGAGCGATAAGAGAACGAAAGGAAACAATCACTCAGTTGCGATGAGCAATAATAATTTAAATAAAGTCTGATATCGATATGAAATGATGAAAATGCATAATTGTGCATTTAATTAACAAATTTATAATAATAATAATAAGCAATCAAGATTTTGAAAATTCGTCATTCAAATGATTAATAATTTTTTATTTCTTTTTACTTTTTAGAGCTTCTTTTATGAAATTCTGGCCGGAATATGGATTCGAAACGGTGTTCAAATAAAAGGACAAGCAATGACCTATATTCAAGCAAATTTTTGCAATTCAATGGTTGACATGGATTTATTCTTTCTACAAATTTGCGCTATTCAATTGCCGCCGAAAGTATTTTTGTTGAATGTCATCGAATCATTTGGTGTTGGTGATTGGTTGGGAATGTGTCAATTATCGCAGCCACAAGAAATGGAACAAGATTCGATGATGGAAGGTCTGTTAACATTTCTATCGACAATAGTGTCTTCACGAACGGATTTAGGCAATGACGAAAAGGCTCAATGTATGATTGAAATTAGTGCACTATTGGCAACCAGCGATAAACAACATAGTCAACTAGTCGAAATGATGCCGGAACGATCCACAAATTCGCATACGAGAAATTTTGAACAATATCTATCTGAATTATCGGTATTTAAACAGCCATCAAGTAGTTCGGAGAATTTGGAACAAGGCCTATTTATGCCAATTGCTGAAGTTTGGGAAAAATATTATGATCCACTTCATGTTCTATTGCGTGCCGTACATCGACGTGACTTCCAAAATTCAATTGATCGTTTCCAAGAATATGTGAAACAAGAAAAGAAAATGCCTAAAAGTGGAAATCTTTGGCCACCATATCGACTACCGGCACCAGTTGGCGAATGCTATAGTGATCCGTCATGCATTTTACATTCGCGCATTTTGCATTCAACAATTTTAGCCGTTCTATATCGAGCCGTACATTTGGGTAATGTGTCCGAGCATATGCTATCGTTGGCCATATTTTTATTGGAAATGGCAATCACATATACGAATAATGTGCCAAAAGATGCTTTGGAATGCAATCAAAACAAAAGTCCGTACACAGCATCTGGTGATATTCCTGAACTGATGAATGTATATTCGGGCGATTGTCTTGCAGCCAATCTTCGACATTATGTTGATCGAATTGCCTTAACTTCTGTAGAACCACAAAATTCTCCAGCCAATTATAGCAATACAACATTTGACAGTGATATTGAATGGGATGATTCCCAAAATGAACCATTACAAACGTTAATGCCAAATACAAATCAAATGGAAACGGAAGAAGTGCGTTATGATGTTGCTATACCACAAGACCTATCGATGGTTCGTGAACAATCATTGGTTCTGCAAGACGATGAAGCAATGAGAGATAGTTCAGAATCAATGAGTGGTGCATTGCAACCATATGCTTCGTTGCCATCAAATGAAACCGTTCAAGCGATTCAATATAATCCAGGAAATGCCGAAAGTTCATCACAATTGGCGTTACGAGCCGCTCATATGCCAGCCGAAACTGGAATGGAATTGGTTGTCCGACGTAACATGGGCCTAATGCCCACAGATGAAACAGTAAGACCACAAACTGAAATGTTTTCACATGCAAACACAGGAACAATATTGCCATTTAATATGCAAAGAGTGCAACCGGTCGCTGTGCCTAGTAGGAATATGGATATTGTGGCCAGTACTACAAATAATCAACGACGATTTTATTCTGCATCGCTCAAATCGAAAATTGTTGAAGGCAATGTTGCCGATACCGAGTGTATTGCCATTGAAGAAAGCATTTTGTCATTGTTGCTTAAATTGCATTCAAGCTTAAGTCTCACAAAAGACAGTTTTTCATTGGATGAAATTAACGATGAAAACGACATGGACATTAATGAGGCTGGTCCATCGTCACTTCCAAGCTCTAGTCAATCGAATAATGCAAGTTCTTATACATCCGAATCACGTATTGGTGATGGTCCATATTTTATTGGCAATTTATTAACGAAAATTGCTCGGGCTGATCAAGGTTGTGCCGAATCAATAAATGAGATTCGACAACGATTGTGGCCCAATCAACGCGAAGAGGAGGCCGAACAAAGAGCCAAAGAGGCTAGGGAAAAAGAGGAGCGCAGCAAACGGGCACGCGAACGTCAACAAAAACTCATGGAAGAGTTTGCAAATAAACAAAAACAATTTATGGCACAGGCAGCCGAAGACATGGATTTCTGTGATGATGATCAGGAGAATGAGGAAGAAATAACACGTGAAAAGGAATATGATTGTATTATTTGTAGTACAACATCGCCAAGCACCGATTCAAATCCATTTGGTTTAGTTGTATTGATTGAATCCAGTGGCGTTGTTGGACATCGTCGAAAAGGCCGAGAACAATTTCTGTTGCCGCTAAATGATGATGAAATGAAAACATCGCCCGGTGACCGTTTCGCAGAAGATTCAGCCAATCGAACACAATTATTAACAAGCCGCTTTGGTGAAGAATCATGGTTTTTGACTGGAAACAATTCCTTTGGATCGGGAATATTTGTACAATCGTGTGGACATTACGTCCATCTAGCCTGTCACGAAGCCTATTTTAGCTCACTACAATCACAACGTATACAAAATTTGAGCGTAGATCGTGGCGAATTCCATTGTCCGATTTGTCGACAATTATCAAATGCTGTGTTGCCATTAAGTCCTCAAACTGTGACACCAACATCGATCGTCCGTTCAAAGGATGATGTTAAAAAACGTCATTTGTTTCAGTCTCAGCTTAGCGATTTAACGCTGCTCATCAAAGACAATGAAAGCCTTTCGGTAATGGTTTTGGATTAAATTCACTTATTTTATTAATCGTTGGCTATTTTTCAAATAATTGGAATTTTCATTTTCATAGTTTTCACGAACACAACAGCCAACCAAACTGTGGGAGGCGATGGGCCGAGCAATGGAAATCATCACTGACTGTACACATCCGAAATTATTCAAACCATCCTGGCGGCGACTGTTTCTTTTTGTCACATCTATAGCTAGAACCAATTTAGAATCGGAAATCGTTCAACGAGGTGGATCATTGTGTTTTGTAACATCCATAGCCAGAACTAATTTAGAATCAGAAATCATTCAACGAGGTGGATCATTGTGTTCGGGCAATATGTTGCGCTACAAACCTCGTCAAGAATGCTTAGGTGAGTAGCATCCTCCAAGCCAAAAAATATTCCATTCAATTTTTGTATTGAAGATTAACTTACATTTTTTGTTACCTAAAAATGTTTCAGTTCCGCTATTAAATTTATTGTCAGTTAATTTGCGACTTTTGGGAAATGAACCGCTTTGGCAATCATTCGTTTCACTATATGAGATTTCGACAACAGATCTGGCTGCAGCACCTGTGCATTTTCAAGAAAACATTCCAAGTTTGTTATGTGATCCGATTGCTCTCATGATAAAATACATACTTTTAGCTCCTCTTCGCATGGATTTAGGTACGATTGACATATATGAAAAATCCCATGAATATAAAATGAACAATTCAAGAATTTTTTTTATTTTACAATATTTTCAGTGTATTTTACATGCATTGTTAGAGTTATGTATAATTTGCTATACTATCAATTGGTTGTGAAACTATGTGCGACTCTAACCGAGGCTGAATGTGATCAAATCATAGAAAAATATGCAACGGATCAAACGGTGGAATTTTGTGGTTTCGATAATTTGGGCTCAGTCATGGCGTTTGTATTGAAAATAACCGATAAATGCAAACTTATACGACAATGCACACCATTCGATCAAGCAGCTAACACTTCATCATCAATCAATTCACAACCACAAATAAATTTGAACATATTAGAACAACAATTACAAAAGTTATGCTTGCCATTCTTACGAGTTGCAGCGCTATTGAGACATCATCTTTATGAGCAAGATCTACCCGAAGTCAGTGTGCCACAAGTAGAATATGTTTGTTTGGTATACTTTTTGGAATTGGTAACCGTTGATATTAATTGGGACAGTTTTGATGCGGCCAAAGCATTATGCTTTGTTCCGGGCATGGAACGACAATTGCCCGAATGGTGGTGCAAACAATTGATGAGCTTACAACAAAATGGCAACGAACAGGAAAATGAAAAAATTACAAAATTAATTGCCGATCAACATGGATTATGGCAACAGCCAAGGCTCTTAAGATTGCCCCATGAATATGAAAAATTGTTTACGGTACGAAAATTTCCGCTCTGAACCCTTCACAACATTCACAATTCGAAATATGTGATTCAAATTTAAATAATATTCATTTCATTTCAGTATTATCATGAACGTTCTTGCTCAAACTGTGATGAAATCCCAAGGGAGTGTTCAATATGTTTACTATGCGGTACAATTGTTTGCCTGAAACAGCGCTGTTGCGTTGAAGGAAATTGTCATGAAGCAGTTATGGTAAGCATAAAGTACAAAATAAAAAGTCAGCAACGTCTTCGTCTTATTCCAATAAAATTCAACCAAATTTTTATTGAATATTAGCACTCAATGCGATGCGGAGGTGGAACGGCCATCTTTTTAGTTGTACCCTCGACATACATCATTGTAATACGCGGCCGTCGAGCCTGTTTATGGGGCTCCTTGTACTTGGATGATTATTTCGAAGAAGACAGAGATTTACGGTAAGAACCGATTTGATCAAACATGCACAAAACAACAAACATTTTTATTCGTTTTCAACCAATTTCAGACGAGGTCGACCGCTGTATCTTAGCGATCAACGCTTCAATTTGCTCGAATCTCAATGGTTGTCACATCGTTTTGCTCACACAAAACATACATGGGTCTTTCACAGAGACACACTGTGATTTCTCCCCCAATGAACCAGGCATTACGCGAATTCGCATTATAATATGAACGATGCATTTTCAGTGCCTCAAATCATGCCCATAACCTTAAATCAGCACATGTATGCGATCAGATTATTGTAATTTTGAGGTCAAAACGAAATGCAAAAATACTTGGAATTACAGTAATGAATACGTCTGGTTTGTTGGGATGGGGTATTTATAGAAAGAAAAAAATTTGTTGAACAAAAATAAATGTAAAGGAAAAAAAAATATTGTTGGAATTAGACAAGGATGAATCCGTATGAAGAAAAAACAGAAAATGAAAGAAAATTTAAATGGTCATATCAGTTCAGTTGAATCAATTATTCCTATTTTATTAACATAAAAATTGAATCATCTATTTAACTTAGAGCAGCTCAGCTCCTCAAGTATATTAGTGGAGAAAAAAATGAATGTGTTAATTTTGTTGTTGTTCAACCATCAAGCTGAGTCCAGATCAGTGTGATCCTCATTGATATTCTCTAAATGCATCCATGCGCGATCCAGTTTTTTGTAAACTAAATGTGAACAGATGGTGTTATTTTGAAAGACAAAAATAATGGCCAACAGACACAAAGTAACGAAAAAAATTATTATCAATTATTTTAAACACATTAGTGAACATATTTCGAAGAAGAAGAAGTTTGACATTAATTATTATGAATTTATTCAAATCCAATACAATGACAGAAAATAGAAAGAATAGGAGAGAAAAATAAATGAATATTCAAATAACCGATCTTAACTGCTTTTTCTTTTACTAGAAAGCTTTGAACACAGTCGTCCCTATATCTTCAGATATTATACATCATAGGATATTGTATCTTCTATAATATATCTTCGTTGAATTTGCAACCGTTTTTCGTTTGACAACAACTAAAAATGGACGATTTTGTCGTATTACGTTTCTGTAATAAATGGATCAGTGGGCTTGAATCGCTTAAAGCGTGGACAGAAGAAAGAAAATATGAATCTTTTATCATATTATGTTGTCTGTTGCTGCCTTCAGCATTAATCACACAGTTTCGCGCCATCGCTTACGTAATGTTTTCACGCCATTACATAATAAAAGTGTGTGTGATGCTCAATCTCAAAAATCTCCAAAGAATAGAAAAGAGAATATGAGAGATTTCGAGGTTTGATAAGACATTATTTATCTGTTTCACATTTCAACGTTCTTGCCACAATAAAAACAATTGATCCAAATTAAGGCGCAATAATAAAAAAAAATTTGTCTTTTTATAAGAAGAGTTATCTCATTGAATAGATTTTAAATAGGCAACGAATTCACGCAAACGTAAGTAAATTCCTCACTATAAATCGTCAGCTGCTTTTAATATGGAATTAATATATTCGATTGTCATGAATATTGAAAACTAAACTCATACAAATTCAGATTGATTCAAACTTTCTTTGGAATTCAAAGATTGAATAGATGACAGATGCGATGCATAAACCAAACCAGTCGTTCATTCGTTTTGATTTGAGTGTATCGAATGCAAAGTGCTTGCTCCATCTGTATATTGTACATATTGAATTCCGTTCGATTATTATTATTATTGCAAACATGAGATGGTATTGTGAAATCGAAAATCGACATATAGAAAATTGAGAAATAATAAACATACATCTGCCGACCGACTACACAAACATGAGCATGTATTGGTGTAACATACAAATTACAGACTATTGACGTTCAGACAGTCAACAGTGTGGTGTGTGTATTGTGTGTGATGTGCACAACTCAGGCAGGCAAGCGACCATCATGACAAAAAATATTCAAGGTAATTTGACAAATATAACAACATCACTCTTTCTATCCGGACGGTTCATTTGGATTGTTTGTTTGTATATACCGTGTTCAGTATTGACTGCGTCTGTGAAACGTTCAAAAGACTAAATTTGTATTTTTTTGTTAATGTTAATTTTCAATGTAAATTCATATATATTGAATACCTGTTGCTGGTTCGCAATAGTTAAATATTTTCGATTTGTCACTATATTCATTAAATAATCAAAGATAATTATTAACAATACAGATCGGCATCCAATTCAGTGCGTTGTGTATTCTGCAAGACAAATTCTCGAACAAACGTCAATCGAAATTCTTAAATGGTTTCAACGAGAAATATATCAAAATATTTGTGTTGATCGTCGAAATAATTTAAAAAATCTCTGGAAAATTCCCGTTGTGGCTACGTATTCTGATTTGCGTTTTTTAATATTTCCAGTAAAAAATTTCCAAGTTTGGCATCGTTTTTTGTCGCTCATTTTTGTGTGTAATATAATTATCGTGTTGACTTGAAAATAATGCGATTATAGACATTGTTCAATTAATATTAACATATATCATTGCCTCCATTTGCCCTGCTGTGAGTTACGACATCAATTTCATTGAAATTCAATGTAAGTGCGTGTGATTTAACTTAGATCGTTATATATTCACTAGAAGCAGCTCACTGGAGCTGTATTATCTTGTGTGTCTATGAATCACGAACGGGTTAAATGAATTTGAATGAAATCTGCCGAAAAACATTCTGGTTTGCTTTTTTTTGTATTTCTTAATTTTCGGCTACAATATAAAATCATGATTCTTTCGAAACACGTACGGTAACAAACAATGAACTCGTTTGTACGTGATTAAGGTGTGATTTGGTATTTTATCAAACCCGTAAAATTGAGTCATTTTTATCCAACATAAATATGGTTCAATGTATGAAAAATTGAAGAGCGATCATTTCGTATTTCGATTCTCGAATTTTGTTCGCATATATGTTTCCTAAATTAAATTAAATAAATTGCGACCAAGTGGCACAAAATCAGCATAAATTGAATCCGCTGATCAATGCATTCCAAAAGAACGTAGAACATTGTGTCACGTTAAATGACCGACCAGCGATCAAATTGCAATTTATTTTAATTGACATTCCGACTCAATTTTAATCAATTAACTGTAATTCGAGTCACGAACCATAAACGACGCAAGCGTGCGAAACCGTTTACGAGCAATATTTAATTGAATCAAATGTATAAATTGAATTAATCGTTGTTATTGCAAATTTTACGATTACCGATATTGTTTAATTCAGATGGCACCTGGACCAGGGAAAACTAAAAGCGGTACTGGGCTAAAAATACTATGGATTCCCGGCCGGAAAAAGCACCACGATAAAGGCATTTATAGGTCAACGAAATACAATGTAGAACAGAAACATGATGATCACAATAATGAACCATGGAGCTTAGGCGGTTCGAAGGCGCACGATGAAATCGTTGGTGGAAAGTAAGTTCTATTCTTTCATTTGTTATCATCAGAAACTGAGTATCGTTTTTCGTTATTTAGAGACAAGGATGATAAGGACGATGCTTTCAAACCGTCAACGACATCAACCGCAGGTGTATTGCCAAGTGCTTCACTAGGTGTAGCCACCATTAACGTAGATGATCGTTCAGAATCGGAGAGCGAAATTAAATTAACAAAAGTAAATGAAACTCTTTCTCTATCTGTTTTGCGGTCTTTCAACTCTCATTTATCATTTTCATGCTAATGATCATGCTCATTTACCATTTACCTATATAAATTCAAGTTCTTTGCACTTTTCCAAAATTAGTAAAAATAATAATAATAATAATAACTATAGTAAATAGTAAATAATCATTGCACGGTCTTTCTTCATCGGGACATTTCACTCATATCGGAATTTTTTTTTCCTCTCATTCAAATAGTGTGTAATTAAGGATATTGAATATAAGAAATACGATATAAGAGATAGCATTCAAAGCCTCACTTCGACTGATCATAATCATAGCACACAATCAGCTGGTGACGGTGATGATAAAAGAAGCGCTGGATGCACTAGCACACAAGTAATAATTTATTGATATATCATTGTCATTCTCGAAACTGTTTTTATATATTTATTTTTTTTTTTACCCTCATAATATTATCGTTATGAATTCCACTAATCGATCGATTTTGTTGTTGTTGTTCTTTAATTAGAAAGACTTTGATTCAATCGAATGTCTCGATGACTTGGATGGGCAGCCAAAACAAAACGAAAAGAATGCAACTGATAAGTTAAAATCGTGTAAAAAGAGATCAAAGGAGGACAAAACTGTTAAATGTCTCTATTACACAATGATGTGCTGCGAATGTACGATATCCTAACGAACGTAATCACCTTGAAGCCGGATCATTTTTTCTCTCGGACATCGTTTGAATTGATATAGATTTTATTATAAGATACACTTGGATAGCTCTGCTCTACACATCAAATAGACATCAGAATGCAATTGCAATATAATATTACCAATTAATTTTCACATAACAATGTTACATACATTCGGTAAATCGAAACAAATCGATTACGTTTACATTCCAATGCCGGATCGCTGAAAAAGGCGGAAAGCCAAATGAAAATACACATTTGTTTTGATTATTATTATTGACCGTAATATTTCATCTGGATGAATATGAATATAATTTTTTGCATAATCTTGCGAATGAAAGAAATATTTTTAGAACTAATTTTTCTTATCGAATAAATTATTATTATATGTTTTTTTTTTTTAAAGAAAAGAAAACCATTGAAATGCTGTAAATATTGTTTTATTTTTTAAATCGAATATTTGCCGAATCGATCAACAGCCGACCGAAAGATCAATCGTTTCATTAATTATTACCGCTATTCATTGCGCATGTCACTGAACTGTCTAAGAGTGAAACGTTTTCTGTTCATCAGCCCATAATTTTCAGTTTTATGCTGGCCACTGAGTTGATCGTTTGCGATATTTTCATCATTAGCTTATATTCTTAATTTTGGTGCAGTATTATTTTAATTAATCACATTTTTTCCATTTTCGCAATTGAACACGCTTCGAATCCAAACGAATCAAAGTGAATTGAGTGGTTTCAATTTCGATGCATTATTTTATCCTTCAAAGCAAATCAAAGGAATCTATTCAATTAATCGAATTCCAATTCGAATTCGGATCTTTTTCGATTGTAGAACAGGCAACCGTAGCGCAATTTTCTTATTTCGGTTCAGTGTTCAGTGAAAAGCGTTTGGTGTATGGTGCTTACTCGTAATGTGCGGTGCTTATTTATAGAAGAAAAAAAAATGTGGACCAGTATATTTAAAAATAGAGCGCAAAATCCGAATCAACACTAGCAGAATATTAATGGGCAAAGTGAAAAAGTATATCGACGAAAAAACAGCAATTTACTTGTTGTTCCTCGCGTTTTTGCTCCATTCCCTTTGGAATGGTTTCATTTTTATTAATATTTATTGTTGATACGATTTTTCAGCCGATGAAAAGTTAAATGGTCTTTGAATTGGTTTCATCGATGATTTTGTTTTTTGGTTGAGTGAGAATACAGTAGCGACAACAAAAACAAATCAAATCGGTTGAAATTTTGTAGCGGCACCGATTTGAGAAAATAGAAAAAAGAAAAAAAAACCATGGAATATGATAAATGTGTTGAAATGAATATCATCAACGGCATTCGATGACGTAAAATACTGCAATCATCATCGTGAAAATCGTGAACTTTAATTTTATTGCTCTCGCAATAAATATTAAAAAATATTTTCGTATACACGACAAGGTCGGAAGCTGAATTTTAATTTCGAAATAATAAAAGCGACAAGAATGCATCATTTATATCCAGTATCGAAGGGTGATCAATTGTGTCCATTGGGCTTTCATCCACAAGTCAGATGGCCTACGCGTTGTAAAAGATGTTTTCGTGATTATAAGGATCATGGTGCAAAGAGGGGTGACGATATAGCTGCGTCATCGCCCAGTCTAATAGATCCATCACGAGCTCGGTAATGAACGCGATCCAAAAAAAAACAAGAGAAACAAAAACCGAATAAATAAATAAATTTGAAAATAACCCGAGTTAATACACATAAACACGAATAACACGAGTTAATACACATATTTTACGCTTTATTTTTATGAATGAAATATAGCGCTCAATCGGAAAAACCGAGCAGCCGAAACTGGACATCTACATCAAATTTAATCGCTTCGAATGAAAAAGAAAATCGTAAGTGTTTGTCTATCCCCAAAAAGAAAATCAATTGTGCATGGATAGTTGAAAAAAAAACAATTGTTTCAAATATTGTTGTAGCTGTGGTTAAACCAAAACGTCCGCTATCGTGGACCTCAACACCAGATTTAGATGAAAAAGCGGGTAATGTAAATGAAGATCGCCCGGAAGAAGTAGTGAATGTACCTTTGCCTCGTCGAAGGCATACTACTACATTTGAACCGCCAGTTTTTGAGGAATCGTTTACATTAAAACGTCCCCCGCGGCCTCCACAGGGTAAAGAAGAAGATTTAACGATTGTGCGGTCAGATTCGTTGGCTGAACGAGTTAGAAAGATGCAACTATTGAAGAAACAAAATAGCTTAGATCGCGAGTTACGATCACGACAGTCAAGTATTGAAAAGTAAGAAAATTTCTGCTTCAAACTGTCTTTCTTTTATCCTAAACCATTGCATACGATCTTTACCATAGAGAGCATTCACCATCGCCCAGAAGTCGAACGGAGGTTGGCGAATCGAAACGAAGCTATTCGATGGTAGGTCTTACTCATCAATTGATGAAAAGTTTCTTCACTTATTGTTCCTCAATTTTGATTGGTTTACAAAAACTATGGATATTCTAGGGACGAGATTTGCTTAGAGCATCACCGGCAAAAACAGAACAAATCAGCGTAGAAGATGTTGAAAAATTGAATGCTGAATTGGTTCAGGCGCGTCATCGAAGAGATGATAAAAATGAAATTATTCAACGAAGACTTGCATTCACCGATAAAGGAACAGGTCAACTGGCCCCGGACGATGCGGCCAAGCTTAAATTTAGAGTTAACGATTTGAGTCGACAATTAGAAGATTTAAAATATGAAAAATTGCATTTGACCACCAAAATCAAAGATCTCGAAAAAAGTTTATCGATCAAAGCATCGAAAACATTAGAAGATGAGCTTGGGAAAAAATTACAGGCCGCTGAACAGCTTTGTGAAGAATTAATGGATGAAAATGCTGAAATTAAAAAGGAATTGCGTGGCATGGAAGAGGAGATTGACGAAATGCAAGACAATTTTCGTGAAGACCAGGCAAATGAATATACGACTATTCGAAAAGAATTAGAAATGACAACGAAAAATTGTCGCATTTTGTCCTTCAAATTGAAAAAATCCGAACGGAAAATCGAACAATTGGAAACGGAGAAACAATCATCAGCAACGGCCGCATTGATCAGTCAAATCAAACAATTAGAAGAAGAATTGAAAATGTCAAATGATCGCTTACAACAGATGCAGGTAAATGATTTAGCGATGCATAATTATTCATTATTAGGATTGTTAACAAGAGCTAATTACTTATTAACATCGATAGATTGAGGCTGAAAAGGCGCAAAATAATAGCGGAAAAATACCAAAAATTGGAACAATTGGGAAATCGAGCTCGGTTGACGGAAAAATATCGAGAGCGTCAATGATTCGGGGTGCCTCGCAAGAAGATCCAGTACAGTTGATGCGCGATTTACAAGATTCAATCGAACGCGAAGCTGATATCAGAGAGCAGCTCAAATTTGCTGAAGAGGAAGCTGAAAGCTTACGCAAAAAAGTATTACGGATCGAAGACGAAAACGAATCGCTTATGGTACAATTGAGGAAAATGGCAACCAAAGCTCGAAGTATGTATTTGGTGCAGTAAAATTATTTGTGTAAAGTGTAAATGTCATCATTGATTGATTCGTCGTCAAATAGGTCGAAAATTGAGTCCAACAGCAACATCGCGGCTAACAGTCGATGCATCACTCGACAAAGACGAAGGCATTAGCGATGAAGAGGATCCAGCTGAATTGAGAGTTCTATTGGATTTGAATGAGCAAGAATCTTCACAATTGCGTCGCAAAGTGGACGAACTCGAACAAGAGAATAAAGCGATCAAAGGTCAAATGAAAGAATTACGAGACGTTCCAAAAATGCCAACTTTATCATCCAAACAAATGATAATGAAAGACAAAGAAATAGCTGAACTCAAAACGAAAATCATTGATATGGAGAAGGAGATGAGACTGTTACGAAAAAGTGCAGCCAAAATTGGATCACAAACAGTTTCAAAGTTGGAAGATGAAAAAAAGAAATCCACACAAGATATCGATGCATTCAAGTCGGAAATAAGTGAGTCAAAGTGATGATAATTTGAATGAACATAAACATTTAACAGGCCAAGTGAAAACTAAAATTCTCTTTTTTTCCCTTTATCTTTTCAATTGTTTGACGGCGCACATAATTTGAATAGAAAATCTAAAGAGCGTCATCGCAAAGCAGGAGAATCGTTGCATTGAATTAGAGAAAACAAATGCAGACATTGATGCGAAAAGAAAAAAATCATTATCCGATTTAAAAGCGATCGAAGAGAAATTTACTAAACAAGAGAGCCTGGTAATGATGACGATGATACAGACACTTCTGTTTTATAAAATATTTTTGAAAATTTTGTGCTTGGCAATTATTTTAATTTATTTTTAGGTGAAACAACTTGAAACGGCCAAAACATCGTGTGAATCAAACGAAAAACAAGAGAAAGATCGTTGCGCTAAACTTGAAAAGGAATTGAATATGGAAAAGAAAGAAAAACGTCGCTGGGAATCGAAAGTATCCGATTTAGATTCAGATCTGAATGTAAGCGATAAAGTTCAATATATTTATTTTAAATAAGATAAAATGCAGCAATGCGCTGCAATGTGTAATCAATTTAAATACATGTACATTGTCTATTTGGTTGCATTGTGCATTTAAATAACAGGAATTGCGACGCAAAGCGCAAATTGATAAAATAACATTTGAAAAAGAATTGGCCACAATAAAAGCGCAAAAAGAATCACAGCCGAGCAAAAAACTGGATGAACTTCGTAAACAGAACACCGATTTGCTGGCTCAAATCGATGATGAAGTGAGAAAAACAATGGAAATAACAACTAAATACGAGCAATTGGAAGAGCAACATGTATTTATTAGAGCCCAATTGACCAGCGATAAAGAAAAATTACAAACAACAAACAATACGTTGAAGTCAAAATTGACAGGCATCGAAACGGAATTGGAACGATTTAAACGTGATAATATTGATTTGAGCCGAAAAGTGCTTGATGTCCAAAATAAATACAAAGATTTGGAGAGCAAAAGTTCACAAAATACGGTCATCGAACATGAACGCAAACGTTTATTGGCATCGCTTCAAGAAAAAAGCCATCAATACGAGCTGTTGGTCAGCGAAAATGAAATGAACAAAGATCTGAGCAAACAGTTAAAAAAAGAGGTAATTATATGAACAATGAACAACATACAAACACACAATATACAATATAATATACACTAAACAATCGATGCCCGAGTAATACTCTCCTCAATTTTAAAATTTTACAATTTTACAATTGAGGTTTTTATTACGGCATAATTCAATGAGAACGAATGATTGAAGCGGCGGCAATGGCACAACACAGCCAAGCAATTGTTACAAACCGTTTGGCATTTTGGTATTTGGTACTTTGGATCAAATTGTACTATTAAAAATAACAGAAAAAGGCCCGAGATTGTTCCTCATGTCATGTGCTCATTGTGCACACGTTTCAATAGGCCATTTGAAATTATAATTGTTCATTCTATGGCGGATGCCGAACCGTTGAAACCATACACATATCCGTATAATCGACACGATACATTTTAAATAATGACGATGAGCGTGTCGCGGCCCAAGACAAAGAATTTTCGAAAATGAAGAGAAAATGAACAATAAACAATTTCTATTAGGCGTTCTAATTCATTTTGCAACCCAAACAGAAAATAAAAATAAAAAAAAATAATATTTGAGCGACCGTTTTCCTCTTGATTGTTTTTTTTTTCTTTCTTTTTCATATTTAATTTCAATCCATTTTATTTGCTTTTGTCTCCGTTTCAGAACGATGAACTGCGGAAGAAATTAGGTGATTTCAACAAAGTGAACAAAGTGCAAGCATCACTAAATGATCATAATTCGAGTCTTGAACAAGAAATTAAACAATTGAACGCCAAGTAAGTTTGCATTCTTCTCTTCTTTAATTAGCAAAATTTCATGCGGTTTCATCGTTCGATGCAAATATATTTAAATATATATATATATATGTGTAGCATGGAATGTGGAATACAGGGTGATGGCGATGATGATGATGATGATGATGCCTTCAGTTTAACTCAATTATAATATTTCCATTTAATTGGCAATTGAATAATAATCGAAAGTTAGATTTCTGGTTGCTGAACAAAAGCAATTGCAAAACACTCTGTTTCGAAATATTTTTTTTCCGTATTCAATCGCGTTGCGATGATACGCATTTGTCTGAACAACGAACGGTACAACAGTAGTTGATGCTAATTCAAACGAATCAACCAAAAAAACAAGAGGAAAAACTCTTTGACTATGCGCCATCCAAATCCATATGCACATCGTACATTGTATATTCTGCATACTGCATACCAAACATCGAATATCGAATAAATACACAATCAAATGAACATAATGCAAAGTCAATAATTTGCCTTTCGAAACGAGTTGATGTTTTGCATTCTTTTTCATTCGTTTCGTTGTCTTGATTTCGATTTTCGTCTCATCATTTGATGGACTGACATCAAAACAGACGTAGCGACGAACAACAACAACGAACAAAAAATATAAATGAATAAATAAATGAGAATATGCGAATCGAGAAAGGCTTAAGATTGCGAAAATAAAGAAAATTGAAGATTGACGAGAGTATCGAAATAAAAGAGGGCAAACAAGCTGCACTTTCCTGTACATTATACGTTTTTATTTGTTTCGTCTACTTTTCACTGATGGTGACTTTCAATAGTAGCTATCACCGTCTATGTGTCAGAGAAGTTACAGAAGATGTGATTAGTTGAATACGAAGAAACTAGATGATTTGAAGACTAAATAATTAGATGAATTACTTTGCAAACGTTTGACGCTATTTTTAGAGATGAGTGAGACCGCATTTTTTTTTTCTTTTGCTCCATCTTGATTTTGTCTCTCATTTTCATTTGAATTAGCATTTGCATTTTTGCATATGTGATGTCGATGCTGCTGATGATGATGATGATGATTATGATTATGATTATGATGAAGTATTTATAAATGCTTGATGCTGTCAACGATTTGCAGGAATTTTCACATTTATGATTTGCATTCTAGTGCTTTATACCATGAAACCATTATCATAAATCATTATCGGCTTCCTTGCAAATTATGTTATAAAATGAAAAACGCATACACAAAACAAATTTACCGATAGCATTATTATTTATTATAATGCTAACATTGTTAACCGATACGGGAAACAAAGTAGTTATTCTCTCTTTTGTTCTCTTTTAAAACTGGTAATTAGATTGGAAAGTGCAGCTATTTTGGCCAAATCCGATATTGCAGCCACCAAATTGCGTTATGAACAACAAGTTTATAATTTGCAAACAGAACTAAATGCACAGCAAGTATGATGACATTTGACATTCATAATTCATTTATTTATATATTTTCTTAAAATGGGTTCTTTTCACTTTTGTTTTTTCCTTCTTTTCTTATGTCGTGTTCCTTTCTGTTCTATTTCACCTTGTCTGGTTTTGACTGGTTGGCTTTTTTTTGGTGTTATTTTTTTCTTTGCTAAAGAAACAATGTGAACGTTTCAAACGTGATCGAGACTCAGTCAAACAACTTCTTGAGGCATCTAAAAAAACAATCAAAGATCTTAAAACGAATAGCGGTCGAACGAGCAAAGCGTCGATGAATAGTGGCGATGAAGATGATAAATCTAAAATTTTGGTGCTCGAACAAAAAGTATGTTGACATTTCAAATATTCCAAACTTCTTACAAAATATCATTTAAATAATAATAATAATAATAATCATGATAATTGGTTGTTTCTTTCTCTTGTTGATGTGGTTCTCGTTCCATGAACCAAAAAAAAAACAAAAAAAACAAAAACGACAATCGTTTTCTCAAATTGTTCGTAGATCGGGAATTTGGAGGATGAATTATGTGAATCGCGTTTGGAGACAAGCCAATTGAAAACAGAATTGGTGTCAGAAAAAACGGTTTCCGAAATTAAGTTGTCAGAGATGCAATCACGAATTAATGAATATGAAGAAGAACGTTTATTGGGCAGCGGTCGAACGAAAATGCCAGGAATGAAGACAAAATTAGAGCTTTCATGGCAAAAAGAACGTGAAGAACATCAACGTTTGTTACAAGAAACATCAACGTTGGCACGTGATTTGCGGCAAACTCTATTGGAAGTGGAACGGGGACGGGATAAAGACCGTTTAGAAAATCGTCGAAAAATCGAACAACTGGAAAAAAATAATGAAGATGATTTAGAAGAAGGTCGCAAAAAAATAGCCGAATTACAGTGTGATTTGTTAGAATTGCGTGATGCACATGCTAAGCTAAGAACGTCCAATGAAAAATTGCGCTTAGAACGTGAACGTTATGAACGAGAGCGAGATAGTTTCTATCGCAGAGGGTAATTTTCATGATTAATACAATAATGTCAAACATTCACTGAAATAATATTCCGTTTTCTTTCAGAATTGAGCTAAATTTAGATCGGCGATTGAACACCCTAATGCAATTGGTCGACGAACTATTCAAATTGTCACCGGAATCTATTCAAAGTTCAATTTTGAAAAAGCCACCGACACCAAACACACAAAGACGTTTGATAAAATCAAATTCCCAAGAAGGTACATCGTTAGTTCGCGATATGGATCAAATAGCGAGCGTTGTTGGAAAACTATTAGCGGCTACCGAAGACATTCGACAATTCCAAAAAAGTTTTGGTGAAGATCGAGACAGGCGACGATGTATGCGACGTGCAGCTTCTATTGAAAATGGTGTTAGCGATAATGAACGACCACCAACGAATCGGCTACCACGTTCGTCAACACAAAATGGAAGTTTATATCGTAAAAGTGTATCAGTTGATCAATCTTTGACCGCCCAAAATCAAAAAATTTGGAAAAATGCAAATGATAGCAATTCATCAATTCAATCCATCGATTCGGAATTACAGTACGGAGGCGGAAATTATGGTCGTGATTCAAGTATGGATTCAAGACTATCAGGTGGTTCAACACAAAGCGATCTTCCACGTGGTATACGAAAAAAGAAACGTGGAATAATGGGCAAATTGAAGAATTTAACCAGAAGCAGTAAAGTCAATGATTCCGATGGTTCGGTATGTATTATTTATTATGTATATTGTACTTTACAAATTCCACACTGCACATTTGCAAACTGCGGATTTTAATGTTTAAAATTAATTTCTCATTACTTTTGGAAATAAAGCAAGTTGGTTCCGACTCGGATATGAGTCTCTGTGATCACAAATCAAGTAAAACAAATTTAAAAGGTCGAATCTCAGACATGTTTAAGCGTTCAGCCTCACAATCACGAAATGACAATGAAGACATGGATTCAGATAACAAAAGTGGCGTTTACAGTAAATTGAATACACCAAATTTGTCATCACGTCAAAATAGAAGTCCTGTTACAATGATACCAATTCAGGTAAGTGCTCAATTATCGTTTTGCCCGCGGTGGTAATGAACCAACAAAAACCATAAATTTCCATTGCGCGAATGAAAACTCCAAACTGATTGAATGCGAACGAAAGAGGGGCGAATTCCGAAGTAAAGCATTAAATAGATCAAAAAATTGCAAACGACAACTAAAGTTAATGAATTGATTGGGAAAATAGACCATTATGGCAAATATCAAAACAATTCCGGATGACAAAATAGTTCGCTTCTCGCTCTTCCTTTTCTTCTTGCCCAATTTCACACAAGATCCACATCGAAATGAATTACAAGAAAATATTTCAAAAAATGCATGGTTTGTCATAAATAAACGGGCGAATGGTTGAACGTGATCTTACACACAAACCCATATACAACTATAAGTAAAAAGCGTTAAGATTTTTTTTATGAAATGTACGATCGATGCTCACTGCTCATTGCTCTGTAATAATGGCATGGAGTATAAATGTCATCATTTAATGCTTCTTATTTATTTGGCAATATTGTTCAATGGCTTAGTGATAGCGTCAACATAGGCATGAAAATAACAAGAGGCAAAAAATAAACTTGGATTCGTTCAACTTTTTCATTTGGTTCCGTCAATCTTTCTCTTTCGCTTCATTCTCAAAATGAATATGTATGTATTATAAGCAGTTACAGCAGCTAGGGCAGCCACCATACGGTATACAAGAGCCAAGTAAACTGGAATGGAAATGTTGGCGATATGTTTGACCTCAATATTTGCTTGAAGCAACAATATGTTTTTCGATGTAACAAACAGTTTACAATGAACTGGAAATGAACAAGAACTCCAGTATCCACAGCGGTCGAACAACCGTCAATTTGTTTCAATTTTTTTAGATCTCGTCTCCCTCTCTCACCCATTTCAATTATCATTATTATTATTATTATTATTGTTATGATTTGAATGAAATTATGCTTTTGTTTCAATTCGTTATTAATTCTTTTCGTTTCGTTTTCGTCTTCTTTGGATATTAAAATTATATTAAATTGAAACATCTACTCAATTCCAGATTCGAGCATCATCAGCGTCACCTCAACCAAGAATATCGATGGCGGAAGCAAGTAATTCTTTGAAAACGCCTACACTCGTTAAACGAACAACAAAAAAATAGACAAAACAAAAAGTCACACAAACAACGCCAAACAAAGGCTTGAAACAGCTAAATAAAATCAAAACAGTGAAATGAAATCGTAACGACACTCTATAATCGTCTATGGAGAGGAGGAAGGAATGAAATGTAAAAAAAATTTAAAAAAACAAACAGCGCAGTTCAATTTAGCTCAGCATAGCACAACTCAACAGAGTCATATACAGAGCCGATCTATTCGAATAAATTTAAATAAAATGTTAGCAAAGCATCGACAACATTACCATATTCATCTAATAAATAGACATTTTCCATGGTGAGGCCAAATACGTTACGAGAGACGAAAGAATCAAAGTCCAAAGCAATGCATTGCAGAAATCGATCCAATATACATATGAAGTGAAAACCTCTATTTAAAATTGCATGCTGCATGCTGCATGCAGTCGCCATACAGAAATCGAATGCAATTTGAGACTGGAATCAATTCAAGACTCTCTTTAGTTTTCTTTTCTTTTTCCTTTCTTTTTTCTTCTTCTTCTTCATTCTCGGTTGATCTGTGTTTCTCACCATTTTTCGGTTCGATCCGGGACTCGTGATGGAAATTGAGAAATCAAAGCAAAATAACTTTAAAAAAACAATTCACGATTTTACAATTCGTTCCGTTTTATTTGTATTTTTTTTTCTTCGTTTCTTTCTCAATATTGTACTTATTGGATCAAGTATTCAAATAAATGACAATTCAATCGTTTTGTAACACAATTTTTTATTATTTATTCCTAATTTCTTCTCATCGAACTTCGAATAATAATATTATAATGTAATAACTTCCGTAAAACAATGAAACATGATGTTTTGTATATATTTGTCTGTGTGTGGTGTGTGGCGTTACATTGAAATGCAATCAAACTACTTATATAGTCTTCAATCTTAATTTGTTTAGTAATTGTTTCGAAAAAACCTCTTCAATTTTCCTCATTCAAACATTCGATATATTCGATTATTAATGGATTTTTCATTTCCAATTGTTTGTTGATCTTTTTTTTTCGTTTTGTTCCATAAATAGATTTTCTTTAAAAAAAATTATAAAAAATATTTTCATTTTAAAGGGGAGCTGCTTTTAAACCCATCGCTTTTTCACAATTGACCTTTTTCTGCAATTCCGAGTTCGATCGATAGATATAATTGAAGCGATATAATATTGTTCCATAAAGAAAAAATGGATTAATTTTAAATGTGAAACAATGCTATTCCATTGATTAAATACAGTCATGCATCATGTATTATTCATTTTTTAGCTTCTACTGAATTTAACACCGAACCAAATTTCCATTTGCTAAAATAAACTCTCATTTTTCGAACAGCTGGCCAGCTGTGACAGCCGACATCCCACTCATTGTAAAATGATGATAGTTCTAGCAAACCAAACTTTTGTCAGATCATATCAAATATGAGCCATTCCATCAATTAAATTACCTCTCAACAACATCTTTTGTTAAATTTTATTTTTATTTTCTCTTTTCTTTTGAATAAATTAGTTGTTTTTTTGTTTGTTTGTTTTCTTTTTCATTTTTATCTCTCTCTTTCTTTTTGCTAAATTTCTCCTTCATCTTGAGACAAGAGTCCAGTTCAATGTCATTTCTTTCTTTTGGATTCATTTGTAGTCGCCGAACGACTACATAATAGGGTAAACAGCCGAAATATCATTCCATTTTGATGGACATTGATTGCATTTGTGATCAAGGTGAATTTGATTCACCCATCAAAATGGGAGAAAACGAAACATTGTTGATAATATTAATTGTTCGATTGGATCAATGTCTAAAATGGAAAAGCCAAATAGGCAAAAAATTCAATTAAGTAAGAAAGAAATCATTTATCGAGGAGAATAATGTTTTTTTTTTTTTTAATAAATATTCCCCATGCCACAGCGGGGATTTTGAATATAAACAATGAAAGAAAAATAAGGAAAACGAGAGGCAAATAGCAAGGAAATCAATAAAATATTCTATTATTTACTATTTACCTACAATTGTATAATGTATAATATATAATAATAATAATTGATATTTGCCTTACTCATTGAAATTCACTGTTCTTGTTTTGTTCATTCTTTCCATTTCTTTATTCTAAATTTTAGTCTACAACAAGAGAATTTCCATCAAATAAATAAATTCGATTTCAATTCATGATATTATTTTGTTATCGTATTCGTATCGTTTCAATCGAAACGCGACAATCGAATAGCGCACAAACGATACGATATGATTCACTACGATTTGTTTACATGATGTTTCCTTTCGTGTATGTCTTGTCGCTTTCCGCCGACTCACAGCACACAACGAAATTTCAAACAGAACAAAAAATCAATTTTGCTTTTTTCTGCACTTTCTGGTTTTTTTTTCTGGGGAGAATAAATGTGAAACAGCAAACACACTTTCTTAACACACCGAAAACACTCACTTGTTTTTTTTTTCAATTTTCAATATGTATTTTGTATTTTTATTGATTTGTCTATTTGATCTATCATCATAATAATAATAATAATAATAATATTCTATTTGCCTTTCGCTAATTTTTTGCCACAGTCATGTGTTCATTCGAAACAAACGAAAACTACAAATTTTCTTTTCTTTTTTTTTTTAATTTTCTAAATAATTTCTCTGTTTTGTTTTTATGAATTAAGTTGTCTTTATACAAATGTTGTATCATCGCCGTAGTGTCGATGTCATTGGTGACATGTGGTGGTACAGCTGAAACATTGATATATGTATCGCTGAACCGTTAGCTTTAGCTAGCAAAGAATTGAATTATCGACAACAGCCAATGATTTTTTTCGATAATTTAATGCTTGGCGACTGCTGTTATTACAGCAACAATGACCAGTCTTATCAACGCCACATAAACAATTAATAGTAACCGTACTGTCACTTTGCACACTCACTGATGTTTCGGTCAATGTGTTTATGCTGAGCGTTGATGATGTTATTGAATGATGGCCATTTGTAGTGGATGCAGTTATAGCCGTGGCCGATAGACGATATGATGTTGGAATTGTGTTGTCTTGGGCTAAATCTTTATATGCAGATAATTTGCTTCGTTGTGTCATTGATTGCGTATAGACCGGTTCAGATATATTGATTTCATCGAAATCAATTCGATTTGTCGTTGTTTTGCCAGTTGCTGTTTGTTTTGTCGATAAATTTCCATTATTTAATTGAAATTGTTTCACCAATGCAACACATGACGGTGTATCGGTGTCCGATTCAATGCCTGATTTGCGGCTAACTTTCGGTGTTGTTGGCGCATCCGGGAATAGAATTGTTTCTAGTTTTGATTGAGTTTGGGATGTTACTGGTCCGGATGCCATCGTTGACGACGACGACGATGATGATGTTGGCATGACCTATTTGAATTGGTAAACAAAGAATCCATCCAATTAACAAATCGAAAGAATTTTTTTTTTTTTTTTTTAAATTAGAAAAGAGGAGAATTTTCTGGGAAAATCATAATCATACTTACATTGGATTGTTTCGCTTGTTGTACTGCTGTTATATCGTCGTTGATATTGTTGTTTAGTTGCATTTGTGCTGATGATGATTGTGGTGTAGTTGTTATTGTCGTTGATCCCTTGTTTAAATTATTCAATAATTGTGTAGACGATTGATTTCGATTGGCTAATATTTTACTGAGGTTAATATTTTCTTTGTTTGTTGCAAAATCTCTGAGCAATTCATTTGCATTATTTGGCGGCCCAACAATTGGGCTCATTGTATTACAATTGTTATTTGGGCTATTCGATGTATGATTTTGTTTAAGAAATGTTCTAGATTTGTTTGGATTTTGTTGATGAAGGAAGAATCCGGTATTGGATTTCGGTGGTGGTGATGATTCTGTAACACAATCAATTCCATTTGATTTGTTTGATTCATTATCACCATTTTGTTGGATTGTTGTTTGTTCGACAGCCGTTGTACCATTCTCTAATGGCATTTTGAATGATTGATTCGTTTCGATCAACCATTTATGTTGAAGGCACTCATCGGCAGACATTCGATCTCTGCCGAAAAAAACAAAAACGATATTGAAATTAAAAATAATAACTGAATAATAATAAATAAAATAAATAAACAAATAAATAATTATTAACAATCATCACAATAAACTGTTGAAATGAATGAACAAATTAATTGAATTCACTTACTCGGCTGTCACTTGGAGAGCGCTCTTAATGAAATCTTTTGCAATTCCGCTCACATTTTCAAATAAATCATCCGGAAAATTTAAATTACATTGTGATATGTTTAGAAATGTTTCTTGTTTCGTATCACCGCCAAATGGGCTGAAACCACTTAAAAGAACATAAGCAAGTACACCAACTGACCAAATGTCAGTTCGCAGAGACAATGGCTCATATGAAAGTACCTACAAACGTGAAGTACAGAAGAGTAAAAAAGAAAATATAAATAAAACATTATTTCATCAATCAAGAAATCAAATTGAATTTGATTCAAACAAAACAGCAATCATTTTCATGGAAAAGCAAAGCCAAATCAAATCAAATCAAATCAAACCAAAACAAACCAAAAAAAAAAGAAAAAGAAAAATGAGAAGAAGAAGAAGAAGAAAAAAATCTGCATCTTATTAACACACATACCTCTGGCGCTACGTAATCTGGCGTGCCCAATATCTCTCGAACTTTGCTACTGGTTTCTTCGACGATTCTCGATATGCCGAAATCGCATAATTTGAGGCCATCTGCATTCAAAAGAAAAATGAACCTTTGTTTAGCAATTTCATTAAAAAAAAAAATCTACAACAAAACACAAACAAGCCACTACAGCTCTGCTCTCATCTGAACGACATGCTTCGAATGATATTATTCAAAACGAATTTGCATGTAAATTTTTCAGCGTGACGCGCTGTAGACAAGCAGAGGTATAAGACAAAATATCACATCTTCACGTGAATTATGACTACAATGAACAAAATGAGAAGGTACAAAGAAGAAAACAGAAAACAAAAAAAAACAAAAAGTTGTCGGAAGAAATAAAATCCGTTAACAAACCTTCAACTCGTTTGCCACACAACAAAATATTTTGCGGTTTCAAATCCAAGTGAGCGATACTCTTTTTGTGCAGAAATTGTAATGCTTTTAAAACTTCTTGCATGCAAACGATTGTCTCTCGTTCGGTTAATGATCCATTTTCGTCGAGCAAAGTTTGAAGTTCGCCACCGTTAGCCATTTCCAAGAATAATGCTGTTTCTACATTTGTTTCATGAACCGAAAACAATTTGACAATATGCTGGGACTCAGCACAAAGTAACAAAATCGCAATTTCGTGCCGAATCTCTTTTAAAGTGCATTGTGCACGGCGCCTGCGCCTTAAAAATTTGGCTGCAAAATTAACACCGGTTTTTTTATGCATAGCACGACGAACCGTTGCAAATTTGCCCCTGTAACATCGATCCCAATCCAAAATGAACAAAACCAACGCCACACATACAGAGAGAGAGAGAAAAAAAGAGAAGAAGAAAAGATTTACAAAGAAAAAACGTTAAATAATTTTTGATAAAAATGATTTTTTCTGTTGTATTTTTCATTTAAAATTGTTCGTGTGTGAATTTCTGTTTTGTTTTCGTTTATAAATAATAATCAAACTATGACATTGAACGCATTCCATTCGGTGATCGGTGAGCGTATATGCGCGCCCGCAATTCGAGGCAAAACTCATTTTTGATATGGAATATTTCCATTAAAAACAATGCTAAAAGTTGAAATCGCATTCATTATCGAATCGCATTTTATGGGCATTTTTTTTCTTCCTTTCATTGATCAATTTTGATTAGGATGATGAGTAATTCGCCATAATGCAGTCTGTGTGAGTGCATAACAGATAGCTGAATGACGTTTTTTTCAATTAACTAAATCAGTTTATTTTTCTATACACATTGTATTTGGTTGTTGTCGCAGGGCTGTTTATTGGTATTGAACCGATTGACACGTAATATTTTTGCGAACATTTCATTTTTCCTCTTTTTCCAATGAATTCTTTGTCATTTTTTGTTTGATCAATCGCCTTACCTTGCAAATGGTGTCTGTTCTACATCGTAAATATCATCGATATCACCGCTTGCAATCAAATTATTGAAGCTTGCATCAGACACTTCTAATAAACCGTCACCGATCGGGCGAACACCATTCGCCCCGTCGACAAACATTTTTCTTTTTATTTGCTTTTTGGAATTTTGTTGGTTGTTTCGCCGATTCTCTTCTCTTTTACGTCTTCTTTTAATTCCTTTATTGCTCGTCCAATTCACTTTTCTGCAATAAAAATGAATTAAAAAAATTTATGAATTAAATACACAGAAACAGAAGAAATAAATGATTATTATGAACAGGACATGACAAGTTGAAAGCTTTTCAACAACAAATCAAATATCAACAACAACAACAACGAATTTTTTTTTATTAAAATGTATGCAAATGCAATTGGAATTTGTTTGCCGTTTGCCCGTTTTATTTTTTTTTTGTACTGATCATCGCATTTCTTGAAATTCATTATTATATTTTTATTTGATGGTTGTATCTCCACTCATTTTACTAATTGAATGGTAATTTCAATCCGATCAGCAATGAAATAAATGTCATTTGCATTACTCGATGATTTTTTCATAATATTTTTTCATTTTGTACACCGATTGCTGATGGATTTGCTGCTCTCTATTCACACATCAAATATCCTCATTCAATTATTATTATTATTAAGTATTATTATTTCTATTATTTATTATACGTGAGTTATTGAAATAGATTCAAATGAATTGGAACGCAATTCTATATTCAATTACTATTCCAGTCTTTGTGTTTTGTTTTTGATTTTTTAGGAATCCTCCATTATTATAATACAACAATATTCTCACACTTCATTTTGTTATGTATTGTTTATTTATTAAGTTTTTTCATTAGTTTCATTTTGGTCTCGTGTTTTGCACTCGGCACTGAGCACTTGGATAACAAAAACAATGCATCAACGAAACGACAATAAAGCACACAATATAATTTCTTTTCTTTTTTTATCAACGAATTGAGTAAGAATGTACCAAAGTGGCGAATCAAAGCCCAAAAGGCCTCCGTAACTTCAATATAAAATTTAAATTTAGTCCAAACGATTTTTGGTTCCGCTTTTGAAATATGAAACACAGATAATATTTATGAAATAAAAATAATAATCGCATTGTAAGTACAAAATCCGTTTAGTTGTAGCTGGAAAGAGTTGCGTGTGCGTGCGTAATTTGTTTGTATCTGGACGCGAAGAGTATTTTCTCTCTTTTGATTCACCGAATTCTTGCATACTGAATTTTGAATCAAAACGACAACCAATAAGAAAAAAGAAAAATTAAACGGGGGAAATGAAGCGAAAAAGAAGCAACAGTAATGATACAACAGTGACGGTGGCGGCGAATGAACCAAATGAATGACAAACTGAATGTGTGTGTGTTTTTTTTTTGTTGTTGCTGAAAATGATTCAAAAATAAATTTAACGAAGAAAAAAAAATGATTCGTAACCTTCAATAACCATTAAAGTTTATAAAACAAACAGACAAACAATTTAAATGCCTACTATGAACGATATTAATTTATTGTCATCTATATATCGATACGGCGTCGCATGTCTGACTATTAGGACTATATGAGACGGCATACGGCATCAATGAGATGATGTGAGAAGAATGAAAATATTTGATTTCCAAAATAAACCCAAAAATAATACAATAAAAAAAACATCATATGCGAAACATTGAAAATGGTCAATTTGGCGGCTACAGTGTCATCGTCATGTACACACTACACAAACTTGATTCATTTCATCGTTTTGTTTGTTCAGATCTGATTGCCAGTTATAAACTTGCTAGTTTAAATTCAATACAATAAAATGAATGAAGAAGATCATCATCATCATCATCATCATCATCGGCCAATCAGATTCACACCAAAGAATCGTAAAAATATATTCAATGCACACCGTTCGCATTCAACTGTAACGGAAGGGAACGAATGAGAAATGAAAAAATAATAAGAAAAAGAAGCAACAACAGAATCGACATCCGACAGCCGCCACAGAAGGAAGAAAAAAATTCATTCAAAACAGAATGTTAGACACCAAGAGGCCATTTATGGACATGATTAAAATTAATTCGTAATTCAAAAAAGTCAAACAGCCAAGTGCTTGTGGTACGTGTGCGTCGAAATAACAAGTTGAAGGAATCGTAACACAATCTTCAACAACAACAGAAAAAAAGAAGACGATGAAAACATTGACACAAAAGTTCAGATGGCCAAATTTAGCAAATTTCGAGTTGTAAGTTTTGTGTATTTGTGTGACGAATAACGATATTTAATTTTATCCTCTCTTTTATTCAATTCATAATAGTTATGTTAGTTTATGGTATTGAAAATATTGTATTTTAACATTTAGCTGAATTCATTGCCAAAAGTGATGAGCATTGTTTAAATTGTATGAGTATTTAAGACTTTAAGCACATGCTCAACCACTATTGGGCTACTTGAAAACCAAAATCAAATAGCTGCCGTAGCACCTAACCCAAAACTAAACATACCAAATAGGAAAAAATACCAGTTAGTCGTGAGCGATTAGAATTCCACACGGGCATGAGAATGCCAAAAATGAATGAAATTGATTGAAAGAAATTGTTGAGTGTCAGAGCTTCTGAACTATCTAGCCATGAAGAACAAACGAAATGAAATGTTCGGAAAAAAGGAAGTGATTTATTTTATGCGAATACAATTGGTGGGTTTGTGTTGGGACATTTAACTAAGAAATTTGGAGATGTTGCCCGTTCAGCTACTTAAATTATTATTATTATTATTATTATTATTTTGGATTGCATCAGTTTCCAACATCTGCTGTGTAATCCGTAATCGGTTGAATGCCGAATGCCGATACAATTTACATTTCAGCATCGGTTAGTTGCTTCTTGCTTTTCTTTTAACTGACTTTGAGTTCGTTACAAGATGTGAGTACACATAATTTTTCATTTTTTTTTTTCGTTTTGGAGTTAAACCAGCGTATAAAATTACTTTGCGCCACATCCAGTCGACAATGAAATGATGTGTGTAAATATTCATAATTTATTTTTGGGTCCATTCACTTAATGTGTCCAACAATACCATAATTGAATCAGTTTGAAGAAAACGAAGGCGAACGAAAGAGCAAGCGACCAACGAACGATCGACAAATAATAATGCTGAGGACCGATGAGAAAAAAAAACATACCTCAATTGTGACAAGAAATCGGCAAGAGTGGCAAAAAGTGGCGGCAAGAAAACGGCAAGAGTGGCAAAAAATAACGATATCTCGTTTACCCACGATTCAAATCAATGATGTTGATTATTGTTACTTACTATGTTTCATTGTTGCGAACAATGATCTTTTTGTGAATTGTGAATGCGAAGTTTCGATGCTTTTGTGTCATTTCATTCAATTCAGTTTCGGGCTGTTTTTTTTTCTTCTGTCGTTATGCAGAATTATATTTTTTATCTCGTAATTTTTCTGTCACTGCTTCTTCAACGTCAACGATCAGCGATGTCAACGCTTTGTTTTTGAATCTTTGATTCGGGTAGTTTTTCATTTCTTTATTGAAAGTATGAATAATAATAATAATAATAATAATAAAAGCTTTGTAAGTACGCAAATGAATCAATGGATTTGGAAGTGAGTTTTTGCGCTGTGTGCGCGCATAACTAAAAATTATATCATTCGTTCGTTCGTTCGTTCGTTCGTTCGATCATTCGCCTGACTTGGCCTGGTCTGGCTTAGCTTGGCTTCGCTACAAAATACTTAAACATTTTTGGTGTGAATTGAAACAGTGTAAAATGAATTGAAACACAGAAGAAGCGAAAATATGACTCTTTGGAATGTGTCAGCGTTATTGCATATTTTTACACGGGCCCAGAGTATGGAGTTCATTTGTTTATTTGTTTATTTGTTTGTTTTTTTATGTGTGGTTTCCTCCTTCTATTTATTTGATGTCGTGCCTCGAAAAAAGTGCAGACCGTATTTCTCCATAATGTTGACTTTATCTTGGTGTTTCAACTGTTTAAGATTCGTCATTCGATACATTTGACTATTGACTACAATGAACGAAGTTTCATCACTGTGAAGTTTTCCGGTCACAATTGATCAAAGTCAATAGCTTGAGATATTTTTTTCCAAATGCTTATGCTCAACAGTTTTTTTGCGTTGTTTTCCTTTTTTCCATTATTTTTTTTTTTGTCTTCCGCTCTGAATGGTTTTTTATGAGAAGTTTCAACATGATATTATGGATTTCAAAGTCGCTCACAAACGTATGCATTTTATTTCAATTCAATTCTCTGTTCATTTCTCATTCAATCTCTAAAGTTTGAAGCGAAATGCCAGCACCAGGCAACACTCAAAAACACATCTAACTATAATTAAAAGAATTCGTGTGCCTTTTTGCACACAACGTGACATTATCGTTGCATATTTATTCACTGAATCAGCACACAAAGAATGTTTTCAATGCAAAATCCAAATTGACGACGAATTAAAGACAAAACTTTCGAGTAAAAACTGTTCAAACAAACAAACAGAAAAAAAGAAAATAAAAAACAGAAATAGAAGAAAAAGTGAAAAAAAATTATACCAAAAGAAATAATATTTGAATGAAAACGGTTACACAAAACAATATATCATAGTTTTCGGTTATTACATTCATTTTGGCGTTCATTTCGCTGTTCATTTCCATAAAAGAGCCGAGAAAAAGTAATGAAAATAGTTTTCAGCAGCAATAAAATCATTTTTTCCCGTCTTTCTTCTATTTTATCTATCGAGCAAGCTCTTATTTTCGCTTCTTCTGTTGAATTGCTTTTTAATCGCAAACAAAAGAATATTAATTTACGAAAGAAAAGAAAAATTAATAATAACAACAACAGCAACAAAAACCAACATTTCATTTGAATCGGAGAAACAGCATTGGTTTGCCAAGTGCAGAAATGAATATACATCGAATGCCATCACTTGTATTTATGTGGTATAAAATATAAATGTTGATATTCAGAGTCAATTTGAGTAGTTTAACTTGTTTGGGTCGCATATCGCGATTTAGCCTCATTTTTCATTGTTTTATTGATGAAGAAAAAAAAAATTCACCGAAGAGGGAATGAATATGAAGAAAAAACACACGAAAATTATAACGGCAAACAAAAAAAGTCATCAAGAGCACAACATATTGAAAGAAGAAACGAGAGCAACCCAAAAAAGCACACACACACACACACACACATACAGACCAGCCAGCCACCTAGCCAAAGTGTAGAAGCAATCGGGAAATCATCGGCAACGGAATGAAAACGGTATCAATTATGATAATGACGAAACGAAACAAAAAAATATGCCGAAAGAGAAAAGTTCACGAAACGGCAATCAGGTTGACGGAAGACTGGAAAGTGTGAATGAATACATTTTTTTTTTATAAAATGTATCACAATGCGATAAAATAGAAAATGATCTTTAATTCAAAAGCCATGAAATCTTTTTTTCTTTTTTTTTTTGAATTTTTAAGCAATTGAATGCATACTTCATGTGCCATCGTATATCATATGCCGAAATCTGATAAATGATCTATTGTATTGCGTTTTGATGCGTTATTACCCGAATTGATGACTCAAAAGCTTCAACTAGCACTCAAGTGTGGCCCATTATTATTTTGGTTTTGTGCGTAACTGTTGTTGTTGTTGGAATTCTTCATTAATTTTGCCAAATTGAAAGATTTCTTCATTTTGTGATGTGATTTAGGTTTGACTTTCAACGATCTACTGCCTACTCTTTTCTTTCTATGATTTACACTAGTTGGGTCATTCATTGTGCTCTGATATAAAGATTTACCTTGTATATTGTACACAAACAATACCAGATTTTTAGGCCGGCCATACAATTATTCACATATACAATAGCAATATAGCAGATAAATTGAGTCCAAGCGAAAATATGTTTGGCATGAAGTTATGTGGTCGACGGTGAATTAAGTACTTTGCACTAAATTGAATTGATGCAACATAATTTCGTTTCAAACGAACTAAATGAAAAAAAAAAAGAAGAAAAAAAACGAATCCAACGTTAAAGCATTCAAATTACGACAGAAACGCAAGATCCTCGACAACGGCAGGAGATACACGGGGGGTCCATGAAGAGATGAATAAAAAAAGCAACACGTCGATCTGATTACCAAATAATTATATTATACAGTCTCTATTACATCTCACTTAACCATTCGGCGGTGGCATTTTGGCAGCATATGGCTATGGCACACGGCGTCACACTAATTGTGTGTGTTTCAAATAGTTTTCGATCAGTTGTGCATTTCATGGTAATAGAAAGCAATGTGAAAATCAAACGGGCCATTATGTAACATGATGTGAAGAAAAATCGTTCGCAAATTTATCAAGGAATTGAATATTTAGTGTTTTAAATTTTTGACTTTGGTGTTTCAACGGCGGCATTTGAAGCCACTCAGCTAACTAAGTTTCAACTATTTTCGTTTTGTGATTATGCTTTTTTTTTCTCCATGTAATTGTTTCTTTTAATTCGCATTTCGGCATTCGTTACTATCAAACTGATCGGCTCATACCGATGGTTTTGCGTCATTCAGTCGATCAATCTTCTGTTCATTTTCTGTGATCATTGCCTATTGCTGATTAATGTGGTCTGTTATGCTATACAATGTGATTTTTTTAATTCTTTTTTTTTTCTTCTTCTCTTTGGTATAGTTTTTCCCATTCGTGCGCGATGGCGAAATGTACTCGAAGAATGCGACTATCATCATGTGACGAGAGAGCAAACAAAAACGGTCACAAAATGCATGCCAGTTCTCAATATATGAAACAGCTTTAACCATAAAACACACACAGTTTGATCTTGTCATTGCTAGGCATTCTCATACGAAATAAAACGCATAAAATTCCACAAATAAATTATATTCAAAAACATTTGACCAATCAAACGGCAACACAACTTCTGATCCGAACGTATGCAGGAAGAAAAGCCGAAGAGGAAGAAAATATGTGAAAATTCAAAAATGATAAAAAAATGACAGAAGACAAATAATTGAGATTTTGACCCTCTTTTCTTTTTTCACTTGCCGAATTCTGGTGCGATCATGCCACAGCAATACGAAAAAATTGGCGAGTACAGCGGATACAACACTGTAACATTTTACTTTGCCATTTTTTTTTTTTTTTCATAAAAGTAAACAAAAGCAAAGAAAGAAAGGAAAATATGAAGAAATACTTTTCTCTTCAGACTTCAGACTTATCGCTGAGCACTTGAATAAAATTCGCACTCGGCACTCGAATATTATTATAGTATACATGGCAATGCCATTTAAAATGCACTCTTACTAATCAGCTTGCATATTTTTGCTGCTGTTATTTTTCCCGTTTTTTGTTTTCTTCTCACTGGCTCTTTCGTTTGGTCTCCTTTCATCATAGTCCCATATGCAATATGCAGGCGCGTATATTGTGCGCACATGTGCGTTTCTTGACAATTCTTTTTCATTTCTATCATCCATTTGCGCGCACGCACACTCAACACCCAACTCACACATTTCATTCTGAATGTTGTTGAATTCATTAGGTCTATTTGCCTCGAACTCTTATAGCTTCATAACAAATACCGCATACTTTATGCACAGACATACATTATTATTATTTTTTCTTTGTTTTGCGATTTTGCTCAATAATAACACGTTTGAAATGAGACAACAGATTGATATAGACAAACATTGAAATATTCACGAACCGAGAAATGCATAAAAGCAATCAAACACCTCTCATGACGACAGAGAAGTCAGAGAATGCAGCAATGTGCCGCATATAGTGAATAGCAAACAGAAAACAGAAAATGGCATTCGATATTTGGTGTTCGGTATGCGGTATGCATATGCGATTGATGGAAAAATTCTCTAAAAATGAATGGGCTCTTGATAGCAAATGGAAGTAACTATGCGGCTCATAGATAAAATACACAATACACAATGACTATGTGGTAGGCTGGATTTGTCTTTTTTCATTTCTACTCTGATGTCTGATTAATGCAAATGTAGCGTGATATGCATTTTGCATTTTATTAGTAATGATAAACATTCAAACCAAAAACCGAAACCATCAAAATATTGTAGAGGAAGCTTTCAGTTGCTATGCGTCTGTGAAACATTTAATTGTTTTGCACGTTTGTTGGATTATATTTTTGTTATTTTTCACGCAGCTCACAGCTTTCGCGGCTGTGAATTGTTGTATCCAATTGTAATTGTCGTTCTTATTTTTTTTTTTTTCATTTTTATATTTATCTGTGTTTTTGTCTTTTTCCCATCTCGTGCGGTCGTGGTATCGTTACCGATTTTGTGATTACACAGTTGTACCATTTTTTCTGTTTCTTTTTCTTGTTTTCATTCTTGTTCCGCCACCGCCACGTTCCTTTTTACTTCTCTTCAATTTTGCTTTATTAAGATCACAATGCGCAAAAACGAAATAAAAGAAAAATAAATAAATAAAATAAAATAAAACATGACATCGAAACGAACGCAATACACAATAATAATGTAAGTTACGCAAAACGCAAAAGTATTTAATGACTTTGAAAGGCCGTCTGATGTACCTTTCCGAATATTGTCTCATTTATGGGTTTTTGCGGTGGGCAAGTATGGATGTATGATGTACGATGTACGATGTACGATGTACGTAGTATGTGTATGCTTTTTCTTTTTTCTTTTTTTCTACGTTTTTGTTTTGTGCGATGTATTTCATAGTGTTTTTCCTTCATTTTGTGTGTTGCTTCTTCTGATTTTATTTCATATACCGTGTTCCGATTGCCACATACATTGTGAGATTGTTGTCGATGAACCGAAATTACTCTCAATGAAAGAAGCAGCCATATAAAATCCATTCGAATACAATTTAGGCGATCTTTTCTTTTCTTTTTGAATTTTTCTTCTCATTATTTTATATTTGCTTGTTCTGCTCTTTCTCTCTGTGCCTAGGCCCTTTTGGAATTTCTATGAATACTGAATATCGTTGCAATAACAGAAGCAAAACGATTTTTTTTTTTTTTTGAATAAAATCAAAACGCCACACATATACTGGGAGAATGGCAACAGAGTCTGATCTATGGAAAACAATATATAAATTAATTAATACTTGGAATGGTGTAGAGTTATGCGAAGTTTATTGCTTGAACCTTGTAAAATTGAATTCAGACACCAAGAGAGTTCAATTCAAAGGTACTTTGTCAGGCTCTCGTTTTTTTAATTTTATTTTTTGTTCATTTCATGTTGTTGTTGTTGTTGTTGTTCTTCTTGTTTTTCGTTTTTCAATTAAATATTTTTTTGGAATTTATTTAGTAAAAGTCTTTGGCAATTGAGTTACACATGCGGTGGGTCAGCCACACGTATATGTGCCACATACACACTTATTCGTTATACGATCAATCAGTTCATGGATATTATTTTTCCGTTCTTCTTGAATGGATTGATGATGAATATTGTGCAAATGAGAAAAAAATTTGTTCGAGAATTTCATTTCGGACATCGGGTGCCATTTGCTTAAAATGAGTTATTTGCATTGTAATAAAATACAATTGACGCAAACTACTCCTATTATATGTATCGACTCATTCACAGTATTTTTGTTTCTTTCGTCTTCCTATGTATGTGTGTATGTGTGTGTACTTGGAATTTTAGAACGTGTGTTCTCTCCGGTGTACATAGTACGGAGCCTTCACTATACAATGCAATAATAAATAGACTTCATTCTTTAAAGTTCACATGTAAGCATTGAACCTTCACGGAAACTCTCGACACTCGAGGTAGAAGAGAATTGTACAAATCAAACTCTCGACCGTACGCGAGACATGTACGGTTCACTTTTCACGATTTTGCTTTTCTGCCATTCCATCCATTCTTGTTCTCTGCCATTCTGTATGAGTTAGGTTTTTATGGCACATCTTATACTTATATGAAAAACAGAATAAAGAATTGAATATTGAAGAAAAATAAACGAAAAGAAATGAATGTGCAGAGAGAGAGAGGGAGAGATGAAACAGGCAGCCGAATAGATTGAAAAAGAGAGAGAGAAAGAGAGAGAGAGAAAGGAGAGAGAAAAAAAGGGATAGCGTCAGAATGCTAAGCAAAATAAAACGGCAAAACACTCCGTTCATCCATAGAAAATCCAATCCACTCACAGTTCACAATTTAGACTTATAATAAACCTTTAAATAGAAGTTGAACCAACTATGTTGAACGCTATATCCATTCTTTGAATCCATCATGGTCGTTTGAATTTCAAAATTGAATCTACGAACACCAGAAGAAACATTCAACATTTTCAAAGAAGAGAACAACAAACCAAACGAAAATTCAGACGAAATAAAATTGTATAAATTGCTACAAGCGCTAAATGCTTTATAGACATAATTTTAAACATGAAACTTCATTGTTTTTTTCATGGGGCCACTCGCGCTCGTTTAGCTCTCTCATTTTATAGAGAGAGAGGGAGAGAGAGAAAAGAAAAATACATATAAGATAGTAAATTCTATGCAATTGAAATTCTATTGACAGAAAGAAAGACACATAACACATTACGATATATGTATATACAATTTATCTTTGAATAATTGAATGGGGGATCTGTAAATATGCCTTCGTTCTATTAGAGGTGCATATTGTAACAAAACCATGTTTTGAGCATTCATCATTTATTTTTTCCAGTGAAAATATGTTGGAAAGCAACGATGGCGGTTTGCTTAGTTCGCATTCGAGATCTCCGATTTGAAACAAAAACCAAACTGAATAACAAAACGGTCGAATGATCTAAACATCAAACATAATCAAACACACCAGTCTCGGTTAGCGGAGAGCATATTGAACGGAAAGATGGGGCGACAGCAAAATATAATGAATTTTGTATGAGTTTTCATAAGTTGGATTTTTGATAGTTTGTGCATGGGATGTTTGTATTGGGAAAATGTGTGCATAGCACAATATCTCACATCTTATACACATTACACATCCATAAAATAATATGAAAACTAAATAAATACATCCATTGAATGCCAAATGTGAAAACGATTCTTTTCGCTCGCTGTTTTTTTCTTTTTCTTTTTCTTTTTATAAAAAAGAAAACTATTTTCTTATACAATTCAAGCTGTAAGTTCAAGTTTTCGATTGTATCTTTCCTTTTTCGTTTTTTATTCATTCAATATCATCAAGCACATTCAGTTATATGATGATGATGATGATGATGAGGAAAACCGGAGATACGGAGCGACAGCAACGAAATGACTTTTAATTCTGGAGTGAAAAAAAAAAATAGTACACGTGAAGTTTCGGGCGAAACAATCTAAATATATTGTTATTATTAGACCTTCTGAAAATGAGATAATCTTGTAAGAAATTCTCCAGTATTTAAACGCTCACATCATTCACATCGTTCGTATCGCTCATTCTTCACTCATTTTGATAATTGTATTATTTTTGAATTTATGAACACATCTACGCGATGACTTAGCCCGTTCATTCGAAACAAATAATTATGGAATGCGAATGTTTACATTGCGCTCCGTATTATTATTATTCTTTAAAAAAAACTCGTCAAAAGTATTCATTGTTAAGTGGAGCTGTGTTGAGGTGTTCCATGTTTGCTATTCATATAAAACCATAAGCTATGAATGTAATAAACTAAAAAGAACGAGGGGATGACGCATATCATAACCATCATCATCATCATCATCATCATCGCTGACCTCAAAGGAATCTGTCGATAAGATACGCCATACAATGTGCTTTAGAATGATATAGAAAATTCCAAAAAATACAATAAATTGAAACATGCCGCCGTCACCGCCGCCGCCATCATAGCCGCGATTGTCCTTTCATCGGTGTTAATTTGTTCTTCTTTTTTCCCAGACCGAAATATTTCAATTCTGTTTCACATTTTCATTCTTGTATTGCTTTTAACATTTGACATACACTCAATTCATACTCCACACATTCCACTCCATTCAATCACCAAGTTTAATCAATTTCAATATTCCGATCTCTATTTCCAATGAATAATTGATTGGTTTTTTCCTTCTTTCCCTTGATTTGTTGATTCCATTTAGACAATATTTTCCTGGTGTACTCTTTGTGTTTTTTGGTCGACGCAACGATGTTAGAATAATATAATAATGCTTGTGTGCTCAACTCTCAATTAACTTTACATACGTTTCGATTAGGTCGTTTCACGATTCGATTTGTTGTGTGTTTTTATTTATTTTTATTTTTTTTTTTCATTTATTCTGTTTAAACTTCTTTTAGTTTTCTCTTTCTTGATTTGGGAAGCGTATACTTGTAAGACTGACTACGCTGACCACTTGATTTAATAATCCATCGATTGGCTATGGCCGTTTCAATAATTATTATTTATTAATTGTTGTTGCTTTATTACGTTTATGGATTTGATTTTTCCGATTTTTTTATTAATTATTTTTTAAAAAATGTTTCCCCTTTCATTCGTAACATTCAGCTGAATGACATTGACAGCGAAAAGAACTAGGATATGTTTTTTATTCTTTGAATATTTCGTTTGAGGTTTTGGCACACATGGACAACAACAACAAAAAAAATTCTTATGTTTTTTGTTCTCTCTTTCCTTGCACATAATAAATTTGCATTCGAAACAACTATCTAATTGAAATTGGAAAAACATACACTCTATTTTCTTGGATTTTGATTCCTATTAACACCACGCCCGACCAAAATTACTTTAAAAAACATGGAAATAAAACAATTGGAAAAACACTTTTTGGTTTATTTTTTTAAATTTTGTCTACTCTGCGTGCTGCTCTATTCCAATTCTTTTTTGTTATTTTTTTCTTTCTATTTAAAACACATACGATCTCTTGGTCGCTGCGCCACTACAGCTTCTCGTTTCGAGTGCTGAACATGAACTAAATTGTTGCCACTCAATTCAATTCTACAGCCGACAAAATGTATTACATTGTGTGAGTGGTGTGCTGCAAACGATTCTTTATTTGTGATCGCAATGCATGCAAGGGACAAACCTATGCCAAATAATGTTGCGTCTGAATGAAATGGAGAACACAATGAAACAGACACAAAAATTCAAATTATTACTCATACTAAATACTCCATTCGATTGGTATAATGTTAACGAGCATTAACATTTTTACCATGTTGCATGCTACTTTGTGTTTGTGTGGTAAGCAGAATCATGAGAATTTCTTCTCATCTTTTCCATTTGATTCGAATTTATATTCGTTCAGTCTTCGCCATTTAAGCATTAAATGTTTGCTGTGTAGTGTGATTAACGATCAACCATATGACAATCGCTTACGTAGCATAGTTTCATTCAATTTTTAATTTGTATGCGTTCCAATGAGTTGTGTGGTCTTTTTCTAGTAAACTGTAACTGGAATCTCATGGGCACATACACACAACCAAAGGTTATTGCCTACACATCAATCCAAAGTTATTTCGCCTTTTTACAAATCGTTAATCGAAAATTCCAATTTTAGTGGAGACGCACAACAATTCTGTTTTCCCTCGCTATCAAACTTTAATGTTCAACTATTCAATCAGAATAGCTTTTATTGCAAATTATTAATAATTGATTGATTGCTGTCGTCAATTCTTCGGCTATAAAATGTGGCTATCGTTTGACTTTCCAAAGAAATATTTTACTAAAGAAGGCACAAAGCTAATGCTCAATCTAACATGAACGGACTTTCTAGATGTTCGACACTTTTCCAATAGGGGCATGTACTTGACAGATTGGCTGAAATGACAGTATTTGAGAAGAGAAGAAAAACCTTCTTCGGAATGTCATTGTGCAATCAAAGTGTAATGTGTTATCTTGATTACGATGCAAACCGAAAGAGAAGGAGCTCAATTGGCAAAGATATGTCAAAATTTAACCAGTTTGTCGTCGTTGTTTGTTGTGTGTGCGTGAAACTCATCGAAAACAAGGAACAATACAATTCACAGTCGTGACTGTGAAATTCCAATTCGATTTACAAAAAATTTACAAATCGATTTCACGTTTCGGCAACATTCGGCATTGACGATAAAACATTATGTTTAATTAATTTATAATTAGGAAATACAAAATTTAATAGTGTCAGCTCACAAATGGCAATGTCAACATTAATAAACGCGAGGAATGTGAAAATATATAGTTAAATCACCCTCAACATAATATTATTTTGTGTAAATAAAATATTTTTTGGTTTTTTTAGTGTTTGCCACTCTTTTCAAATGTATTGAATAGAAGTGATAAAGAAAAATTATTTAACAAATATAAGCGATCGAAAGAAGGGGAAAAGAAAAATTCCAAAAAAATTCCAAAAAATGACTGTGGAAAAGAACAAACGGATTTTCAACGTGCTCGCATTGTGTTTGATTTGGTATATTATTTCATCGAGCAATAATGTAATTGGTAAAATGGTTCTGAGTACATTTCCATATCCAATGACCGTGACAATGGTCCAATTGATGAGTATCACCATCTACAGTGGACCATTTTTCAATTTGTGGGGCATCCGAAAGTATGCAGATATTTCATGGCGGTATTATATGCGATTAATTGTACCGTTAGCATTTGGGAAATTTTTTGCATCAGTTACGTCTCACATATCGATATGGAAAGTTCCCGTTTCATATGCACACACAGGTGAGACATAATAATTACGCCAATCGCATCTCATTTTTTTTTGTATTAGATCAATTGTGTTTCGCGAAAAAAAACACCATACAGTCAGACCATATGTGGAACAACTGCTTTTTTTCATTCTCTTTTTTGATTGATCGATGACAAACGGTTTCGATTCTCAAATATATTGAGCACAATTACGCGCTTAAAGTCTTGACTTTTGTCTAATGTATGGCTCATGCAACGTAAGCAATAATGTAATACTATTAAATAGATGGCAAAAAAAAAGTTGTTTCTGTTCGCATAATCTAAATTTAAATTAAACGAAGGCCATGTTCAATGCACGTATACACGTTAGTAACACTTTCACTGACCATTCTGTCGAATGTTGCCGAAGTCCCGTTCGAAATTTTAAATATGCGAATGGGCGAATGGTGGATTTAGTGTTTGTTGGACATGTTTGAATTAAATATTAAGCGCATTGTTTAAGCAATTCGTCTGACAGCCATGAATGATTAATCATACACGTGGTCTATATACGATTACGTATTTGTATTTGTATTTGTATGTAGCTAGCTACTAGCGTTACCATACAATAATTTATTATATCAACAAATGGTTTTGTTTGGCCATTTATCGCATCTTTTTGCTCACCAATCGTAAACATTCCCAAATTTATATGTGATTTTCTTCCAAAGCAGTGTCACATAATGAATCCATAATAACATTCCAAATAAATGAATAATTTTGAAATTTTTCTTTGGATTTTGATTATAGTCAAAGCAACGATGCCGTTATTCACCGTCATCTTAGCGCGAATATTTTTCAAAGAAAAGCAAACATCATCGGTCTACCTCAGTTTGGTTCCAATTATAAGCGGTGTTGCTATTGCAACAATGACAGAATTATCATTCGATATGATGGGATTGGTTTGTGCATTATTTGCAACAATGGGATTCTCATTGCAAAATTTACTATCGAAAAAAGTTTTAAAGGAAACTGGAATTCATCATTTGCGTTTATTGCATGTTCTCGGACGATTGGCTTTGTTTATGTTTTTGCCAATTTGGCTATATATTGATTGTGCTAAAGTACTCCAAGAACCGGCTATTGTAAGTACCGATCTTTCGGCTTTTGGATCAACCATTATCATTAAAGCCTGCAATGGACTTTTCTCTTTAATTTGTTTAGACGAACGGTGACTATAAAGTGATTGCCTTACTATTTGCTGACGGAGTTTTGAATTGGCTTCAAAATATTATTGCGTTCAGTATATTATCGATGGTGACACCGTTAACATATGCGGTTGCATCTGCATCGAAGCGAATTTTTGTCATCGGTATTTCGTTATTAGTTCTCGGTAATCCAGTTACATGGGTCAATGTACTTGGAATGATGTTGGCCATTTTGGGTGTTCTTTGTTATAATCGAGTAAGTGACATTTGAACAGAATCATTAATATCGGTAAATTGAAAGTTTTTCACATATTTTGTTTCTTTTGCAGGCCAAATATATATCGAAATTATCGAAAGAGATGCTTCCATCGTTCACACAGCACAATACGTGGCGAAATCAAAATGGTGACGTCCCATATCAAAAATTGCCAATGTCAAATAGCAATGGATTAACATCTCGTATGGCGACATCGTCTAAATATAACGGTGTTACAAATTTACTTTTGAGTGGAACCGAGGAACATTTTACCGTCAGTTCAAATAATAAATTACTATTCGTTTGAATATTGCCTCAAAAGCCTTCGTTTTCAGATTTCTAAACAATGAAAACAATTCCTCTGATCATTATTATCAATGCGTATTGCGTTTTTTGTTCGTAGCTAATTTCCTTTCTGTGAATGAAATATTTTTACGTGGAAAAGAATTCTTCATATTATTATTATTATTATTTTCACAGGACTGCAATGGTCGCTTTGTAGTCCGACTGAATTCTGTAAGATATTTGCCAAGATAACGGGATGGAGCTAAGTTGTGTGAGGTAGCATGAAAGCTGTAAATTGACACTCCCCATTAGAATGTTATGACAATTTTATTTTTTTTAGACAAATGAAAGACGAAAATGAAAAGATGAATTTATTTATTAATGTTTATATGCATATTATTTCCGTCTTGGAATTCGATTAAATTCGGAAATGAAAAAAGAAATATTTAATTTCTTCCACGAAACTCTTTAAATAAATGCATGTGTAATCATGAACATGACAATTACAAACAATGGTACAGACGAGTCTTTTTCTATTCATTCAGATTTCTTTCTTATCAAAATAACAGATTCCGATGTGAACACCGATAACTGGCACGTTATTTTAATGAATGTAATAGTTCATATACTTATTGGGTATGCGGCAGTGATTGTCGACACAAGGAAAACAAATTTCCTGTCCAATGATAATTGAATCAGTGTGATGAAAAAGAAACCTTAGTATTCAAATATTGAATGAAATAATTCAATTTTTCGTCTTTTAATCTCTCCAACGAATGGCCATTTACGATAAAATTTTTGACATTGTATTTAGCGCCTTCGATATTTAAAAACGTCACACTTGGCTCGGTTATTTTTTCGGTAGTTTTTTCAATGTAGTCGCAAAAACTTTGAATGACACTCGGTGTACTGCAAATTTAAATGGAATTTTTTTTCGAAAAATGTAATTACAAATAATTAATGGACTTACATTTTGGGTGTGATGGCAAAAAACTGAAGAGAAATACCTAATCTTTCCTGCAAATCATCAACTGTCTCGAGTGCTCGTGAATAATGCGGATCTGAAAAGAAAGCGAATGATGATCTTTCATAACAATTTAATCCATTCGGTAGAGTATTGACGTACTCGTTTCTCGGGTTCCGGAGAACAATGAATTGAATGTTCGTATTGAAATCATCATCAGGCATCGTTTACCAAACTTTTTCTCTGTATTCAACTCGTTAAGATAGACCCGATTCAATCTAAATTGAAAATTTTGACAAAGAAAAGAGTTATGCATCACATTGGTTGAAATTGAAAAAAAAAAAAAATTACTTGGAGTCAATCATCGTCGCACAAAGGGTTAGGTATCCACAGCGCACTTCATCGACAACTTGAGAATCGGAAAAAATGGAAACAATTATTATTTTCATTATTATTATTATTATTTGGATTGAAACAAAACTCTATAAGTGTAATTTACCACCGATGAAAAACAGAAAACCTAATAATTTTATCCAAAGCCCCATAACAATTACCGCTTTTATTATCAATTGATCGACTCTCGAACTGGAACAGATCTCGTTCTTTAAGCGATGAACAGTCATTGAAATAAATGATGAAAAGTGATACGTACGTAAATATTTGCATAACGAAAAAAAAGAACACATTTCAAAATTTGTTGATTCTCTTGAATACATATCGATTCGGTGACTGAGCGAGCACAAAACGAATAAAACAATCTAAAGAATGCGAATATATCGAAAGTCGATATACTGATAAATATTTTGAAATTGTCTCTGCGAATAATGAATGTATTTTCAATTCAACGAAACATTCAGTTTTCGAATGTGAAAACGTTGTCCATATTATGAATGCCATCTATCGTCCGATATTCGAAGGAAAAACACGAAGAATAAAATACAACGAATGTCGGCTGTCAATGCAATGCACCTCCACAATGATATTTGTATACGCATTTGTAACACTTTTGTTTGCGTCCAGTGTATTCTATCCCATGCAATGATTCTATTCTTTTGTCAGTTTTGCTTTGGTTGTTAAACCAGCAGCACAATAAATATTGTCTTGTCTTTTCTATGTATTTCCATATAATTGTTGTTGTGTAGATAATCTGCATCACATCTTAATTCATACGAATCGCATCAACAATTTCGAAAGAATATTTTTTTTTTTGTTAAGTAAAGTGGAGAAAGAGCAATTTAAAAAACAAAAATGAATTTCCAGCGAGAAGTAAGTGCATTTTCAATAATAATCATTTCAAACTTTTGTGCTATTTGTTCGTATTTGAAAAATGTAGGAAAGTAAGGATAAAGAATCTGTTTGTGCGCATCCATTTGTTAGTGTAAGAGTAAAGCAATAGGGTTGGTCGTATGATTCGTAGTACATGTGCTGTGTGCTGTTTGGAAAGCATAAAAAAGAACCATATTCGAATCGAGAGTGCACTTTTTGTTGGAAGCCAAAATCACGTTCGAAGGGAGTGTGACTGAGTGAGTACGACGGTGAATTGAAGCAGAGTGATGATGAAATGAAAAAGAAACGAAAAAAAAATTGATATTCTGCGCAAGGTTGAATTTTCGTATTGTCTACTGTTCTGCATGTTTTGATGATGAGATGAGCGCATATCGCATATGGGCAATACTGCGAGGGGAATAGAGACTAACATTAAATTAGCAAATGGGGGAAAAAAAACAACAGAAAATGGTTGACAGTCAGTGCAAAGTAGTACAAAATAACTAAAAATAAATTCTACATTTAAAATAAAACCAAAGAAAACGAACAAATTTAATGTCGAACACCAAATCGCGAAAAAAAGAAGAAAAAAGGCAAAACTAACGCACAAAATAAACAAGCGGAATACAGATACTTGTCAGTAAATATGTAGAATGGAAATTTTTTTCACAGTTAATTGTATTTTAAGCTTTCATAACACTATAATGTTGAGTGATTTGGCATTTCATATTTCGTTTATCTCGTAGTCAATGACTAGACGAAATGGCAATTTGGAATATACATTTATATTAAATTCAACCATGTGTCTCGGTTTAAAGTGAAACTAATTACTAATTCTAATATTTTTCTTATCTATTTTCAATTTTGCAGAAAATCCATAATGTTATACATTTAGTCGTGTAAATTGCTACAGACAGTCTATCTGATTTTCGTATGCTTTGTAAAAATTCTGAAATAAAAATCAATAGAAATAAAGCCAAAAATCATGATGCCAACAACACCAAATGTTCCGTTACGGAGTCCAACTCCGCCATCGGATTCATCGTGTGATGAGTTGAACGAATTATCATTGGAACAAGAGCTGGCCCATTTGGATCGTCCCCATTTTTTGGATTACACACAAATCGGTATACCTTATCCGGCAAATCCATTGAATGAAAATCCACCACCAATTCCACCCAGACATCCTTTAACAAATAGTTTACCGTCGATGAATCGTCGCTCATCGATTCCAGTGAAAATGATTCGCAGTGCTGATAATGTGCCATCTGATATGATGCCCCTTCCGCCTGTGCCAAGAGGGAAAAAACATTTTTTGGATGAAAATCCAATTCGACCCGACTATGACTATGATCGTTCACATCACAGTTTAGATAGAGAATATACAAGAAACGAAGCCAACGAAACAAATAAATCACACTATGATGGGAGACATCATTCGGCCGATCGATCACGACAACGAAAGGTAAAAGAACCAAGCTATACATTATCACGTTTCCTTGAAAATGACGACAATGTCAATCCAGCATTCAATGATAACGAAGTTCGTTTGAATGATGTCACATTGAATCCAGTGCCGGATCGCATTAGAGGAAATCCATCGGTTGACGTTTATTCGATATTATCAATGATTGGATGCAATAATCCCGTTGAAATGTCGAAAAAATTTCTGGATTTATCTAAATCACCGAACACATGTGCAACATTACGGCATACCCGATGTATACCGTTATTAGTACAAATGATTCACTTTGAAAGTGATGAATTAACGAAACAGCAAGCGCGTGAAGCATTAAGAAATGTTGTTAACACGGACGACAAAGTTGGTCGTCGAGAAGTGAAGGTACTCCGTTATATCGAACAAATCATGGATTATTGTGAATTATTGCAAAAATCTCAGGAAAATGATACGTTTCGTGCGTCAATAGCCGATGGTGAAAATCATCCATCACAAGCAATGAGTAGTTTAATGAAAATCAGCTTTGATGAAGAGCATCGGCATGCAATGTGTCAATTGGGTGCATTGCAAACAATTGCTAATTTGGTACATTGGGACCATAAGGTACATGGAACAAATCCAGCTGATGCTAAATGTGTTGAACTTCGACGTTATGCTGGCATGGCATTGACTAACCTGACATTCGGTGATGGCAATAATAAAGCACTTTTGTGTGGCAATCGAGATTTTATGAAAGCATTGGTCGCTCAAATAAACACAGATGCTGATGATTTGCTTCAGGTGACAGCAAATGTATTGCGCAATCTTTCCTGGCGTGCTGATAATGATATGAAAACGGCACTAAACGAAATTGGTACCGTAAGCGCTCTAACAAAAGCCGCAATGGCAATGAAAAATAGAAACGAAAACACTCTTCGTGCAATTTTATCGGCATTATGGAATTTGTCGGCTCATTGTTCAAAGAATAAAGCTGAATTGTGTTTGGTCGATGGTGCATTATTATTTCTAGTTGAAATGTTAACTTTTGATGCACCTAGCAGAACATTATCCATTGTGGAGAATGCTGGCGGTATTTTAAGAAATGTTTCCAGTCATATCGCTGTTAATGAAGATTTTCGGAAAATATTAAGGCAGCGCAACTGTTTGGGCATTTTGTTGCAGCAATTAAAATCAGAAAGTCTAACGATAGTCAGTAACGTGTGTGGTACACTTTGGAATCTCAGTGCACGCTGTCCAGAAGATCAACAATTTCTTTGGGATAATGGCGCTGTTCCGATGCTCCGTTCTCTAGTACATTCAAAGCACAAAATGATTTCAAATGGTAGCAAAATGGCGTTAAAAAACCTGATCAACTTCCGACCAGGTGAAATGAATCGAAGTACATTGGATCCTGTGGCAAGATCCATGGGATTGAAGGAATTACCAACACTAAGTGCTCGAAAGCAACGAGCACTCGAAGAACAGCTTCATGTTGATTTACCAAATAGTTGTAATGCAAATGAAGTAACACGAACGCCACCACCATTGATTAATCAGAAGCCAGCTAAGCGTTTCACATCATTGGAAACAGATCAACAATTTGTCGAACGAAATTTTGGTCATTTGTCTTTGCAATGTAATCCTAGAGATCAGGCCGTCATCAAAAATGACTTTTGGAATGTTAATCAAATTCAGCCCCCCAATCAAATGAGATCCAATTCAAATGATAACCCATCCACATCGGGAACCATAACCAAACGTGTCATGAAACCCGTTGCTGACGAATCAAAAGACGAAAGATCAGATCCATTATCGACTGGAAAACATGGTCCAAATGCACCGAAGAAAGTCGAGGTCAGCGAAGGGGATCAAATCACAAACTTTTCATTACTTTATTCAGAGAATCCGTCAGAAATGCGAGATGCCAAACAACACAAAGAGCGAACATTTTCCGTTGCCGTAAATGACACAATCAAATGTTTTGATAACGAAGAGACTCCATTGTTGTCAACAGCTACTTCGATTAGCGATCTACGACCAATTTCGAAACCGACAAATCCACATCATCCACATCCAATGCAACGCCATTCGAAAAGTGGACGCAATACGACAGAAAATTCGGGAATTAATACTCCAGAACGACCCGTCAACTACTGTGACGAAGGAACACCGGCTTATTTCAGTCGCCGTGATTCGTTCAGTAGCTTAGCCGAAGAGGCTGAGTTTGCACAAGATACCATAAATTCGAATAAACCGCATATGCCATCAATGAACAAAGTTCAATTGAATCAATCAAACATTTCTCATTCTCGTCAAGGGAGTGAAAATGATGGCAGCAATAGTTGCACTGTGCCGACAACACCTGGCGATTGTCCATCAAAATCGGTCAAATTCAACGAATTCAATTTGGAAACACCAATGATGTTCTCAAGGCACAGTTCGCTTGGCTCGTTGGCCAGCAACGAACCAGCACTGAACGATGATATTGCATCGGTTGTCAGTGAAATCAGGTACGATATCCATTTTGTTATATTTATTCAATTGTAATATTAAATGTTCCTTCTAACTTTTAGTCGAATGCCCAGCGGCATAATATCCCCATCTGAAATACCTGACTCACCATCACAAACGATGCCTCAATCGCCTCGTCGTAAACATGCAAATGAGCAAACATTTGTTTCCGTTGATCATCCATGTACTAGTACAGCGCCAACACGTCGTCTTCCATTTGAAGATGAGGTCAAAACTTTCGGTGTGGAAAATACACCGGCATTAATATCATGTGCCACAAGTCTGAGCAATCTCAGTTTGGACGATGAACCAAAGATAGCTAATGATAGTTTGATGAAGGAAATGCGACTGATGCATAGCTTGTCAGATGAACATGTAGATGAATTACCAGCAAATGCAATTATATCATCATCGTCTCAACAAATACCGGATGCTGATCCAGTTCAAGTTGATTGTGATGCTGGTGAAGCATTGTCCGATACAGATGATTCGATTGAAGATGGAGAAAATGATAGTTTGTTATTGGAAAATTGTATCAACATGGGCATAGCCTGCGGAAACCAAGTGAAAAGTTTGGAGTCTGGTAATTGATTTTTTAATTTGTTGAACAATTCAATTCATTGAAATATTTTTATAATATATGAATTGTTTTATTTTAGGATTGAAATCGCCACCGGCGCTTCCAGAACCCAACCAAATATTGCCCGACGATCACATCAGCTCAGATGATGAGAATCATGACAATGATGATGATGAAGCACTTTTGGAACAATGTATCCAGGCCGGCTTCAATACATCAACCGCTAAACAAATCGAACTACCTCCAAAACAAAACGAAACGCAAATGCAACGAATGACGATAGTTAAGGAGAACCCGATTGGAATGCTGCGCAAAGGCGGAAATGCATTTATTGATGCAAATATTGATGAATTAAATCGCTTTAGCTATGAGGATAGCCCATGTAATCATTCGATGATGTCTGGACTATCGGATTTAACGGTTGGATCTCATACAGCTCGATTGCTCAAACCGAATCGGTAAGTTAAATGTACAATGTATGCTCTTTATGCACTTTGATAACTTGGTCATAAAACACACTAAATTTACGATTTTGTTAATTTTTTTGTTCATCAGTTTACCGAGCAATCAACAAAATCCAAGTCGTTCAAATTATCCTCAAGACCCATGCCCAGTCACGAGACAGGTAAATGAAAATGATTCTTCATTTGGGATGAAGTACTGCGACTTTGTTTTAATCAAAATTCAATATTTTTTCAAAGGCATTGACCCAGCAAAATTCCAAACCAGCCTCAATTACAATATCACAAAGTTCGAACGTTGTATCAGCGCAAAGTGTGGATGTTTCTAATGTCAGAAATCGAGACGACTCGTGCAGCTCAATCGGTTCTAATAATACAAACGAAGAAGAATTGTTGGAAAAATGTATCCAGGCAGGAATGACTGCTTCTTGCAAATCTCAACCCAAAATAGTTGACATGAAAAAAGAAGACTCAAGTTCAGACGATGAACTTAATGATGATGATGAGGCTTTGTTAGAACAATGCATCCAAGCCGGAATTACCGGAGTAAGTGTTGTTGGATTAAAATCCCAGGTATTTTTTATGATCACATAATTAATCGTATATATTGTATAGTGCATATCTCAGATCAAATTAACCTTGTCTTTTTGTGTCTCTTATTAGGCAAAATGCATGCCATCAAATGTTTTGAACAAAAATCGGAACGGAAGCGATTCTGTAAAAGAGAATTTGAACGATTCAATGAGTTCAATTGATTCGGCTGGTGAAGAGGACGCTGATTTGTTAGAACAATGCATCCAAGCCGGAATTAATGTAACAGCTCGTGCCGGGCGGACACATGTGCCAACATCGAAGTTGAATCAAGCGAAAATTAATAATTTGAGCTCTGATGATGACGATTTACTAAATCCAGAAGATGAAGCTCTGCTCGAGCAATGTATCCAAGCCGGAATTTCTGGCGTTGGTGTGTCTACAATTAAACCTCCAATGACAAAGGTTCAGGTAAATATTTTTGGATAGATTTCAAAAAAAAAAAAGAAAAAAAATTAATCAAATATCGATGTACATCATTATAATAGGATCAGATAAAACAGCCAAAATCAATCATGACCACCGATCCAAGGAAATCTAGTCCTGTGAAGCGATCACAGTTACCAACCTTCAAGTCTATTACAACTGCAAATAATCGATCACGCCCAACGAATCGTGATCATAACGAAGAGCAGACGCTCAGAGACTCGCAAAACAAAGAAATCGATAGAAATATGCGCATGCGATCCACTTTGACCGAAAACCGAATGCCAAATCTTCCATTAAATGTTTCAGATGCAAATTCAAAAAACGCACCCACTACGTCTGCAGTTGTCTCGAGTACTGTAGGTGCCACAGACGTAGTGATGAACATCAAAAACGGCACCGAAATTTGCGAACCAGATCAATATCGAATAGTCGATATGGAGGAGCAAACAATGAATTCGAAGAAAGAGTCAAACACAGCAAAAGACGATACAATCGACACAAAAGTATCAGCAACACCAATCGAAACTGGGTTTAATCAATCGTCTTTATTGTCCACATCAATTTTATCATCTAAAAGCCAAAACAGTTTTATGAGCGGTGAAATTCAATTGCTTGAACGATCAAATGAATTCCCAGCATGTTTAGGACAAAATGAATCAATGTCCGACTCACAACACAGTTCAAGCATTGACATGGAAATATCCAATGAATGTTTATTCGAAGGTTTGTCACCGTCCAAATATGGCAAATATAAAGATCCGAATTTAATGTTGCAATCGGTTGAACGTTTTACATATGAATTGGTTTCAACTGCTGAATACTTGCGGACAGCAAATGGTTCACAAGATGATGGTGATGATGATGTTACTATAACCGAAGCAAAGGGCTGTTCCCAAAGTAAAAGTGTTTCGAATGATACGTGGAATGAAGATACAAACCCAAATGCAATTTCATTTCCAAGCATAAGTATGACAGCTCCGAAAATAGCATCGATGAATGACGATGATGTAACAATTAGTGAATCGAATGCCAAAAGTCATTATGAAATGGCCAGTTCAGAATTCATTGAAGGCTCAACGCCAACAAATGAACAAAATTCTGGTGGAATTCGTTTCGAAATTGGTGGCCAAATCAATGGATTGAATTTCAGCGAAGGAAAATATAATCCAAACAGCCTTGAATCGCATGATACAACAACAATGACCAATTCAACAATCATTGCCATGGAAGCGGAAAAAATTCGCACTCAAATCATGAATGATCAAAATCGAATGGACAGCATAATCAGCCTGGACAAGATACGACCACCATCTGTTATGGAAAAAATGAACAATTCCAGCTATTGTGAATCATTGAATGGTCCAGCATCATTAAAAAATTCGCCGGCTAGGTGTTTACCACATGGTTTTATGGCTCGTCGAGCTTTGCAAAATAATTGTAATAACAGCACACATGGCAGTGCCGACAGTATTAATTCGAGCTGTAATTTAGATCGAGTGAAGCCACCTTCAATTATGGATGATTTGTTGGATTCAATGATGAGTGTTGATAGCATTGCTTCCGAATGTGTTGATAATCCAGTGGAACAGCCAATCGAGGAAGCTTCAAACTATGAAACAGCACTCAGTGAATGCGATGATATGACAATGACATTGAAAAACTGTGCAGATTTACCATTTGATAGTACACCATGTGGATCGGATTTCAGTAGCACTGAATCAACGCCAAAAACAGGTCGCCGATCATTAACTCCTCGTCGCAAACGTCAAATAACAAAAGAACGATATCAGACATATACCATTGCAAGTGATGAATCAAAAGAAGCTCTTCAAAGTCTGGAAATTAAAGATGCAAAAAATGCATCAACAAGCAAAAATAATGCAATATTTGAGATGCAAATATCGAGCCATACACTCCTTATAAATGACAATGATAGTGATGTTATCAGTTTGGTATCGACGGACGATGGGGAAATGTCATCAATTCGTGCATTCACACGGAATCTTCCATATTTGGATGATGTTTCTTATTCGAATGATGTCACTTATGTGAACGATGACGCAAATGATATTACATATGTTAATGATCCGGACGATTTGACTTATGTAAATGGTAATGAAACTTATGTGAATGATGTAAACGGTTGTCAAGATTTCAGCATTAATACAAACACATTTACAAAACACGACCGACCCAGTTTGCAAAGAAATACTAAAATGCAACCGAAAGCAAGTGGCAGCTCTTATGGCAGTTTATCAACCGAACGAGATTCAAACAGCAATGCGAGCAGTAAAACTGTAAGTCCAAATCACACCATATCGAAATCGCCTCGTATTGTTAAGCCCATTGTAAATGGTAACGGTCCAACTTCAATTGAAAGTGTTGATAATGACCAAAAAGGAATTCGTGGACGAAAAAAGGTTACCTATGTATCACCATATGCAATGTCTCATTTGACAAGAACGGCTCCGGCTTCAGCTCCTTCGAAACCAGTTACAAGAAATATAGCACCGAAAGTTGAACCACCAAAAACGACACCAAAACCAGAAACAAAAACTAAATCATTCATTCAACGCAGTGCTGAGTCTTTAAAAAAGATGAAACCAGCATTCGCTTCCAAACTGATCAGACAGAATTCAAAGAAATCTCCAAACAAAACTGGCAATGGAAACCCATCACTAGATCGTCAAAAGTCCAATGATTCAAGTATGTCCTCTGAAACATTGATTCGTCAGAGTACATTTATCAAAGAGGAGCCTTCCGAAGGTGAAATTCCAATTATTGTATCCGAACCAACATCGCCAAAGAAATCAAAAACTATTTCTACGAAAATACCATTCAATCGAACAACATCATTGCAAGCATCACGTAATGTCACCAAATGCAAAACAAATATTGATATCCCATTACAAAAAAGTGCTTCGTCAGCGTTTGCACGGCGAACAATAAAAGCTGCATCAAGTACATCGCAAATTTCAACACCAAAAATATCATTATCACCGAAATCAAGTATTGACTCACCATCAACAAGTAAAAGTTTATTCAAACGATGGTCGTCCAACAGTAAAACGATATCATCGCCACAACAAGGAACATCAAAAATTCCAGCAGTTAAAACTGTAAACCGTGAATCCATCGGAAGCAATGCATCAAGAAAAATATCTGGTGCATTGAGCTTTCGATCGGCAACGAGTTCAGCTAATTTACCAAGTAAACAATCTAAAATTGTCGCAACAACGCGCCCAATATCAACCAGTGGCCGAGCTACAAAAGTTTAATTTCGCCGATTTGCAAATTATTGGATTATGTTTAATTTACTTTATTTGTGTCCTTCATTTTATTTACTTGCATTTATTTGCAATATTCTCATGAAAGAAATTTCTCTTCCTACCCTAAAATACTCAAAAACGATTTTTTGCGTTATAAATGGCGCTGAACGGTAAGCCGTCGAACAATTATTCAGTCATTTCATTTATTGCTCGATTGGTTTTGAGTGAGGTGTTGAGAGACTCAATTTATCGTCAGCATCACCAAATATTATTATTATAATTATAATTATTATTATTATTATTATTAGAAAGTTAGAAGTTAATATATGAAATATCAGCAAAAAATTACTTCACATCGACACAAAATGTGGACTTTTTGATCTATTGAATATTGAATCAAATTATGGAATCATTCCTATAAAATGCTTCAGTAGATAAATCAAGCAAACGATTGGTGTAGAATTGGTTTGCGTTCACATTTTGACTCGATCCATGCGAAATGTATTCTGTTTATAATCAAACGGAATACATTTTATATCGATCATCGGTAAGTCGATTTGAAGATAAATTCTAGAATCTAAGCAAAAAAGAAAAGTCACAGTCATAAATATCATATAATATTGAATAATTGAACGGAATTTCATCAGCGGAAGAAACAGATATGTTTTTAGAAAAATTTGAATTTTGAAAACCGTTTTAGAATATGTTTCGTAAATAATAATAATTGTATTGTCATTTGAAGAGTGAATATGATAATTTGTCTTGATTGATACCAGCAATTAACTGCTTAAAATGCTTTTTCAAAAATAATACTTACTCCAAAAAAAAAAAAACATTGTAAATAAATGAAATTATGTCGTACAAACTGAATTCGATTTCAAAAGTGGCGCCATCCACGCCAGACTGCACGCACAATGGCAATGAATGTATCCATTCGTCTTTGACACATGGTACGTATGATCCAAGATGGCGGCTATTTCTTCTCAGTGATTGTCATTCTATAGCAAGAGTGTCGCGCAAATTTTTCCTAAAGGTAATGTTAATTCAATTCTCTTATTATTGTTGTTTTGGAATTATATAACAAGCATCATTTTTCATAAATTTTTTGCGCAAAAATCGAGTTAGTCATTCAGCTTTTTGCTGTAAATCGTTAAAAGTATTACGAAAATTGTGTTTTAGAGTTTTCGCTGAAGTTATTTTCTTTTGTCTAAGTATGTTATGTCATAGGTTCACTTACAACCCCAATTGTAATTGAACATTGTGAATCTACAATTGTTGAAATGTTTTTGCCAAAATTAAATCAAGCGCAAATGAAAAAAAAAAATAAATGATGCTCTTACAAATTAACGCAATCCATTGCAATCATGTTTTTTGATGAATTTTGTTTATCTGTTTTAGTTTGGAGAAAAATAAAAAAAAACATCAATCGAAATGCCAGAACCGACCAAAGAAGAATTGGAAAAGCAATTGCCATTCTGTGCTCCATTCGATCCACGGTTTCCAAATACCAATCAAACCCGCTATTGCACCCAATCGTTCATCGATTTCCATAGATGTCAAAAGCTTCGCGGCAAGGACTATGAACCATGCTATTATTTCCAAAAGGTGTACCAAAACATCTGCCCAAATGCATGGGTTGAAAAATGGGAAGATCAAATGGCTAATGGAACTTTTCCCGTTAAACTTTAAATGAATAATCAATCAATAATGTAAACATTCAATGGCTGACATTTGGTCAGAATTTTATTAAAATTGAAATAACAACAACAGAAACTACAACAAAAACAGAACATGAAAGTTTCATTGAATTGTGTTTAGAAAACTGAAATTAAAAGTAGAAAAATGTTCGAAAGGATTTCGTTTCATTTCTAATCATTATTTATATTTTTCCTTTCATGAAATTGACTTCGAATTGCCACAGACATTTTTGCCAAGTTGTATGTCGCATCAATTACAATTACAGAAAATCAATATCTCATTGGATTGAGGTTATGTTCGTCTGATCTGTTTGATACACTGTTAAATTTCAAATGTTTTTCTTTAAATGGATTTTTAAATTTAAGTTTCGGTTAGCAAACTCAGCCTCATGAGAATGAGGAAGGAACAAACAATACACAGTTGTAACACTCGGGACGTTGAATGTGTCTCTTTTTTTACTCCTTCCTACTTATATCAAACCAAATGAATCTTTTCTTTGTAGTCAAATTTTGTGCGTCGTTCTTTTTCAGGATTCAATATTTTCATTCAACTATCATGTTTCCAGTGAATTATTGCCTAGTGAGTGGAATGCATTTTGAATTATTATTATTGTTGGATCAACATTTGCGATATAAAATAGTTTATTACATTTTCAAAATAAAAAATATTTATGAATTCCTATATTACTGTTTGGTCGTCAATTGCCTGACGAAAAATTTCATATTGGAATTAGCGATAATGGATAACGAAAAATAACAATGAAAGAATTCACAAAATGAATGAGACAAAATGAGAATGATATTTTGAAAAGATGAGGAAACGAATAATTCTAAATTCAAATGGTGTTTTCTACGAATAATCGAGGTAAGATCTGATTCAGAATCAGCTGATTCATAGTCTTATAAGATAGAATATTCTTCAAAATTTAGTAACGTCGAAACGGTCTCAGGTATCAGTTCTTACGTCCGTATTTTAAATTCACTGGTACATTCAATATTCCTTAGTTTATAAAATTAACGAAATCTGGGAACGTCCTTCGCATTTCTTACGTGGTAGCAAACAATCTCCGGATCTAAATTAACTTATTAAGCGATAAAATGAAAGCTTATAATAATAATTAAATTCCTTAAATAAATAATTTATCGAATAGCACTTTGCAGATCTAGGATCTACTTGAGGCAATTCTATACATTTCGAACGATTTTCTATTTACAGGTATCAGCCACTGTGTAGTTTAGATTAACCATTAATAAAATCATTCAGCTGACGTATTCCATTTATTTCACCTAATTGATTCAAATGTTCTTTTCGATTTGAATTTCATGTCATTCAAAAAACAAAAAAACTGTAATCAAAATCAACCAAAGTGATCACGGTAGGACGTTCAATTCTCAATCCAAACTGACAATGTGTGATTGTCCATCATGTGGGTTTAGTGGTTGAGATAAAGAAACTGCATGTTAACATATTCGTTTGTTTGTTTTGTTTTTGTTCCGTTTCATTTCGTTTCGTTGTCCAATAAATTCTTTTTCAACAAACAGAGCGTATGGTCTCAGTGCGCACACGGGAAAAACGCTAACGACATGTTATTTACATTATTCGATCGTTTATTATATTGATTTTTTTTAACAAGGTAATTAATGATTATTTTATTTCAAACATTTTTCTTTTTAATTTTTTTTTTAAATCCCGAGTAACGACAAGCAAACAAATAATAAATAATATTCGAAGACGTCGTCCATACACATCAGACTATTATATTCATGAAACCAATTCATTTTCGGATTTCAATTTTTTTTTTATCAGCCTAAACAGGCTCAATTATACTGTGATCAATGATCAGTAACCGAATCATTCTTCCATTATAACTTCACTATCGTTGCAGAAAAAGACGGAAAACTAAATTGAAATTTCGAACCATTCGATGACTATTTCGAGCTCTTCTAATGTCGCATAATCGAAATCTGTACAGAAACGTAAAAAGTCCTCTTGACGCACCAGATTAATATTTATCACCGCTTGAAATCTTTGCGGAACGTCCGAACTGTATTTATGGCCTTTGTCTTTTTTTAGTTAGAAAAATGCTCAATGCTTTTTTCCATCTTTGAAAATTGAGAATTGCATCAGCCGAACGGAATCAGTTCTTTTTCTTCCACAAAAGCGCACACACAAAAACCGAACATGTTTAATCGGAATTTATACGAAAAGATATCAAATTACCGGTATAAAACCTCCATTCAACCAAGTCGAATGAGCGCGAATTCAGCCAAATGGAAAACGAAACTTCTTTTTTTTTGTAGTTTATCTTTCGTATGTGAATGATGACCGATATATGAGCATTCGTTTGGTTTTTTTTATATTTTATACCTTTATTTTCGCTGAATTTTTGTCTTTCGTATTCATTTTCCAGTTTTGCTCATTGATTTAAATCCGTTGTCCACTTCAAGCGCATTTGTTTTCATTATTGCAATGTTTGTTTATGTTTCAAAAATGGTTGTAAGAAATATTTTATTCAAATGTCCTAATGGTGCAGGCTCCCGATCCACAGTTCATCCAAACGAAAAGCGACCGGGACGATGAATTCAATATTCAGTAATATGTGTTTGAAGAACAAAGGTGAAAACAGAAAGACTAAAGAAGAAAAACACCAAATTAAACGACAACCAGAAAAAAAAAGTATTTTTCTGTCAACGAAATTAAATGAAATATTACCGTCTACCCATCTCTGATTCACATCTCTTTCTCTACCAACATTTTTGTTGCTTGTCTGTTCCTTTTGTTTCAATTTTATTTTGTTTTATAGTTTGTTTGTTTGTTTTGCTTTTGGCAATTGTTATTGGAACGAAAAGAATCATTCGATTGGAACTTGGCACCATATGCAGAGACCGGATTGAATTACATGCAGATGATGTAGTCATTATTCCCTCTTTCTCTTTCTATCAATACTTTATCTATGGTAAGATAATTTTGATTAATTAATTGTCGCATTTTGATCAGTTCTCTCGCTGTCAATGATCTCTGATCATCATTGTTTGGGTTCTTTGGTTTTCTTTATCTTTTTTTACTCTTGTATCGTGCATTGCATGCAGTGTCCAGTGTCCACACGTTACATATGCATTTGCATTTCAACTTCAAAATATCTCATTTATTTTTATTTCGACATGTTTGACTTGGCATATTTTATTTCAACTTTTTTTTTTTTTTTTGGTTGAGATTACATGGTTTCTTCATTTGTCTGACCGAATGCTTGCATTCCCACTGTCCATGATGTGCGTTGTGCGTTGTACGTTCCATTTCTATTTTGATTTTGTTTTCATCATTATTCCAAATGAATCGAGCCCAGTATGCAAACAAAAACAGTGTGTGGCACACTGTGGCTACATTCAAACTGCTTTGATTCCACGGCGCCCTTGCATCAAAATAAAAATTTCTGTTTCGTTTGATATTTATTTGATGATGGAAACATTACACTTAATGTTTAAATAAATGAATTGTGGCTTCTCTTCTATTTCTCTAAAAATGTTGGCCAATCGCTGAAGCTATTATATAGTTTTGGATAACGATCTCAAAAGGACTGTTGGTTTCATTATGCAAATTGATATTTCGTTTCGACTCTGATGAATTAAATGAATAATTGTTCAACATTTTCGAAAGAATTTTTCTTTACTTTATGCAAATGTATTCATTCTGACGAAGGGAACACATAAGATTGAGACCGATGCGCCAAAAATTCTTTTGTTTGAATTCAAAGAAATCCATGCATTGTTTGACTGCTTAAAATTGATTTTCATTTTCATTCGTGGAATTCCAAATCCAAATATTTCAAAGACCAGCGTCAAAGTGATACGTTCGATTTTTTGTTTTTGCAAAATTCAACGAATTCAACTAAAAACCACGTTACCATGGTCTAAATAAATAGATTACTTTCGAAAAGATTTCAAACTTTATGATGCGAAAAATGCACAAGTTAATTATAATAAACGTACAATGCATTAGTAGTATGTGAAGAAAATATACGGAGAAAATGTGTGCGGCTCATATATCCTGCATCAATTTGGATTAAAATATTTGAGTTTCATCTCAGAATCCGTTCCATATATTGTGTCACAGAATGTATCAAATTCGCTTGACTGCACACCGTACACACAAACAGATGAGACAAACAAAACGAAAAATTGCCAACACAAGTACAAGCAAATAACAAATTCGTTTTGTTCAAAAAACGAATGGGCACAACAAAAGAGCAATAAATGACTGTTTCATTGGTAAAATATGAGTTACATAGTGCGGCTGGTGGCTGAAGCAATGGTTTTATGTTCTGTACATTGATTCAAATATAAAGTGCATACGGCACAAATAAAATAATAATAATGCGTATAACAAGATGTAACCCTCTAATCTCCAAACGTTGACGGTCGGCCGATCCTGAAATCACATTTCATTCCGAAATTATATTTGGCATTTCAGCAGTCAAACAAAGAAAGCTCAGGCCCAATTCCGGATTCCAGGTCTAGAGATCAAGTTTTAAATTACATGCATTTCAATTGTTAAGCGCATCAAAATAGAAAACAAGAATCTATTCGATGGATGCGCTCATATATGTATGTTTAGTTGCCACCCTCATCATTGAAGATAACAAAAAAGGGGAACAAAAACAGAGTCATCAATATAATTTAAATTTGATTACCACAATGTTGTATATTGTACCAGTTTTTCTTTTTCCTCATAGTATCGAATTTCACATTAAACTAAAAAAAAAAAATAATAAAAATACAAATTACATTCGCTACGTTTGAGTGCAGAGTGGTTGTTTAGCATTCCAAGTGGATTTCAAATGCCGAAATCACACAATAATAAATGAATGTGTACTAATATTTTCATTACACTTCACAAATCGAAATTCAATCGGATTGAAACATGTGAGCTCACCCTCTTCTGGCTCTTCAGTCGGTTGGATGGTCGGTCATCAACGCATTTCGGATTCATCTCATTTTGTCGAAAGATTACGGTTTCCTTTTGCTATTTTTTTTCTTTCTTTCTACTACTTACGGGAGTTTTTGTTTTGAAAAACATGATAATAAAATAATGCAGTGCGTATACCAAAAATTACTCTGGTGTGACTGATTGAAAAAAGAAGAAGAGTGCGCGTTATGCGGAGAATGATTCACTCTAAATGAGGGTAAAAAAAAAATTATAATGCGTACTATGTTATATGTAAGTGTAAGTGGGGATGCGCAGCTAAGCCTGGATATGTATTGAAATTCATTGAAGCGAATTGTGAATGCATTTGGCAAATTTTGGATGAATCTAGTAAATGAACTTACTTCAAACCAGAAAAAGCCGATCATTGTCGACGATAACATTTCAGTTCAAATGAAATGTGACGGTATAAAATAATGGAAATGTACAAATCAATACGTTTATTTACATTGTTGTTCATTACAACAGTAGCAACCAGAATAATAGTTACTTCTATTTGAAAATAATAATAATAATACTTTTAATACTTAATAAATAATTGGTTGAGTGCTGAGCATTGAACATCAGCCACTCATTGTTATTATCTTCAATTTCACGTTAAATATGCCAGCCCATCGCATGATTCAACATCATTTATTTTGTATTGAGGATGCATCCATTACAGGTATCACAACTCACTATTCTGATGTGCGGTTGATCCGATAATAATTTATCGTTTTCTCTTTCATATTCAATTTGTGTTTGTTCTCCTGATGTGACCAGACCAGTAGCTTTGGTTCACCAGAGAAAATGCGGATGAACCACCACATTTTTGTTTTCCATTTATTATTTTGAAGAATATATTCTCGAATCGACAACAATCGATACAACAATGATTAGTTTGAGTGAATATTTGAATGGTTGAAACGAAACGATTTTCTTATTATTTTTTCTTTAATTAATTAATCTTATATCAAATTGTTTGATCAGTGATCAGACTTCATGAATAGATCCAGAAAAGTGGTAGGCCGATTTAGTGGAAACGAAGAAAGAAAAATTGATGAAGTGAAAACATACCTACTTGTCTGCATCATGATTTATCGTAAAAATGCCAGGTGACTGAAATGCGTTGACATCGTTATTTTTGCTTTCATTGAACATCGAAAAGTGAATCGGCCGAGAATGTATACGTCAACCTACCGCTTTTCATAGATTCGTTGAGATAATAATCGATTGTGCATTAGTTTCTTTTTTGTGTCAATAAACTTTAAAGCGATCTCATGTTCTATCCTATTGATGGTCCAGACGATTAAAATGGAAATAATCAATACATATAAATATTTCTTTCGATATTATTTATTCGTTATTATAATTGAGTTAAATAGCCGTTTTGATTCGTTGCATTCAAGTTAAACTAAAACTGCATTAACTGCAGACAATTTAATTTTATTTTAAAGAAGGAGAAATTGCACGAAAAGCATTTATTTTTAAATAAATCTTATTCATTTTATATATAATAAATTTATGATCAAAATGACGAAAGTAGCACAGATTTTTTTTTTTTTTTTCATTCAATAAGATTGACTGAGTATTTCGTATACATTAGGTTTTCATAGGAATAAAATCCTTAAAAATTCATGCCCTGTTGCTTTGATTCGATTAAAACTAAACTTAATTCTAAAACTTAAAACATGTGTGAAATAAATTGTTTGGTGCATTTTTAGATTTTATCCATTTGAAGCAGTTGGACTACATTTATATCGTTCTCGATTTTCAATTGAATTGTTTTCTGAATAAAATATAAATAATAATAATTTACTTCTAAAAAGATTACGTATACTGCGTTTCCATTGCCTTACATACAATTTCACTCGTTGCGAAAATAAAGAGTTGTCTAGACAAATGATCTAAATATTTTATTCAAAATTTGTAGTTCCGATAAAGGTGCGATTTCTTCAGAATCTCAAATTATAAATAATTTTTGTTTTTATCTTGAATGAAATACGTTATCTAATTATTATGGCCAGACAAAGTTTTCTCTATGGAACCAAATAGAAATCGCTTCTAAAATGATGTCATTATTCTTGATCATTTACAATTCCTCTAAACATCTTGTATTTGTAAGCATAATGCGTAACAAACGCCACACTTGTCTAGCTGCATTTTCCAATGCGCCCGGTGATTTTCCTTTGAATAGATCCATATTCGGTAAGAAATAATGTGGACATCGGCGACATTGTAAACATGATATCAATTGCATAAATATCCCATTAATACGATCGGCTATACAATTATCCTCCCATTCGGCTTCACGCGGATGCTTTTCGCATTCGTACAGCAGCAATGTTTTCATATGGTACGATGTAACTGGATTACCGGGCAAATCCAAATGTCGATCGCGTAACGTTTTCAATATGCTTAAACATCGTCGACGGCAAGCACCTGTTAAATAAATATAACAAACAAAAGCATTAAATTCATATTATGTATTCCATTCGATGCGAGATAGTCAATGTTGCACAAAGAAAAAAATTAGAGGAGAATAACTGAAAAGAGGGAATTCGGAATTGAGATAGAAACTAAACGAAAACTGTAAATTAAAAAAAAAAAAAATAAGAAATAAAATTTAAGAAGGAAGGCGTTCATGGAAACCATGAAGAAAAACACTCGTTTTGTTGAATTTTTGTTCGTTTTTCTTTAAAATATATTTTTCTGTATTTGTTTTCATCGTATTAATTGCCATGCGAATGGCATTTTGATCATGTTTTTAGAAAAAATGTGAATTGCGTAGAAGGTTTTCGAGAAACAATGTGCCAAAGGTAGATGATATTGTTGGTTGTTGGTATATTTATTCAGTGTTTGCCTTTTGTCATTCGACTTTTATTTAATGGATTCGGTTTATTTTTATTTTTTTTTTCAAATTCTCTTTCGTTGGAATGTTCAGCTGCCTGAAGAACGACGATAACGATAAGTGAACGTGGACAAAACACTTTGGATGCATTGCATTCTGTAAATAGTTGCGAATGCTTTCAGGAATTTGAACGGGCGTTGGTTTTCACATTTCGTCAAATAATAATTCGAATAACGATTGCATTTGCACCAATCGAAATGTAGTTTCGCAGCGGAAAAAAGAGCCTTTCGAATGTCTTCGTTCAGCTAAAATTGTGAAAAATTCACATTTTGATGCATTGTTTTTATCATCCGGTCGGCTGATGAATTTTTCGTTAATGCTTTAATTATTATCAATCTTTCATGAATAAGAATAAATGTGAATTTCTTGTACTAATGCCGGACCGTCAATTTATTATATCAGATTATTTGGTTTATGTGTTTTTTGAACCGATTCCAGTTTGTCGTAAGACCAATCAGGTGAACAGTGAACCAGAGCGAATGGAACATAACGAATCCTTAAGAAAAAAAAACTTTAATTCCACTTGAAATGGTAGTGAGAACCGGGGAGGACCACGTTCAGCTCTGATGTAACAAAACAGGGATGCCATTTATAGTCGTTTTTATTGATTTTCCCTGATAAACGGACATGATGATCATAATTTAAACGCCTTTTTATATTGACTTTTTGCCTGTATGCATATGTACGTTTCGGGCGCCACAAAATATTGCGACATGCAAATTAATTGCTTTCCGAAACGAAATCGACAATAATAGCCGAAAAGTAAGACTAAATAATGTGATCGCATGTATCGATTTATTCATTCATTCATTTCGTTTTGGATTCCATCGAAAATACGATGCGAAGGTAACAGCGGTATACTTGTCAAAATTGTTATTCATTGATTTCAATGGATTCGGAAGAACAAAAAAAAGCAGACAAAAGAAAGAAGATTTCAATTTGATTCGATAAATTTATTGAAAACAAGAATTATTAATAAGAATAAAATTGTGCGATGATGAAATGCAACATACACACAATACACAATACACAATGGACAATGCACACGAGAATTTCGGATATTGGGTATTGAGCATAAATGCTCTGACTAACTAATATACTACAAGTGGACATTTGAAGTTTAAACGGCGAATGAAATGAGTTCCTGGTGTGCATCAAAAGGCGCCATACAGCATATTTACCTTTGATGCATTCCGAATAATTTAATTCGTTTCAAAACTGAAGGCGACGAGCAAATAATCCAAAGGATGGTAAATAATTATTCAACTTGAACCAAAAAGAGCATCGAATAGAATTTTACATCGCATGCAGATTATCGAACCATGCACAGTATCGGTTATCGGTTTGTATGGAAATAGAATGGAATATTTTATTTCATCAGAACCCATTGCATAGGAAATCTAACGAGGTTCTCGCTACAGCGTCGCTCTCGAATGTATGGACACATTTCTCATTTGCATTGTTGATTCGTGAATTGAACCTTGTTTGCATTACTCATACCATGCCCGGGAATCGACCAAGTGAACACAGTTTGTGCATGCATTTGATCTGTCAAACTTTCAATTTTATTCGAAACCATATTATTTTCTGCTTTCATTTCTTATTATTATTTTTCCGATTTTTGCGTTGAGGTAATTTTCAATTTCAGCGGTGCGGTTCTGTATCCAACCATATCAGGCGATATTAAATGGATCGCTAGTACACCCATACACAGTACACCCCGAATACTCGGCGATTTTATTTTCACTTTATTGCAATAAATAATTTTCCAATCGACAATTGCTTTACGATCGATGATAATTAATAACGCTTTGGTTTTTCATCGTGCCGATCGGAAAAGGAATTATTTTGTGTGGTCTATTGCCGGATTCTCTTTAAACCTTTTCCATACCGACTACCAATTGTCATTGATTTATTATTGAGAGATCTGCCGACTGCTTTCTTGTCATATGATTGTTGCGAAACTTTTTATTTACCATTTTCGCATAATTATGGTATTTGCTTTGCGGCAAAATCAATTTTTCCATTTCAATTGGATCTTTTCTTACTTAGATTTTATTTCATTGTTGATCGGACCTATTGATGTCTATTTCTTTTTTTGCTTTTGAAAAATTTGTCTGACTTTTCAATTAAAGGAACATTTCAAAAGAGTTGAACAAATGACATGAGAATATCGCAATTATGTATTTAAGGAAAATGGTTTCGATTGTTGTAGTTTGTAGACATCGTATGGCCGATGACTTTATGAGCTATGAAAATGAATCTATGAGATCCTCAATACAGAATACAAAAAAATACTGCGTATACACAAAACTTACAAATTGTCGGAGGATTTTTTCGAGTGCCGATTGCGGCTGTGTGCAGACTCGAGACTCGAGTGCTTATTACATTGTGTGAATGATCGATTGTAATTTCACCAGATTTCAATACAATCTACAATATAATTGCATCTTATTAATTAATATTGCATAAACAAAAACCCAATAATTTTCAAACATTATTTATATGTGCCACACAAGCAGCCGGTAGATTGGTGTGCACCAAAAAACCATACTAAATGTTTGGCGCTACAATTTTCGCAATTTTGCTCTCGCATTTGTTTGTTTGTTTATTTTTTTTTCTTTCGTCGGCTTCAATCTGCTCGGTGCATATGCGATTTTTAACTTTCAGTTAGCTCACTTTGCATGGTTCGGCCCGTAGAATAATTCATCCGATAATAATATACACACTGTAATTTCGTTTATCATATAAAACCACACAGTACAAACGCATTGCAACAATGCAAAATGCAAACAACAAACAGAAGAAGAGCATTAAGTCGTGTCTTTTTTCCCATTCAATAAACTTTTAATGTCGATCAACATTTTCGTATTTCGCCTCGGTGAAAATAGCGCCTCTTCGATATATATTTCAATGTTTAATGCATTAATATGGGATGCTCGCTCCTTTTTATTATTCATTCTCTCTGTTCATATTCACCATTGGCCACGTCTCTCAACACATTCAGCTTAAGGCGATTTTACAAATTATAGACGTTCTAAGGATATGTTGACAGTTTTTTTTGTTCCTTTTCTTTCTTGACTAATATTTTCATTTTCGTTGTGGCTTTCAACGGGGCCTATCTCTTGTCGCTTTATTCAATTTTCAAGTAGATAGAGTTTTGAATTTATATAGTGTTGTAGCTTGTTTGTTGTTGTTCAGGTTTGGATTCTCTTTCACCCGATATAGTATGAAATCTTTAACTAAATTTAGATTGATCGATATGCACGAAAGTTCATTCGGCTCTGATATACATATGCATTCAATGTAATTTTATCATGCGATGAACGATGATAAAAACGTCTTTTTGCCAAAATTCATTTTTCATTTGCGTGAAATTTGTTTTTTTTCTTCTTTCTTGGATTTTGGGCTTATATTTTATTTTGCTTGTTCCCTCTTTCCGTTTACGTTAATATTCAATTAGCTAAAAATGTTCGGCCCAGGTAGCAATGAATACATGATCGATTTCATTCTTTGGATAAATCAGATGTTGAATTTGGTTAATTCGAAGCGACGTTTGGTTCATATTCGGTCAAAATTCAGAATTCATATACGATATTTTCGAAAAAAAGCAAAAATTCCATTCGATCAATCTTATTGACCGTGATTTTCAATATGGAAATTGATCGATGAAAATCGAACGAATGCTTATTGTGAGCAGTGTCGATAATCTTATTCAATATTCTCAATTCTAAAAAAAAAAAACACAAAATTGTTTTAATTAGAAATAATCTCTCGACCAAAAATTCAAATTGAATGAAAAATGATTTCACGGCTATGATCTATCGATACCCGTGATCGTGGGCTGAGATTGGTCCGTTGATAGCTATGAAAGTAGATGCCCAATAATAACACAATCCATTGATCGTCAAGTTCGAATGACTCGTCGCATAGATAGAGAAATAAACACAAATTTCGAAGAGAAAACAAAATTAAAAAACAATTAAAATCGTTTTCATCCAAGAAATCGGAGAATAATTTATGATCTCATACCTTTTATTCTGAAGTTAATAAAAATTTATTGGTGGCTCTCCAACAGAGACCACAAACCAAGGCGCCCCAACAACAACAATAATTATTAATAATATGCATTGTATTTGTGTTATGTATTATGTACATATTATAAATACAAATGGTTTACGGTGATATTATATCAACATCGTTAACAATTTGATGTTTGGCTCCGGAATGGGTGTTTTTATTTGTTAGTTTAAATGGATTATATTCATTATAAAGCCACCATTTTCACACTAAATGTTTTACGTTTTTGCATTCTCTTTCGCATGGCCTGTGGCCAAGGAACTGAGCCAGTCTTTGCATTGTTGGGAATCCTCTTCAAAATCGTTGTCAATTGATATTTAAAAAAAAAAATTGGCATAAATTGTTGTCAAGAAGCTCAAAACAGTCCGGATAAAAAGTTTTAAGTTTTCATTAAAATATTCCAAAAATTATTATTATCTCGATTTAGAAGGTCTCTCGATTTTGAAATTGAAATTCATCAATGCATTTTGATGACATCATCAATGCATTTTATTGTTTCATTTGTGATTCAACACCATTTCAAGTCATGTTACCTACTGTTTTGCTGTCAATTAGCAATATTTTCATAAATTTAAAAATTATGTCCGTTAGTTAGTGGTAATTTTGCTGTTTCGCCTATTATAATCATTTGGTGAATCACAATCTGGTGTGATGAAATCCAACGTCGAATCCAAAAAACGGAACAGTGCCGTGCAATTGAATTTCAATCGAAAGCGAATAGGGAAATGATGAAATCTTCAATGTTCGTAGTTTAGTGTCTTTGTTGAATACTTTTATTTTATTTTATTGTAAATAGTGTGCGATGTAATTGATTTGTGTGCACATTCTGTTTGCGTTAAGAAGATCCATAATTTTAGTCATTGGTTGTGGTGTGCGTTTTTTTATGCGATTTAATATGCAAATTGAAAAAACAGAGACAGAGAAACACTGAAGCAAATAAACTGGTTAACATTGTAATATGTAAAAATCTGTGAAAAAGATATAAATGGCAATCAAACCACAATTCATTGCTCGTTTATTAAAAGTCAAGCAGCGACCAAATCAAAATGAAAATAAGCAAATGCATCAGATAAACACAGCAAATTCGTTTGGGATTTTTAAATTATTTTTTTTTTTAATTTTCAGTGTCAAATGCAAAACGAAAGATGAGTTTCAAGAAAGAAAAAAACATTTTGAAATTGATAATAATCGAGAAACCGAAATATGTCCACCATCGACCGAAACAACCGATTATCTCCGATCAACACCATATCCTGGCCGAGACTTTGAGAACAAAAGTGATCACCAAACAATTTGAAGACAATGCAACGAACCGATGAAAAATCAAATTGACTAATCTCTCACCCAAACCAAACTGGATTCGATCAACGATCTGTTGAATGATGGTATCGAAAGCATTTGAAAAATTTGATTTTGCGAGTTCTCACAAAAGACAAATAAAATGTATCGTCGTCGTCTCATAGACTGAAAAATCGAACGAATATATCAAAATTCGATGAATTCTAATGAAAGTTTGACTCAAGCCCATCGTTCAAATAACTAAACGAAAAAACAAACAACAGAATATTTAAAATAAAATGTAACTTGATTTTTATAACGTCAATTGACGAAGACAACGAAATAAAGATAAAAAAGATGAGAAAATAAAAATGAATAAAAGAACAAACTGTCACTTTGAATCTATTTCGTTTATCTTTATGATATTGTTGTATGTTCATGTTGGTTATTAACATATGCCCGGTGTATTCACAGGGAATTTGATATGGGACAGGTAGATCAACTGAGAGCTGAGAGCCAGCAAAACCAATGAAGATAATCGTTTTTTCCTTCAATTTCTCTCTCTCTCTCTCTTCCTCCCTGTTGCTGTTTCGTGTGTGATTGCTGTGGCTTGTTTCGAATTACTTGCGCCTGAATAAACTTTAAAATACAACACGATCACTTGATTTGGTTTTTTCTCACAAATTCTGCAAAATCGAAACAGCAGTAGAGTTGACTCATTGGTTCATATACTACAACTTATTATAGAACGTTGATGATGGTTTTCATCGCATATTTAACATTTTTAATAAGATGCTACAAGCGAATCTATCGCCTCATTATCTATCGCTGCATGTTAAGGCAGAATGTGCGCGGGTTGACGATCGCCCCGAATTGCCTCGATTTTACGCTCATACGAATTCGAATGAAAAGTGAAATTAAAACAGCTTCACCATACCTGGTGCCTGGTTACTGGCACTGAACATACGAGACGAAATGTCATTCAATTCAATTGAGAACCGAACAGAGAGACTCAAACTGAAGAATGAAAATAATCACATTGCTTTTGAATAGAAGATGCGATATTACGAGAGTCATAACCATTTCAGCATTTGTAAAAAGAAACTTTTACGATTGAAATACAAAATACACATGGCTGAAGATAGACCGAAACACTGGACAAAATGATACACAATTTTTCGAATTGGTTTTTGTCGAGATAACATTTACCATTTTCAGATTATAATAAATATGACGATGACTGTAGATTGAAGATATACATGTACGATGTACATTGTGTATGCGCAGTGTGCAGAGTGCATACAATCGAACGCCTATAAAGCCATCATTTTTATTGAATTCGTTTTTCAAGAGAGAAATTGAATTGATAAAATTATAAAGTGCATAATCAAAGACATCTTGTTAACAAGCTTATGAAATAGTAATCACGTTCGATATTTTATTTGTGATTTTTATTGTGGATGCCTGATCAATATCTTATTACCTGATGTTCTTTCTTTTAGTTTAATTATTTTTCTTTTTCGGTTCTTTATTTTTTTCTCACGTGTGAAAGTTTTTCTCGATATTCGATGGCGTTGGAGTGTGTTTTGCGTTCATTGTTTTTGAAATTAGTTAATTGGATATGAGCCGTGTGTTCGTTGTCCAGTCGTCGAAATGTCATCGAGAACGCAGCAGATTATGTATTAAAATGTGTCGTGCCGTCGGGCAGTGACACAATCGTATTGCGTTCGATTGGATTTCATAGCTTTTGAATAATTTTGTAATAAAATGTTTGAATCGTCATAATTATGAGATTTGTTGCAAATAATTGGCGCTTTATATTCAACCGCGTTCATTAATGGTTGGAGAATTTCCTTCAGAATTGAGGGAATATTGTTTTTCTTTCAATACAATTCCTTAGTCTGTCTTTTTATTCGATTTCGGAGCATTGATCCATTCATTGGATTTTTAGAATACATGGTTCTTTTATTACGTCGTTTCTATGTTTTCTTTTTTTGCTTCTCAAAACAAAAAATTACGTCACGAAACAATGCGAGAAAAACGAAAACCGATCCATTCTTCGTTTTCAATTATATGAAATTTAATCTATGAATCCTTTCTGTCCCGTATTATTATCTTTCATTCCAATTTTGGGAATGACCTGATTGTTCAACACGCGTAAATTCCATTACCAATGGCTTAACACAATGGAAACAAAAGTTAACGGGAATTTCTCAATGAGATTCCGATTTCTTTTTTTTTACGAAGACAAAACCCATTCAAGTCTATTATTCAATAATTCAAAAGAGAAAAATCAATCCAACGAACCTTGTAATAATCGATTTTCAGCTTCGTTGAAACTGAGAACCCATGCATCGCCTTCCATAGCTGAATTTTTTCCTTGCAATGCAATGCACTCCTTCGATAACATATCGAATCCTTCCGTTTTCACTTCAGTCACAACATTTGGATGTGGCCATGGAATCGATGGAAGTGGCCAATGTGATGCCGATCTTGGCCATAAACCGGCACATTTAAATGATGGCGTTATTTGCACTATAATTCTTTCTCTGATACGAAGTTTGACTTCTGTTGTATCGGCTATCATTTTAACGATATCCCGATATGCACATTTGTCGACAGCTTGTGCAACTAACGTTTGAAATCTCGAACGAATTTTTCGTGCCGATAAATAACCGGATGCTGTTATGAATTCAACCCATAAAGACATTGAACGTTTTCGGCCATCACTTAATTTCAGCACTGCACACCCGGGTAATGTTCCATCATCGACAAAATTTAAAACGCCCATTTGATTCAAATAGATAACAATTTCGAATTCATTTGGTGAAATTACTTCTAGGCCATCGTATCGTCCATTGTAATCATTCAACGATGATATGAATCGCGGTTCCTGAACTTCAACCTCCTTCAAAACGTCCTGGACAATCCGGCATACTTCTTGAATCGTTTTCAATATGCCAGTCTTACGCATTTGAACCCGTTCGCCAAAGTATTTGTTCATTTGATAAACCATTTTGGACTGAGCCGAAATCATATCGGATGGAACCAGCATTTTTGGCGTTTGTCACACCACCGAAATTTCGATTTATTCACAAAATTAATATTTTCTTTTGAATTTTCAATTAGCAGCTTTTTTCAACACTTAACAACACATGCAATAACCATTTGGCTTGTCGCAGCACTGATCGGTACGCGCGGCTTTGCAATCAAAACAGATAAATCTCAACGTGATAAATCGCACACAATATGAATAAAAAATAAACACAATTAGCAGCAAATTAAAATTCACTGAAAAAAAAATTTCGTTAACAATATTCACTAAAAGAATGCAACCAATGAAACAATTTTTCGATTCGATTTTACTTTGAAAAACAATGCTCATAAATCTTTTTTAATATGTTTGTTGTCATTTAGTTGTTGCTATTTTTTTTTTGTTTCTCTTTTTATCTTTCTATTTGATTAAATTAATGGTATACACAACGATGAATAATACACCTCCACGCCGAATAAATTTACAGAAACGAGATCTAATGAGACATTTTCTCGGTTTCTAACGAATTAAAATACGAAACTGAATTTTATCGCAAATTTGCATGAATTGATATTGGTTTATTTTTATCGATCGGTCTCAGTCAGCACAATCAACACAATCTTTTATATTTTTCTTTTTTGTATTATTTATTGTTTTTATCAGAATTGCAAAAATTGAAAGAGTAAAAGCGAGGAGTGTCAATATCAGCGGCAGTATTCCACATCGAGAACCGTACGTTATGAAGTTCTAAAGGCCACTGACTTCGATATCGAATAGTTTCATCGAATATGTATATGGCGCGCGTATTCAGTACAAACCATCGTTGATCAGGCCCAAACAGTTGCCACTTTCAAGTATTCGTTTGTGTAATCGGTTTTATGTATTTGTTACCTACTTTATCACTTCTGTCCTTTTTTTTACCGGCCTATATACAAATATACAGCGAACAGCTAAGACTTTTAACCGACTTATGTGCTCATGACAATACACTGGAGAAAAGAGACTCGTGTTCAGTGTTCCATTGAAAGAATATATAACATCAACGTGAGACAAGCAAAAATGAAAACATTAGTCTCAGTTCAATACCCATGCATTGCATGGTTTGGCATTGTTTGAACGTTTATTGGTTTTTCTGTCTGTATATTGTACGTGCATCGTTTCATTGCAGTACAAGGCAACCACAGCAACAAACAATAGCCCCGAATGTGGTGCTAGCAACACATGCGGATATAACATATTGTTCTGTACGAATCTATCAGTTGGCTCCGCCTCTTTTTCATTCAATGGGCCGTCCTAATTTCATTCGATGGGCAACCGTTTGGGATAATTCTATTCATTCGCATGTGGATCGACACATAAAAATAAGAGTTCTATTTACTTCATTCTTAATTTTATATTCCATGATGAAAAATTACTCTTGCTTCGTATTTGGCAACTTAAGAATCCAAACAGGGGTGCTATAGTACTTATATATACATTATTTGGTATTCTCATAGATAAATGTGGTTGTTGCGTTCATTCGAGCATCAAAGTAATTTTATAGCCTTTTAAGGCTTTCATTTTGGTACAGTTTTTCAATTTGTAATATTCACATTTCGTTTTCGGTGATACAAAATATCGCCAATTCCGCACTGAATCCGATGCATTGATTAGGCATTTCAATGCGCTTTGATCGTAACTGATGCATTTACAACTTGAAAACGAAAAAAAAGAAGATCGTTGGGGAAAATATATTAATGTCGAAAATGTATTCAGAAATGAGTAAAAATTTAAGTAAAAACTAAAAACATTCATTGCACATCCGTAACATAAATACTCTGTTGGCTCGATTATACAACTGGGAATAAATTTCCAGATTTATTCCGATCGACAAGTATTATTCATTGTATGTCGCAGCTTTGCTCATCGAGCGCAAAGTAAGTATATACAACAGCATCAGCATTTAAAAACTGTGAAAAGTAGTAATGTTGGGCATATGCGTTGCTATTACAACGATTTTAAAAACTTCCATTCCATTCCATTGCTCTGGTAAATTGTGAATTGAATGTCGTTTTTTTACTCTTCTCTTTGCCATTGCCGGCATTTCTTTGTATTTTGAAACATGAAACGTTATTTATAAGTTTTTAAGTGGTTTATTTATGTTCATTTGTATCGGTATAATAGATTGACATCTTATTCTCATAGTCAGTTGAAAGAAAGACAATATTCCGATTGATGTTGTCGCGCAATGGATACATTTTCATCACATTGATAGGTGACGAATACTTACATTTCAATTCGTTATTTTAAATTCTTTATTTCGGAAGTATTTTATCACTGTTTTGTGTTGTGTCTTTGTAAAAGATCACTTTTCCCAATTTTTTTTTTTTGGCGTTTAACGAAGTCATTTGTTTCCGATTCTCATTGGGTAGGGAAAAAAATGTAAACAAATCAATTTGTTGAGCGTTGAGATAGACAAATAAAAAAAGAAGTCTTACGTCCAACGCAACGAATTGTAATTTATTACTGTATGGCCAAAAAATGCATGGATCCATACCATAAATGGCTGAAAATGGAATTAAAACACATATGCAATTAATAAACGTATTTGGTTTCTCTGGTATCAGGCATGTGAATATATTTTATTTCATTTTATTTCTTTGCAATGTCATTTAAATATTTCATTCAAAATTCAACCAATCGTTCACTGAAGCAATAACAATATGATCTCTCAAGGCACATGCAAGATGCACATCAGTTTTGTTTTTTTTTTTACTAAATTCATGTATTCAAAACGGAACTCATACCATAAAATGTCACAGTATTTATTAAAGCATTTAAAATTACATCCTTTGTGTTACGCGCTATGCGTTCTGTTTTTGTGGGTTTCAACGTTGTTTATGATCATTTGGGAGTTGATGGTGAGCCTTCTCAGTGTCTGTAAATGAATTTATTAAAACACGTGGTTTCGTTTATGGTTGAATTAAGGAAACGCATACGAGTGAAAGCGAAGAAAAACCTAATACAAACGGCTCAGAACAACTTGCTGGCAATAAATGTAAGAATTCGAATGAGAAGAGATTTGTTGTCAAAGATAAAAGGAATAGTTTGAGTTAATTGGTAAAGAGGTGAAAAAAAAGAAGAGCAGACAACAAATGACAAAATGAAAAATAATCTATCCAACCAACAGTTAAATTTAGCTAATATTTGTCGTTGATCGCATAATGAATTCATTTCAATAACAAAAATGCACCGTTTTTTGTATTTTTTTCCCAAAGAATCAGCAACAGGCCAAGAAGAAGAATTAATTAAAATTAATAACTCGTGAGCGAGAATTTGACATTTGCGCCGTTGCACATAAACATTAAGCATCGCAATGTATTGCATCGCGAAACGAGTTTTTTTTTATGAGTTTCTACATTTCAAGGCAAATTACCGATCGCAATGAGCTGAAAATATACATTCTGCACGCACATAATTACATCGATGAAAAAACAGCATACCGGATTGAATTTTGATGCGTGTCATTGAATTCATCGAACATTTGTCATCCAGTCGAATCTTTGTTAGATGCATTTGTGTCTTAATTATGGTCTCATTACTAGTCGTCGTCGGATATTTCTCTCCGTAGTGAATGAATATGAGTGGTGATGTGTTTGGTTTTTTCGTCTCACATCTCGTTTCCAAAAAGATGAGAATATGTTATAATAACTATGCGATTAAAGTGTCAGATAAGCCATCAAATTAATTGAGCATTGAGACATATGTCGCGTTCAATATTTTAGATCGAACTTGGTTCTATCAAGCATAACTTTGAGCTTCGAATCGAAGAAAAGGTTAACAACGTAGACGCGACAATGAACTAAATTAATCGGTTTCGATTTGATTTAAAATGAAAAATGTTCCCCATGATATGATATGAGACATGATGTTGTTTGGAGTTGAACAAATTTTTCTTCAATCTTCACAAATTTCTTTCGCTACACGAGAACTTTACCAGTTTATGCATGGTTTCGAACAATTTTCGACTCTCGATAACAACTGTGGAGTTTTAGTTTCAAGTTGATTAGAAATACCGAAATCACCATCACTTGGATCAATTCCTCATGTGAAAATGAAAAAAAAAAATCATTTTTCTTAATAAAACATCCAATCGTTCAGATGTTCCATTCCGTGAAATGCATTACAAAAATTATTATTTTACGCACCCAAGCACCAGGAGAATGAACAAACACTTAATTCAATTTGGAAAAACAGAAAATTTTATTTGATTATTTCAAATGCACAAAAACACGCACTGAAGATATCTCTTAGAAAGCATGGAAAGAGCATCCCTCACATAAATCTAAACTACAAACAATTTTCCGAACCCTCTGCATAAACGGAATGGTATGCGGTTAGATTGAATTGAGAAAATTACAAACAGTGACGATGTTCACTTACACGGATGTTGATATTGGACGGAAATCGTAAAATAATAATTCGCCACCACGCAAAACAAACACGATTCTCAAGCGTACTGTTCCGTTGATATTAGTGAGTGAATCATTCGAAGCCCTTTTGCTTGATGTGTTAACACAATCAAGCTTTAAAATCGTTTTGCAATTTTTTGTTCCCGGCTTTAAACATAGTAAGTCCACTCCAATCGGGCTGAAACTTTGACGGTAGATTCGTCCCAAAGTCTAGTTGTCGCAGTGAAATTTTTATGGGTTAAAACCCATTGGATACCAAGTTATGGGCCCAAATGTTTTTCTTCACACAGACGTTTTTATCATTTCGAGTGACTATAAAATGGGATTGATGAGTGCGCCCAATGTCCTATCATCACAGATCATGGAACTGGATGTGTTTTATTGATTGGTAGCGGTTATGGGTCAATATGGGTCGATATAGTGACGGCGTGCCCATTTTACTGGGACAAATTGTCAAAATTATGGATTTTAATGAAATTTAAAGATCAATAGCCAGGGGAGGAGTGGTCCTGGGGACGTGAAAATTTTACACATAACATATTTTCAGACGAGCTATCAACTGTCTATAAGGATGGGTCGATAATACCGATCTACTGGGTAGCTGTAGTGTACCCAACTAAAATTCAAAGAAGTTTCTCTTATTCAAATGCGCAAGTTCAAGTGACTATAAAATGGGATTGATGAGTGCGCCCAATGTCCTATCATCACAGATCATGGAACTAGATGTGTTTTATTGATTGGTAGCGGTTATGGGTCAATATGGGTCGATATAGTGACGGCGTGCCTATTTTACTGGTACAAATTGTCAAAATTATGGATTTTAATGAAATTTAAAGATCAATAGCCAGGGGAGGAGTGGTCCTGGGGACGGCAGTGTATTTTATTTTTCAATCTTCACTTCAAATGTTCATGTTCAATGTTCATTGTTCATCGTTCATGGTAGAATGTGATTTTCACTGTCATAATAATCAAAGATAAATTTCGAATCAGCAAACATTAATCGATGTTAAAACGTATATTCGAGACTCAAGATATGAGATCTCTCACGCAAAATACACAACATGCATATCTCAAACATGTATGATATGGTTGAGTGTGGGTTAGCCGGCGATACTTTTACCCTCTGAATCGCAAATACAGTTTAATCGAATCTATTACATCAATTGCACTTTGCTCTCACTTGACAGTCCACATCGGATCTATATCAGTTGTTAAAACTAATGACAAATGTACTCAAAACAAACATATTCATATTTCGGCAACAATTCGTCGGCTCACATTCGGCTTGGATGCTTATTGCTTAAGTGTGTTAACATGGAATTTGATATGTATTGTCGACGGCCACAATAAAGAAGGACTTCTGTTGAAGGTTGAATGAGATTTTTGTCGTTCATCATTAGACACCATCTGCACAATTTTTCGTGGCTCGTTCCATTCACCCCCTAATAACGAAGTTTATTTGTGTTCCCGGTTCGCATGATGTGTTAATGAAAATCTATGGTCTGATTTTAATGCAATAAACAATGACAAAATTTGACATAATTATGAAAAGGCATTTCGAAGTTTTGGTTTCATTCGATGGAAGGTAGAAGTGGTTCGCGAAACTGGTATTACTTCCTTTGTTCGAATGCCTGTTGTTTTGTGTTGTTTTGCTAGAAAACGAGCAAGAATGTTTGACATTTTTTGATAAATAAACTCAACAAAAAATATGAATTAAAACAAATTAAACACATCCAATGACAGATTACGACTGAACAGACTAAACAATATCCAACCACAAAACGGTAAACATTGAATTTTATAATAGTAATACAGAAAAAAAAATCCGCATTTTCAACTGTTTTTTTCTTTTCGATTCTTTTTCTTGTTATTTCGGTGTATTCGAATAAAGCCGGTTTCATTTCTGTTCCAATCATAGTGCCATTTTTATTCTGCTTTCAATGTTTTATGTGGTTGTCGGTTTGTTGAATGCATGTAAATTTAGGGTAGATAAATCACGATAAATTAAACATACTTTCGATTGTGCACAATGCAGATATCAATGGTTTTATTGGCAGGCATGTTACACGTTACACGTTCCATAATGTAATACTAATAATATGTTCTCGAGAATACTTGAGAAAAACGTGCACAAGATCCATTGATTAAACACGTTCAACCAAAGTGATGCATTCAATAAAAGCCAAAATATAAATACAAATAATAAACTTGACTTAGCACTGCACGATCAACACCAAATGAAAATGGTTTTTCACATTCAGTGGCGGATCGGAACATGCTATTCACTATTCATTGTATTAAATTAAGATCATTCCTTTTTTTCACACTTTATGTGTTACTTAAATGTAAATTTCACATGGCCATCCATTCCTTTGATCTTTTGTCTCATTTTCAAGTTAATGTTTGGTATAATTAGCACTTTAAACGAAAGTACCACTTAAGATAAATGCGTGTGACAATATAATATAAACAGCATTCAATGCATAAATGTATTATTCATGTTTCGTGTAACAGGAATTATGATCAGGACGACACTGAATAATTTGAAGTGGTATTTCAATGACAACCATCAATCGAAATTCAATTTTTAACGGAAAAGTATACATCGGAAGTAAGCCATCAGTGTTATATTTATTTTCCAAAAACTAGAAATGTAACGATTGTGATCATTAACAAGGGCGTGGTGGTACGAACCGAACAGATTGCATTCAATTCCTACAAATCTATTCAATATAAACTCAAACCTCTCGAAAATCTCTGGAGAAAAGCTCTTTTTGATGGGTCCCAATGCACAAGGAAGAAATATTCTAGAAGCTATTGAGAAGAAAACTGAAATTTTGTTTATCGTGATAAATTAATTGATTTTACGCTATTCAACCTCTCCATTCGTTTGAACTTCCCAGTTGCTTAATACAATTTATAGCCGAACCGTTTTAATAATTAATACAACATTTAAAGCCGGCTATGTAATAATGTACGAGGAAAGATGAAGATCTTTTCATATAATATAAAGTGTGAAGCAAATTATGGGCGTTTCCAGCCAATTATTCACCAAATGATAATCGCGTGTTGTTTCGTGCAAAAAAAGATACTGAAAAATAAAAGCGAAAAAATATTATTTTCCATGTTTATGTGTTAAATTGTTCGTGCGTTTCGTTCAACTTATCGATTTTTATTTGCTCGCTTCTTACGCGTACTGCGTACATTTGATTGAAAAATATGGAAAATTCTCCCATTCAAAAAGTGGCACAATATCAGAGAGATTTTCTTCCAAAAACATTATTCAAAGTTGACAGAGAAAGTTCTAGTTAAGTAGTTAAACTCAGGTATAGAGTTTAGAAAAGTAAAAGTAAAAGAAGAAGAGAACATTCCGAAATTCATTAATTTCAATTTATTTTTTTCACATACAGTGGACGAAAAGGTCCAGAAAGGCAGTCAACGTTAACTAGACTAACGACAAAGAATATTCAGAGAGTTGAAAAATTTCGTTAAATAAATAATATGCACATCGATATTATGAGAACAATAAATTAAATAGATTTTAGTAAAATCTTGAGTTTCATTCGTTCTTGGTGCGTTTGGCTAAGGTACGGTTGTTTTCATGAAATTTACTGAATCAATCTCAGCGGCGATTTCAGAAAAATCAGCTTTAGTAGAGGAAAACTATCCGTTTTTTTCAATGAAAATGCACAGCATTCATGCGCCACGGCGAATACTAAGAGTTAAGAGCTTGTTTTCGACCTTTCAGCTTTCAAATCCTTCTTGAGAACACATTCCTTCGAATGATCTGACAGATTAAAAAATAAGAAATAATAATAATTGAACCATGGCTTCGAAAAAAGCATCCAAAAGATTTCGTTAGATGTCGCTAGTTGAGTGATGAGAGACAGGCCTGATTTGTGTCAAAAGTACTCAAGCGCACATATGACAAATAAGAATCAAAACAAAAACTCTTTATTTTTGCAACTGGAAGTCAAAATATTTTTGCTGTCGTCGAACATCGATATATTCATTCCTATTGTTATTGAATTTGAAAATTTTAAATTTAATAAATTTGTTTGTGTTATTAAAATGGTTTTAGAAATAAAATCGATCTGTTGTATGGAAAGTTTGAAGAAAATTCCAGAAATTTTTGGTTTAGAAACAGGTGAATTCAGTGCTTTCTATAAATTATGAAAGGAAACAAATATTTTTTTTTTCAATTGCAAAAACTCTCAAAATTGCAGATAACAATTGGTTAAATGCTGTGCAATATTCATTATCAACGAGCTCAGGAATATTGGTGTTTGCGTATGAAACAAAGATTATAGTTTTAACAAATAAATGGGATTCACGGTCACATCAATCTCGATACTCGATTACATGGTCAGATGAGTTGAATTTGTATGATAAAATCACAGCAGTTCTCTGTTTACCATGCTCCAATGAAGCTGAAGATGTTAGTTTTGCCGATTTGAAATTTCAAACAATTCAATGAGAATCTTTCATCCGATTAATTTATTTTATCATTATAGATTGTGGCTGTGATTCTAATTGGATTCACATCAGGCAAATTTCAGTTGATGACAACACGTGGCCACGTTTTTATATCGCAGCAATGGTATGCAGAGCCAGTGCAAAGCATTCAATTACCAAATGATAAGAAAAAAACGATCGATGAAATTTATGTGATGTATCAAACATGCTTTTGCATTTTACAAAGTAAACAACTCCTACAGTCAATAAGAAGTACAACTAAACTGAGTAAGAGCAAGATTCGACCTATTTCAGTGTCAAATATTATAAGTTTTTAATGATTTTTCTTGCGAATCCAGATAAAACTAACGATTTACTTGGAAGCATATCGTGTCGTATTTGGAAGTATGGTGATTCATATGGAGGAAGGTCAGAAACTGTGACAAGTAGTGCGGTAGTTGGTTCCAAAAACATTGGCCTTTTCGACCATCTACTTGCAGCAAGGTTAGTTGAACTATGGATGGAGTAAATGAAAAGAATATTTATTCTCATCAATTTTAATTGCTCACGTCAGCTACGAGGGCGGTTTCAATGCAAAGTACCGTAGTTCAGCACCTCAACAATTAGCAGTATTATCGGTCGGTACCAAACCATTTGCTGCTTTTTATTTTGCCAAAGAGGTCATCGTTCAACCATTGGTTTCAGTTGCCATAGCACAGGCTGTGGCTAGTACAGTAAAAAATGCTTTACCGTTAGTAGTCCAAGTTGAGAAAAATTTCTTTATTTAAGAATTCTTACGATAATTTTGAACTTCGTTACAGATCTTGGTTAACCGGTGCATCAAAAGTTCCAGTTTCAACTGAACCAACACCGACCATATCAACAGAATCGATGATTTTACGATACGGTTTCTATGATGATCACCGAACAGGATATAGAATTTGGTTATCACCATACAACAAATTAGCTGCTGTAGCTGATAGTCTCGGACGGGTGCTCTTATTCGATTGTGAGCAAAATATTATAACAAGAGTTTGGAAAGGGTATCGCGATGCTCAATGCAGTTTTATGAAGGTCGATGAAAAATTGTCTCGAAATGCTGATCGTTCAAAGAGAAAACATGCTTTATTCTTGGCAATTTATTCCACAAAAAGATCAACAGTTGATATTTGGAATGTTGAACGTGGTAAAAAATTGGCTGCTTTTCCAGCCGGTCAGAATGGTCAGCTCATTCAACAATATTCCTACGGAAGTAGTTCACACGCAGGCAACTCATCAACGAGATCAAATTCAAATTCATTTGCAGCATTTTTCTTGAATCCGACCGATTTAACCATGAAGGAATTGACAATACCATTTCATTACACCCTGGATACATCAAGCAACAAAAAATCCAAAGATCTGCATATTATAAATCAGATCAAAGCCGATTTAAAATGTTGCGAATCCGAAGAGGAAAAGAATAGTCTCATTGATCTTTGTAGCAGCATTCAGACAAATGAAATGCGTTTCAAATCGATTCATACATTGATTAAAAATCGATATCTGACCCCGGAGATATTCTCGTTGATTTTAAGCACATTTTTGAAAACAGTTGAAACAAACTCCGAAATAGATCGTAGTGACTCGGATGGAGATTGCAGTCCAAAGGACACAGATAATGATCTATATAGTGATATGAAATTATCAAAATTTTTGCGCAAATATGAACGGTTGCTGCTATTTTACAATGGAATGAAGCAAAAAAACGCACATTATGATTCGAACGATTCAGATGACATCAATGATGATGGTGATTTTGATGACATTTTAAAAGTGGTGGATCAATACAAACTGTGTTTGAAACTGAAGATCGCGCCAAAGGTATCGATTCAAAGTCCCATCCAAACGAATAACTTCATCGAATATTTGTCAATATTTGATTGCAACTCCTCGGATAAAATTCGCTTGAATGAATCAAGAAATAATCGCTTTGCTGGAGTTGGATTCGATCTCTTCGATAGTTTTATTCGGCAAAATACGAATTTCGATAGTTTTTACAAGCTCGCAGCCATAAGTTCCTTATCCAATGGTGATCTTCTTAAGCTGTTTTTGCATTATTGGACAGAAAAAGAGATTCGATACAATGATAAGTAAGTTTTATGGTATAACTGCTGTTGGACAACCATCAAAACTGACGTTTCGATCATTTTAGGAATGAGGTGATTCGCCATCTGATTAGTTTCACACAAATTGTACAGACAATTTGTGACTTGGATAGATCTAGTGCCGAGCACAACTATGGTGCACTATCGCCATGGTGGCAAAACATACGAGAAATGTTATTGACCAATTCATCTGTATTTAAATCGCTTTTAGCTGCTTTGCTTTGTCGTGATTTGTCTGTTTTGTATCGACAAAAAGAGGTAAAATATTTTCGACGTTCAAAAATTGACGTGGAACAATCAATTTTGATTTTAATTCACAGGGTCAAGATAGTACGGGTGACGACGGAGTATGGGAGCAGGTATCGCAGGAAATAGCACAATGGTCATTATTGATAGGAAAATTAGACGATATTGCCGCTTTGAGCTCAATTCTTTCATTTAAGCCGACTCAACCGAACCGCAAACATGATAATACGTTAGAATATGTTTTAGAAACAAATATTAGTTTGATGACAATTTTAAACGGTGGCAACGGCATCGTTACAAAATTGGTTGCTAAATGGATAGCCGCAGCTGGTCTCGAACCAAACGCATTTTTCACGGCCACAGAAAGCGAGGAAGTGACCGAAAATTTTCTTCCAAATTCCTCGGTTTCATATGTTGAATTGTTGCGTAAACATTTTCCGTACAGTCTTCGATCAGGTGTACTTTTGTGCCAGTTGGCTTGGGAATATGCATCGGCTTGGAATAAAAATGTTGGAAAAATGGAACTGTTAACCACATCAATTGAATATTTAGATTTATTCGATGAATCTGATTTTGCATTGAAACATGGCATTTGTTGCATGATTTGGAACACCTTTTTCCGAAAGCACATTCAAACGTCAGCTAAACTAGTCAATCAAATAGGAAAATCATCGTCATCTTTGGATGACTCGAAAAACTCTTCAGCATTTATAATTCCAATGGTAAGCAATTTTATCATGCCAGAATAAAAACCGTACGATCAAAGCAACACAATTTGAATAATTTCAGATTCCGGACTTTGTATTTCATTGCAAAAAATACTTGGAACACATGATAAATAGCAGGGATAGTCTTGCAGTTATTGTGAAATTCGAAGAGCTGTTACAAGATGGTCCCGAATCAGCCCTAGCGACTCGGGCCAGCCAACATTCGAAAGCGAATATAAAACTAATTGAATTGCACCAGCAAATGCTTGACGTTTTCCTCATTTTTACATCGCTAAACGTGAGCACAAAGTATCCGTTTAATTCTCTATTTAACGAATCATCCAAAGCTCATCTGGCATGTGATATTTGTGCCGAACCAAATGATACGATTTTCCGAACCGATGATTCTGTGATTAAATCACGCAAACATTTTCTTCATCGTGCCATTAATGCTGGCATTGATTTGATTCGAAAAGATTTTCATGAAATTTATTTAAAGGATTTTAATCATTGGATGGATCAAATATCGAATCTGGGAGAACGATGGGCCATGAGTAGCGAAGATTTAGTCAAATATCAAATTATTCAATTATATACCAGAGGATGGGATGATTGTGCTGAGAAAAAATTAACCAAAACATTTCAAACAGCTGCCATGGGCAGAATGTTGACGACAATCACTGCAACACGACTCAACTTGTATGTCAGGGAAAAGCCAGAATTGTATTCAAGAGTGTTATCGATTGGATCTCGTTTGAATGCATTTCTTGAGACACTGGTAAGTTAAGCGAGATCTCGTGAACACACAAAAACCGTCCTGATTGTAAAACTTTTTCAATATTTACAGGATGAATCATCCATAAAACTGCCACCGCAATGCGAAGAACTTGAAGATATGATGTTTATTGAAAAATTACAACGATTAGCACGCAAGGTTTACGAATGCTTTACCGAACAAGATGGTTCGGATCTAAAATTAGCGGCTCATCTTTTTGACGCTTGTGTTGAAGTCCGGGACTATCTTAAGTCTGCGTCGATGAAATGAGTTCCCATTCGAACTTTGATTAATTTTAACTTTATCAATTTTATTTCTATCGAATTCAATGAATAAATATGCATAGCATAATATGGTTGAAATTAATGGAAAAATATTTGTTCTTTTGTTTTGAATATTCGCCCTTGACCAAAAGCACCATCTTTTGAGCTCAAAATGAACTTATCCAACATTAATCGAACCGATATCAAAACGTCACCATTGACAAAGTACATTCAGATATGAATGAATGAATGAATGTGTGTGAGTATGCGGAATGATGAGTACATTAGTCGTATCGTCAAACCCAAAGAAAAGACAATAGACCATTTTTCCTTTCACTCGTCAGTACGATTTTGACAGTGTGAGATAATTGTGGTGTTGGTGTGTGTGGTAAAATAAATATTTTTTTTTCATATTATGAAAACGAGAAGCAAATTAGAAATAGAATCGACGAAAAAAGAAACTCCTTTCGAGCCTTTTGCCTCAAGTAAAGAATGGTTGAATATCAATAATAATCAACTCAGCAATCAAATGAATGATAAAACGAGAGTTAAAGACCTAAGCTATTTCAAATCGATTCATTAACCTTTGAATATATCGGGAATGAAAAAATTTCGCATTGAAATTTTTCTCTTGGTCTCGTGATCAGCAAATACATACTCATAAGAAATAGTCGACGACAACGACGACCATAAAATCTATTCATTTCAGAATATTAAACGAAATAAGAGTAAAAAGAAAATACAAAATTAAAGACGGCCGATGAATCGAATAGAAACTATGTACACAGATATAGCTCAATATATGCGGAGCGCATTTTTTTTTTCTATTTTTCAATTCTCTACGCTGAGTCTCCAATATATGGGTAAATGTTGACGTAATCGGTCGCCATTTGTGTATATGGTGTACGGAAAGATACATCGTTGCGGCAATAGTGAACATATAAAATCGCAAAGAAAATTCAAGGAAAACGCGAATCGTGTGTGGACTATTCGAATTTCGATTCATAGAGCGATATGTACTAAACTACAATGATATTTTCTGTACATTCAAACCATCCATAACCACTTTGTGGTCAAATGCTAAAATATTCGATAACGTTTTACATATATGCAGATTGTATATGAATACAGATTTTTAATTTATATCGAGTGTATTTAAAAGGGATCCATTACGATGTATGAGTGAATGTGTATTTGATTTCAGAAAAATCACAACAAAAGAAAAAGTACGAAACGAAGAAGAAGAGGAAGAAATTATGAAGAAATATTGAAAAGCCAAGCGTAAGAAATAGTTTTTGTTGGGAATTTAGAATACGTGAAGCACAGAAGCGCGATTCTTAGTTGATTTTTGGCCATTGTGTGACTAACGCGTTCGACCAAAAGACTGAAAATAAATAATTGCGAAAATAAAGAGGGAGCTAACGAAAATGTAAAGAAAAGGAAAATATTTTAAACGGCTAGAACTAACGAATAAGAAACAAAAAAAAAATGTCATTCTCTGTGCTCCAATGATAATTTCTTTTTTTTTGAGTTAATTGAATTTCGTATAGCGTAAAGTTCACAATAATTTCATCTCTTTTCGGTGTGTTTAGTTAGAAGTTTTAACTATTTATCGGAAAACAATATCGAATGTTGTGTTTGTCAAAACTTATTTTTTTTACTTTCCTTTACGTATTTTTTTCTCATTGTGTCCTAAATATTCCATCAATGACAGTACAAAATTTTTCCATTTTCACTGAACGACCATATTTCAATAATAACAATTCTGATAAATGTGCACTTTGAGTTCGGAACTGAAAGAAAGCAAGAGTTTCAAGCCTCACAAAAAGATTGAATGTGTAAAAAAATATTGTGTGCGATAAAGAGCCTATCAGTGAAATAGAAACAATTCACACGAAGAGAGCATTAGGCTCGAATCGTGTCGATTCTATTTAAATGTAAAACTATAAAGGGGACTACAGCGAAACGAATCAATTGTGAATTCAATTCAAACGAACTACAATACAAGCCATTTTTGTTCACAATAAATTTACCAAATTAATCAAAACTGATGTCATAGCATTTTACACTCTTATGTTTAAATTACAAGGAAATAACATTCTCGAAATATATATGTCAAATAAGAATCTTAATCGATTCATTCTCTTTTGTGTGCGCCAAATGTGTTTCAATATTTGAGACGGATCCTCCATTCGGCTTATTCAAATTGGCTTTAATTTAAAGTTAGTGCTGATTGGTGATTCAGTGTATCAGTTCAATGTATAAAAACGCCAACACTATCGACATTTAAATATAAATATTTATTCACACATCTATCTGGGCACCGATGACGGTCATTCTTTTAGCCATATACAGGCGATGATGTTCAAAATTCGTATCGTTTAGAGATAGGAATAAAACCGAGAACAATCAGCATTGTCATCGATGAAAATCAACCAAATAGAGAAAAAAACTGATCCGATAAGCTTTGAACGAGAGATAACAATTAACATGAGATAGAAGGACGGGAACAGTTAAACGATAATATTTATGTTTCCAATTGGCAAACAGTGATGGATAATCATTTCGATTAAATTTCATTTTTATTGTTTGTCTCGTTTTTTTATTCTCTCTCTCTCTCTCTATCTTTGTATCTCTGAGTGAAGACAACAAAAGAAGCAAAAGAAAAAAATGAATTTATTTTTAGTTCATCGTTTCATAGTTATTATTGCGGCCGTCGTTCTATGTGCCATAGCTCATGCCATGAGTATTTTATACATGTGCGAACAATTTGCACCGTACAAAACGAATCGAAGACGAACGACTATTTTTTCCTATTTTTTTCGCGGTTGGTCTTCCCCGATATCCCCTTTCGAACAGCTCAGGCAATTGAACGCTATTAAATGAATTTATTGAATCGCAATTCGTTATAATTTGTAATTAAATAAAACAAATTTCATTAACACATACACTGCCATTAGGTTTTCATCACTGGCATTCCTTTCTCAGCGACAATGATATACAATAGGTTTTATCATCGTTTAATCAAAGTTCAGGTCGTTCCAGTATGTTGTCTGAACTTTGATCAAATCATGACCCCAAAAATTGAGAATTCCTCAATTATCTCCAAAGGTTGCTTCGGTTGTGCTATAGTTCAAAAATAGTTTAGTTTTCGGTTTTCAATTCCAAATTAGTCGGCACCCAAGTTCGTGTTATTATTTATTTTTGTGATGTGCACTGTGCACATTTCACACTAAAACAACAAATCGTCTACGCAAAAAACTTAAAAAAAAAATAATAATTATAATTTGATCTCTGTCAAACGTCTTCTGTCCCGTATTATGCGTATGTTTGTGTTTTTGTCTTGATATTGATGTGCGTTCATCGTATTTGTAATTAAATGCATCTCTTCCGATCCTTTCTGCATTATTTTTCACGTTTTCGAAAAAATATTTGATTTAATTTGCTTCTTGTTTTTCGGTCGGTTTTCACGACAATGAAATGATTTTTCTGTTTTTATTATGAGTTATAATTGTGGTATATTTTGCTCTTTTTCTCTGTTGTAAAATGATCGCATACACAAAAATTAGCCATTTGACGGAAAGCAAAAAAAAATAATAATAATACTTCGTTCGATGTGCGATAATTATTATTATTAGCATTTTTTTTTTGTTTATTTCGTTCGTTTTGTCCGTTTCTCAACAAAATTGCGTTGTTCTTTCGTTTACATAGGAAGAAGGACATAAATTAACGTAGTCATCAGTTTGGCAGTGTGCACTCTGTGCAGTGAAAGTTCGTCATACGATCTGCATCGTGTGTAATTCATTCTAAACCAAAATAAAATAAATAATCGCGTAATTCGACACAAAAACTTTAAGTGTTACTTATTAGAAAACATTATCACGAGAATTCAATTTAATTTTTGAAATTCAAAGAAAAGCCGTCGAAGGAGAAATACATCACAAAAATAATATAAAAATGGAGTATCACAAACATTTTAAACTTAATTCAATGTTAAAATACATCACATTCACGTTATTTGTAGCGACCACAATAACAGCAGGTAAGACTTTTAAAAAAAAATAAAAATTCCTTTGCAATTCAATTCAACAAATGCAAAAAATCCAATTCATTCGAAATCATGATAATCAAATGCAAGCGTTATTCAATTGATCAACCAGCAAAAAAGAGAATAATACTTACATTAGAAGGAAGAGAGAGAGAGAGAGAAATCACGGCTTGAAGTGGAAACATTTAATTACTATTTATCTTCGAGCTCTTGTTGCATGTCTCATGGTAATGCAATTATAGCCGTGGTTCTGTGAGTCCTTTTTTCCAATTTTTTCTTCCATTTTGCACTCTCAATTGTAATGAAATGTGCACACAAAGTCCATCTGATGTTTTGAATGTACGAGAAAAGAATGACATCATTGCGTCTTCAATGCAAACATGAATAATGAAAATATTGTGTGAATTGTGAATGACTGTAAAATGAAATTGAAATGAGGAAAAAAAGAATGTTTGAAAGCATTATTCATTTACATGCCGTATGTATGAATGGAAACCGAGAGAGTTTTATCGATTTCAAGCTCATAGCCTCGCATCTATTGCCATATATCATGAATAAGAACATCACTGACACTGGTTCTTATGAGAGTGAACGAGAGAATCAACAGAATTGAATATCATTCATCATTGTTCTATTTGAATGATGAAAAAAAAAACAATTGGATCATCGCCACAGAATAATGTCACAATTTTGCAATTTTGACTCTTTTTATGCATGTGTTTTAGTTGGCAAAGAATTCAAAACAATGTTATTACAAATATTATTCAGTTTTAGACCTCTCAAACATGAAAATATTTGACGGTAGCATTGGTTGCAACTTGCAATGTATTTGCCACAAAGCCTATAAGGGCGCTATTAAAATTGGAACAAAAATTTCGTCATCGTTCATCGCTGATAGTTCAAATTCGCTGAAATCAGGAATATTCAATATATTGTGATTAAACATACATATTTGAATCCATCATTTGAACATTTGATCGAATAGGCGTTTCAGAAACTTCAACCATTGATAATAATCCTCGACATTTATCAGTTATCAGTACGAACAACTGATTTCGTGATTCCTAATAAGCTCCGTGACAATTAAAAAAAAATAATAAAGAAACAGAATGATCGAAACCATAAAATAGACCCTTTTAGTACAGTGACCTGAAAATGAATAACAATTGATGAATAAAAATAATTTTATCACACTTCGTGCCATATAATATTCCAATGGAATTTAATTCTGTTTCGAAATCGCTCGAATAATGATTACTTACGCTAACAGCGACGAGAAACAATCATGCGACGCCCGCTTTCATTTAGCCAGAACTTAATGGCACTTTGTCTGGCGTCCATGTTCATTTTGTTTTTGTCTTATTGATCTTCGAATTTTAAATAAACTTTTAATTCGGTTGCTATTACTGTTGCTCAACATGACATGATTTATATTTAACGCAAACATCATATTGTGTGTTCATTGTATAGTGTATGTTGTTCGGTAGTCAGTCTGCCATGCACAAATGCACATGTGTCGATATTATTGGAATGAATCAACTATACACTACGAGCTACGTTCATATAATTAAATCATAGACTTTATTCAACGCTGTTGATTAGAAATCGAAGGAAATGAGTAATTTTCGAATGAATCACCAATTTGCTTGTATTCTCGGTAGCTGTAGAATTTTGCGAATATCTCATGTTTTTTGTGAAATCACCTTATGGTCGACTAAACAATTATTATTCTCAATAATTATTGGGAAATTCGGAAGAAAAGCATAGATCACGATATTATAGTCCAGTTCTGGCAATTTCCTTGGATTTCAACAGCCATTTGTTTTGGTTACTAGCCAAAATACGAACCGTCAGCTGTACATCAAACCTTGCAACATCAAGCTTCCATAATTCTGATGTTTTTACACTTAAAATGGTTTCACTTTGCGTTCTACATATTCATGACTCGGGCTGAAGCAACAAGAAAAAAGTTGTAAATATTTGCAAACTGGTCTTTCCATTTTAAAGGGAAAATAGATTTGCCGAGAAAAAAATGTTTTTTTTTATTTTTTACTTGCATTTGTTTGTCCCATTCCTAAATGATATCATGAATTCCATTCCATCCGGTTCACGTACACACATCAATCATCGGGTATTTTCATTTTTTAAGCGTTCGCTTATCAATTCAAAAAGACATATTTAAATATTTAAAATGCAATGAGATTGAATGAATAATCAGCACTGACAAATGTGGTAATATCTTGTCATTCAATTGTGCAATATATGAATTGTTGCATAGCTTTGTCATTAAACTAGTCATCAATGGAGACTTTTAATGGCCTAAGAATGATTCCGTTTATCAAGTATGATATTAATAACTTCAACATTTGATAATAACAATATTTGAATTGTGGAACGCGTACATTTCTCGGGTATTAATTACGGATCTATTGATTTATGTCCTCAATTAAATGTCATATTTTCACGGTTTAGTGATTTACTGAATTTGATCAATTAATAATATGATCAAACTGCTAAATGAACAATTTGCCCTAAAAATTAAAAAAGGAACACGATTAAATCATGTGACCAATATGTGTGATTTTATTGATTTTTTGCTGGTGATAAATTAGCATCGCTTTTGATTATTTATATTTGAAGAATCGAACTGAATTTATACTAAAAGTTTATTCTAATTTTCATTTTCATTCTTTTGCTTTCAGAGTCTATAAGAGCAAACTATGATAAGGGAAATATGAAATTTTTTGATGCAAGAGCGAAAGCTGACTTGCATTTACAATGTAAATCAAATCTAGAAACCAAATGGTTGGTCACATTTCCTTTCAATATAGGAATTTTTTTCTTTAATGAAATTTTGCAACCATTTCAAATAAACGAATATCTTCATATGTATAGGTACAAAAACGGCACTGACATAAACAACATTGCAGATTTGAAGAGTCGTGTCAAAGTTTCAGATCATGGAAATAATCTGATAATTACCAATACAAACCTTGAAGATGCCGGTAAGTATACCTGCAAAACCTCGGAAAGTTCGGCCGATTTTGATGTCATTGGTAAGTACGATCGTAACACATGATTACTCCTGTGTCTGTTTTTCACTTTAAACCTGAAACAATTGGTCTTCTCTAATATCTGTATAGCATTGGCGTTTGTGAAAAAGATGCCAGACGATATTGCAGTGGTTGAAGGTGAAAAATTGAAAATCCACTGCCTGGCACAGGGTACTGATCCAAAAATTACATGGATGATTGGTAATTAATTTGGAATAAATGTCTCCTCATAATGTTCAATTAATGAATTCAATCATTCTCGTTATTCCGAATGAATCTGCAAAACAGGTGATTCGGATGATTTAGACTTATCACGCGTGAAGTTGCTTGACTATGAAAACCAAGAGGATGCCATTTTGGTTATCGAACATGCGGAATTATCAGATCGTAACTACTATAATTGCACCGCCACAAACGAGGCCACTGGCTTCATGAAGGGATATGAAGCTATCCCCGAACAGACTTATGTTCGAGTCAAAGGTAGATTAATGAATAAATAGAAAATGTTTTTTTTTAATGTTCAAACATATTTGGTTCACAGGAAAATTAGCTGCCTTATGGCCATTCCTGGGTATTTGCGCCGAAGTTATCATCTTATGTGCCATTATTTTAGTGTACGAAAAACGGCGTAACAAGGAAGGCTTAGATGAAAGTGATACAGACCAAAGTCCAGAGCAGTAAGTATTCGCCAATCCGTATTTGTACCTTATCATCCCGAGAATGGTGTAACGAATTAACAAATGTTTTTTTTTATTTACAGAGAAAAACTGAAGACCGGCAAATAACTTAAGTAAATTGTAAAACATTTTTTTTCTCGATCTAATTCATGTTATGGTTTAACGAATGATTTCAATGGCAGGAAAAAACTTAAAACCGAAAATTGCAAGAGATAGCCCGTTAACTTCAAATCACATTGACTTTTTCTGAAAATGAATGAAAATATAAAACAGACGTCAATCCATATTTCGTATGGATGTAATAGAAATCTATTACAAGGCATACGAGTATTACATTTGACTGCAAATTGTCCGAAATCTGCGCATGGTAACCGAAAATAAAATGTAGCTAAAGATAAATGCAGACTTTTGGAAAATAAAATTTGATCATATTTGAATTCAGAATACCATTACCACCAAAACTAAATTACAAATCTCAACAACAACAACAACAACAAAAAAGAGAGTTGAAAATACTAAAACAAAGCAATCAAACTGCGCCAAAATTTCATAAAACAAAATTTAAAAAAAAACACAGAAGATGAGGAAGACGTACATCCAACTATCTCGTATGTGTAATTAATAAAGAATTAAAAAAAAAAACAAGAAGAAACTAAAATGGTCTAAAGCGAATTTTATTTTTAAAATGAAACAATTTTCATCTTTAAAATCGAACTCTAACAAATTGAAATAATTGAAGAACTGTTTACTTGTACAATGGCACACCCGCGCTAAATCATGAATGAAATGAATCACTGCGAAAACAAAATGAATTTTTAAAATAAAAATGTAAACAAATTTACTAAGTTTAATTTGCGTCGTTAGATACAACACAACCAAAAATTAAAAATTATTTTCGTTGAATTTTTTTCTTTCTTCTTTTCTATTCACTTTTTTTTTCTGGCATTTGAAACTTATTTCAATCGATACACCAATCAAAATTGAAAGAAAAACCAACACAAGTGAAAAAAATGAAAAAAAAAAATTGTTAAAAACTTCAATCTATCTACACCATGCCAATTGATTGGATCCAGGGCTGAAACCGATTTTGGCCTCTGATTCGTTTCTTTCGGAATTTAGTATAGCATACACAATATCAATTCCGTTCCACTAAATTGATATGTTTGTGTGCGTCCAATATACTCCTAAATTGTGTCTCAAATTCTTGCATCTGACATTGTCGCCATATTAGCAAAAAAAAAAATTAATAAAATTTTATTCGAAAATTAATAAAAAAAATATTACCGAAAAACTCGCACCAAATTAAAAAAAAAAAAACATTAAGTAATTATAGTGAAAAAACAACCATCAAAGAAGACTTTATATAGCGAACACATTAAAAAATAAATATGTAATTGAAAAAAGATTGGTGGTGTTAGCAGATTGATGACCTCTCGGAAATAATGATAATAAATTTATTCTATTCATTTCATTGTGTCCGTCTCCTTCAATGCAATTGAAAATTAAAAGAATTAATAATGAATCCTTTCAACTGAACAACTGTTTAAATTTAATTTAGAATTAAATCGACGAAAAATTTGCATTGATTTTATAGAATGTTTTTGAACGCACATTATTGCCCTCTCGGTCACGTATGATTTTCATGTTTATTTCTTGCCACGTTTTTCGCTTTTTAATTTTCGCTTTCTCTTTTGTTCAGTTAAACCATCTTTCTTGCATATGATTTATTAAACCCTGGTGAATCGCATCGGAATTGCGTTTCCTAATTTAATTCGGCGTTCATTTTTTTATGATAATACAAATGTCGGGACAATACACTAGCACTAAACATCATTTTATTGCGATCTGGATATGTGCATTTAATTGTTTTTTCAGCATCTGTTCGGTGTTTTGTATCGAAATGTAAGTTGCGTTGGTGCCTATCGTCCCATCATTGAATCCACAATTCTGATCAAACGATGTTTTTCCAATTGTTTTTTTTGCATGGATATGCAAATGAATGATGTTCGATCATATGTTTTGTTAATGCAACATTTGAAAAAAAAATCGACTTCTCGGCAAAAATGGCAATTGAATGGACCATCGTCTGTGTGGTTCTCTTCACTTGACGAAATATCCTCGTCATTCAAGGAGGAACCATTTGTTTTCAGTAGAAAAAAAAGTTGATATAGAATTACCATTATTATGATTATTAAATTATATTATTAAAATTAAGTTTGAGCAGTTGTATTTTATTGAAAATAAAAACGAGACAAAATAAAAATCTTCGATAAACCACCAACACAAATTGAGTCACTTATTTCAGTGTCTCGAGACAATTTTACCTTTTCAGTTGAGTTTGACGATCAGTCCGGAACTTCCATCAACTCAATCGCGAGTCCAGGTGTTCTTAAACAGCTGATTTCTCGGAAGTATGCAATATCTAATTCGACTTGAAAAGTAAGTTTAGTTGTAGGTGGGAGTTGTCCAATCGTTTGATTTCAATCTTCTTAAACACAATTAAAAGAGTCGAGCACTTCAACAATTTGTTCACTTCATTAAAATTGTTCTACATAATTCTTTTTACAAGTTCTGGACGTTCAAGCATTTCATTGATAATTGCGTTTTTGTTTTAGCATTGTCTAAGACATGAATAAATAAATCAATTAGTTAATTGAAATTTTCTCTAATATATTTTCATAATATTTCGTACATATAACAAAAATCTTCTCCATTTGCATTACATTTTAACACTATATTATTTCAATTTTTATGTGAAAATATTACTTTTTTTCCTCATTTTTTTTTAAAATATTTAATTGTTTCAAGAATTCAAATGACCAGAAAATATTGGACGGCAATATTATTTTCAACAATGATCTCTTTAATCTAAAGAGATTCAGGTTACAACTGACAGATTCTCATTTCCAGAGTTATTTTTTTCTTCATTTTTCTTTTTCTTTTCAAATGAATCAACTTAACTTATTTCGGTTGTACTAATTTGATTGAAATGCGGTTGAGAGAAAAAATAGATATAATAATGAACTTTTGTTAGTTATTTTTTGCCACGATTGCCGTTCTCCGTTTTATTTTTCCGGTTTTGTTTTACGATCGGTTGCATCGATGAAAGAAATTTAATTTTGTAGAATTTCTATAAAGCACTAATATTTTACTTTTTCAAAGTTTATTCAATGAAATTTGTTTTAATATTCTTTTCAACAAATTCATTCATTCAAACATTTAAAATAATGTTTAAAACTTATTGTCGACGTTAAATTTTTTTTTTTCAGAAAATTGCTGTTATTTGCTTATATGATTGCATGAGAGGGCATCTCTATGGCTTCTTATTTATTTATTTTATTTAAAAATTGAGAATGATTTTTATGTGTTTTGATCGAGATATGTTCGGTTCATCATTGATAATTGATATGAATCATCATTAAATACTTATTTTCATCGTTATTCGGATATGTAATGGTAGGAAATAGTGTGAATATTGTACACATTTTCCATTTCTGGAATTTCAGCCGAAAATTGCTTTACAAAAATTGAAATTAAAAATTTACAAATCCATTAAATTTCGATTGATTCAAAGTAAGATAGTTGTTTGTTACACAAGTTGAGCATATTTATGAAAAAAATAGTAATTATTATCATCGAAGCAATGCGATTGCGTTGATGAACGAGAATATCAAATATGGAATCAAAATTGAATAGAAAATGAATCGTAAGAAATGGACGAAAAATGACCATTTAAAAATAAAAAGAGAAAAAAGTCGTTTTTTTTTTGTAATTGTAAATCAGATCATTAATTCCGTTACGAAGGAAAAAGAAAGAATAAAATTTTCTTAAATTACGGCAAAAAAAGAAAATGGACGGTGTTTCTTTTTAAGTAATGGATAACAATTATGTATCGATATCATGCATCATTCATGCATTGGAATTTTGTTTCGACTAAAAACAGAATTGCTTTTTTTTGAGTTGGTTTTTGGTCGTTGTCATTTGAGATGATTTTTTTTTTTTTAAATTCTGAACAGTGAACTCAACTTATTGCTAAAAATAACCAGCTACTGGTTGGTCGGGCGATGCAAAAATGACGTATCAAAAGCACAAAACTCGTTGTTATGATTAGTAACAGTGGTACAGTTGATTTAACAGCTGCATTATAAATTGAACAATATGGACATTGTGAACTTCCGCACACTTCACAAATTGTCAATAAATACGTTGGTATATAGTCGTATATTGTCTCGTTGAATCGTTCTATTTAGCAATAAAAAATAAAAAATTTCTTAGGCAATTTTATGATTAAATTTTATTAAAATAATATTTACCTGGTGCATAATAGTCATATACACGGATTGGTAGGTAACGAGACATATTTGCCACTGGATACCATCTCTCAATGGTGAAGTTAACACAAGTTTCTTCATGGTCGAGCTGTTAAATATAAAAATTTGGTTTTTTGATGAAAAAAATGAAATGGAATTTTTTTAACCGGCAAAATAAACTTACGTAGTCAAAATAGAATAGCACTTTATTGTGGAGATAACGAGCACGTTGAAGATTTCTTACACGACGACTTAGAATGTATGCATCTAATTTTTGCTGTTGAATCCAATAACCTGTTGGAATGGTTACATCTAAAACAGCCATACCAGATCGTATTGATTCATTCAAATGTATCCATCTATGAGAAAATGTTCAAAATAAAATAAATTTAAATGTGGACCACCAGGTACATCAGATTAACTCATGGATGTAAAACTATTTGAAGTGAACGCGGTTTTAAAATTGCTACAGATACAGACTTTTTGCAATTAACATTTTAAGTTTAGCAAAATTTAATCTAACCGCTCAACTTTTTCAATAAATAATCATCAAAAGAATTTAAATTGACATTACAAATTTTTCATCATTTTTAGGTAACATTTCCCTTTATGAAACGGCATCAAACAAGAAATTAAATTCCCTATTCCCCCAAAAGAAAATGAAAAGTTTGTTCACCTTTGACACGAAACATATTGGATGTGAGACTGATTTCTACCCTGGAAGGTTAGATGCGGTTTCAAATCGAACGCTGGAATCGGTGGTTTTGTTTGGAATTTAGCAATGTCAACATTATATTGAACATGCATTTGAAGAATGGCATAACCAGCTCCTTTAGCCTGCACTTTTATGGTACCCCATGCATTTGGAATCTATCGGAAAATAAAAGTCAAATTAAAAGACAGGAATTAGAATTGAATTAAGAAAATAAGTTATTTTCATTTAAAATGAGGATTTCGAATGAAAAATATGAAGAATGCGAATGTCACTTACGTCCATTGTTTGGAGTTCGGCCAAATTGTTGTCATTAATGTGAAATGTGTTTGTTTTGCCCGTCGATGATGGTTCAACTGAAATAGCTAATGATGACACATCACGGATACGTGTACGAACAGTATATTCAATGAGAGCTTTCAAAGCACAGCCTGTATCTTGGGTCGATGCCCATCCACCGTCGGTTAAACGTTGATTGATAAGCCATCGTACAATTGGCTCGACCATTAATTCACGACGTGATACATATGTGAGCAATGCATAAGCGGTTGTTTCAATATTCAGTGAATCATATTCGTATGGTAAACGTGGCAGTGTAAATGGTTTTTGATTTTCCCATTTTGTTGGCGGTGGTGGTAATTCGTTGCGGCCCCAGTACATATATTCACCAATCGAACGAGCATGTTTTGCTAAGATTTCAAAAGCTTGTTCGGCTGTTGGTGCTTTCGCTAACATTAAAGCATAGGCAACAATAGCAACATCGTATGGTTCACCGGATTCTTGCAGTAAATTCAAGTTACGATCCAACCATTGAATGGCCTTTTGTTGGGCTATTGCAACCCTTCCAGTGAGACTCTGTGAAATTGAATGAAAAATTATTAGAACGAAATTTTGGAATTTTGGTTATTAATTTTTTTTTTTCAAGGGGGCTACTTACGCCAGACAAATCTTTAACAGTGACCAAAGTAATCAGTACATGAGCAGTCAATGAAAGGTTTCGATATTTGATGTGTTCGTCATTTAAATTCAATGTTCCATTCATTTTACGATCTGGTGACCATATAACTTCATAAAAAGCACCTTCTGAAGTTTGATGCCGTAAAACATAACGAATCGCTTTTTGAATAACCAATGGATCGATGTATAAATAATTTTCCCATTCATAGAAAGATGCTTCTTGAAACATGCGTGCACAATATGCAGTCAACCAAACAGATGATGCCGATGTATTCCAATCCGAACGGAACAACGAGAATGAACCATCTGGCATCATAAAACTGAGTTGTCGTTGATATCCAATGTTCATGTGATAGAATGCATTCTTTTCCGTTGTACGATTACGTTGATTTATTAAACGCATATACATTATTGTATAGTAATTTGCAGCAAAACTGAACATATTCTGTTCACCTGAGTCCATAGGCAAGTACAGTAAACTGGTTGCGTTTACGGGCATTGTTGGAAAAATTGGACCAACTGAAATTTAAAACAAAAACAAAACGAAAAAAAAATGAAAATGGGAAACATGTGTTCGAATTTCGCTTGAATAAATAAATTATTATTCGAATCAATAAAATGGAAAATGAAATTGATTCTCACCAACATCACCGACAACAGAAATGCGAGCTTTATTCGAACCGAATACATAGTAACGATCAACTTCGTATGTGATGATTGGAATTTCTGTAACATTGACATGCATGTATTGTAGCACATATGCTCGATTACTCAAATCCAATAGAACGGATTGATGACGATATTGTGGCACACCATCGGCTTCAACATGAATAGTTCGTTTAATGGTATCGGCTCCAAGTAAAGTTGCTCCATGAATGGTTACATCAATATCACCCGTACGCTGTGGCACAATTGGCAAATAAACAATTGTGGTTCCCTGTGCATCCAAATACACAAAGAACTGTTGTTCACCAAATGATGTGACCGGATTATATGAACGAACGATTCCATTCTCTTCAACATGAACAAATTTATAATCGGGTGATCCATGTAAAACAACCGTTGCTTCTATGGCTGTTGTTTGATAATTAAAAACAGTAACACGAATGCCAACCTGTTCCCCTTGACGACATTCCGTCGGCATTTCAACATTAATAAAGAACGGTTGAACGCCAACGTATTCAATTGCCTTATTTATCATTCCGAAACCCATTGTTGGGCTGACACTGAATACAGATACGGCCCATAGAGCTGGAATTTCGGGTACATCAACTGAAAAAATGAATCGACCATGTGGACCAATATTAATGTCTTTCCAAAGCCAAACATTTTCATAATGTCGTTTGATTCGATTGAAACGATATTTTCTGAATTCAGCGATCGTTGTAAAATTATTATGATTGCAATTGGCTTCATCTGATGCATCTTCACAATCCATGTAACCGTCACATTTTTTATTGATATTATAGCAACGTCCATTCAAACATTCAGCATAACCAAGAGTTAAATTACAAAATTCATTTCGGCGAGGAACTGTTCCATCGGTGAATACAACCAAACCAGAATATTCAAATGTTCGATTTGCATCGATACCAAATGAGGCCGACGGATAGTAGACAAGTTCATCTGGATTTCCTTCATGTGAATACCATGTTTGTTTATGCGTTCCATTTGTTTGCTCGTCAAATGTACTCATTTTGGTGATAACCTTTGCGTATGTTAACTCATTTCCGGCTTGCATTGTATAAAATGCGTTATCAATGCCTGATAGACCTACATATGCGCCCGGCTCACCAAACACAGCCACTTCAACCCGTTCACCGGTACGCGCTTTACGATTATTTATATAAACAGTGAAATTATTCCGAGATATTCCATTAACTGGGAATGTCAAACTATCCGTAACAATGGATCCATGCTGGCCAATATGCCAAACAATAAATGTTGAGACTGGAGCCATCTCAGCCGATAATGTTATAGCCATTGTACGAGTTCCTTCATTCATCTCTTCTTGACCGGTTAGCAAAATAATACCTTTTGACATCAGAATATAATTGAATGATTCGGTAAAATAGTTTGTTTGTACATGTAAAACGATGTATTCGCCAACTTTTGCATTATGTGTGCTGGTTGAAATTTTAATTTGATGATTTTGTGGTGAATGATGTGTTATAAGGAGCAATTCAGCTACAGCACGTTCACCTCTCCAATCAATGAAATTGGCTGTCAGGCGTGCTTCGTTGACTTCATTTAAGAATTCACGACTTACACGGTCTTCTGTTAAGCCTAAATCATTACGAATGTCCAATTTCATTTCCCAGACTCCTGGTCTGTCTGACATCCGCAAGCTACGGAGACGCAAATCACGACGGCCACCCGATCGACTATCAACGTGACCAGTTACCTCTACTACGGGTGGTGAAAAAGGATCAAATTCAATTGGCGAACCATCATGATATTGAGCAATCAAATACACCATATATGGCATAGTTGGCTTGAAAACTTGTGGCGAACTACCTAAAAATGCAACACGAATCGATGAATTATAAACGCGTGCCATTGCATAACCTTGGATCACTTCATCGTAGAATTTTTCGCCAACGGTTGCGGTAATAAGAACTTCCATTCCTTGCATGGTTGGCATCAAATTTTCCAACTCAGACATCGGATATCTGAATTCATAAGTTCCATTGAAAAACCGTAAATAGGGCAATGAATTTCGATATGTTTTGGTCCATGGATCCCATAGCTGCTGTCCCTCAGGTTTCCTAACCCAAAATGGCCATTCTTCATCGAAATTAAAGTATCGTTCAACAGTGTATTGGTCTTGAAATGATAAGCCTGGTGGTGGTGGCTGACCTCCATATTGGCTTTGATCGACATTCGGGTTGTACGTTTGATCGGTTCCAAGTACATTTTGTTCACGATAATTTGGTCCATATTCGAAATTCATATTCGAATTATACAAGTATTTATCTTCGATATTGTAGTCTGGTAGGTTTCTTGGTCCTGTATTTCCGACACGATATTTTTGATTAATAACTCTTGCATTGAACCAACCCAATGGACGGACTTGTGCTTTAATTGTTAAATTTCCCCTAACAGGAGCACCGCTTGTGAAATTTGCCATAATTTTTCCATAAATAAATGGATCGGAATTGAAAAAGAATGCCGGCATCGTGACATTCACCTCGAATCTCGTTTGATAATACTCTTCAACCGAAAATGAATGTTCTTCAATTTGACCTTGAGCAACGACACGAATTGTCCAGTCACCGTAAATTGGTTGATCAGATAATTTATAGTCCAAGCTAACTGTACCCAAATTGGATTGACGCGAAAGCCAACGACGCAAAATATGTTTATGAGGATCAATCATATATACATCGATGGCATTATCGAAGCCACGTAATGCGGTTGTAATTGGAATGGCACGGAATCGAACAGTTTCGCCTTGCATATAAACTGGCTTATCAGTTTGAACGAAAATCGTCATCGACCGTTGTGAGAATGTCAATCGTGTTTCATTTACAAATGCAATACCGCCCAATGCTTGACTGTAAACACCTTCAACGCGTAATCTATAATCGCCTGGAACGCTCGTTGTTGGAACTCTCATCAATAGGGTTTCTGGAATACCGGCTTTTATTTCTTTTGTTTCACCACTTACTTCAACTCCGCTACGTGAAATACTGGAACGAACACTGATTGGTATTGGTGATGTGAGAATTTGAACTGAAACTCGATAAACTTGACCTGGTCGAACCATTCGTGAAGCAACAATGAAATAAGTTGGTTCATTGAAAAGATTATTGGCAACAGTTTCCAGGAAATTTGATGAACTTCGATAAATATTGACAGTACTTTCGATTGGTGGTTGTCTTGGTCGTCCATATTGATCAACGTTATTCGGATTTTGTTTATAATATTTGCTGTCATCATTGATATTTCTATTAATTCCACTGAAACTGTCACGATTCCCATAAATAGCATCATTGTTTCGATCTCGATTGTTATTTGGATTGAATGGATCTCCACTGTAATTTATATCGCTGCCATAATTTTGGATAGTCGATGTTTTGCCGTAATACGTGGAGTCATCATTTTTCCCGTTAAAATAATCACGATTATAGGCATTTCGATTTGATGATTCGGTCGACAGCCCAAATGTTTGCGCTGTTGTGAAATCGAATGGATTTTGTGGATTATTTAAATTAATATCGTTGCTATAATCATTTTGAGCTTGGGTCAAACTCGTTGCTATAATTAATATTGTATACAGTGAAATACTGTTTGCTTGACGCGAGGACCATATCGTTGGCCTCATGGTGCACACATTCGAATTGGTTTATTGTTCTGTCGGCAAGTTTGGATTCCTATAACGAAGAGAAAAAATAAATAAATAAACAATGAAAAATGAGAAACGAATGAAATATTTCGTCGAAAATGGAAATATTTTTTTTTTCAATTTCCGGTTCAATAAAGTAATTTTAGAATTTTAATGTTCTCTCCCTATCTCAAAATAGCTTCCTATGGTGTTAAAAACATGTATGAGCAAATGTGCAATGAACAACAGAAACGCACATACTCGACATTCAATAAATATTTAGAATTTCATTTTCGTTTCACACTCAACTGCACACTGACCAATCAACTGAATCTAATTAAAACAAACGAAATTTCTGTTTGAACATTCAATGGAAGCGAATTGTTTGAATGAAATCCAAATCGATTACAGATCATGAAGCCGAAAAATTGTTCAATGGCCTCTTTTGTTTTTGGGGGATTAAGTGTCGACACTGGACATTTATATGTATTTATATTATAATGTTTCACTATGACAACCGATAATTATTATTATCATTATTTTCGTTCGATCTTTTTTTCTTTCAATTTTAATGGTTGATTTTGTACATTTTAAATTGTCCAACGCATGAAGACCCGCCAGTGTCATCAAAGTAAATAATAAAACAATGCGTTACTGTGTAACAAATGCTATAATAATAATAATGAAAATGGCATATCCGTTATCTCCGATGTGTGATGTATGATGCACACTGCGTACAACTGAATCACACAATAATAACCGAAAAACTTCGTTGGATGAATCAATGAATGAATCAATGAATGAATGGCCTTTGCTATATAGGGAATCGGGAGTGTTCAGTGTTTAATACAATTGTTGAAAGTAGACAAAACATTCAACGGTCCAAAGAAAATAATATGTTGTGCGATACAGTTCCAATGGTAACATTAATAGCAACGGCTGCATCAGCACCAATGGGCAAAAAATAAAAATACAATACAATATCTATAGTGGAAAAATAATAGTAATCGGTAACTTGAAACACATGCTCATCCGACTTAATGATGAATGTATCACAGATACTGAGCACTAAACCTCGCATATGTCACAATAACAAATACGGAGATACGCACTCCGTCTGTTTCCACTCGGCACAATATAATTCTATTGTGTATTCTTCAATGGTTCCGTAGAACTATCCGTAAAACGTGAAAAGAGAAAAAAAACAACACCATACATAAGCCATTGGCACATGCACACAAATACACACTCATACGCGCAAGCGAGTCAAAACTATCATGTAACGTGTACATAGGGAAACACACAAATAGCGTAATTAGTGCTTTAACATTTGAAATATGATCGGATTTTGGGGTGAACAAAATAATCATATTTTATCGATTCTGTTCGCTAGATCATGAATAATTGCATATTTTTTTCCATTTTGCTTCAGCTGCAAATTTCTTTTCGATTTGATTTTCACTTATTCAACAAATTGATCACATTTGCCGCAAAATAAAATGAAATGTGTTTTTTTTTCTTCTTCACATCCACGCCCAAATGTGGTATATTTTGTTAATGCATTCCACAGGTGAATCACTGATGTTCTATGTTTTTAACCAGACTGCGCACCCAAAAATTACCTCATAGCAATTGGTTATCACTCAAAATTAGTTTAATTTTCGATTCTTTCAAAATTTGTCGAATCAAAACGGAATTTTTTCAATTATTTTTGGAAAAATATTTGTAACTTAAGTGCCAAAGAGCGGTCAACGCCCAACTCAACAACGTTTTTGTTTGTATATTCTATTTGTACACACTTGAGTAGTCCGAGTTCATACACTACTAATGTTCGACTGACAGACTGAATGGTTTTTGAAAATTTAATAAGCGAAAACCTATTTGTTGTCTCATTCTCTCACCTGTGGCTGTGTATGTCGTTGCCTGATTCACCACAATAATTGTATTATTAATTATTACTATTATATATTGGAAAAGTGTCTGTTTTCCTTTTTTTTCATTAATTTTTCTTATATTCACCGACAAATCGTCATTTGTACATTTCTAATGGATAATTGCCGCTTCCATTAATTTACGCCGCCAAATTTATTTTTTTTTTCGTTCATTTTTTTTTTTCCTCCAAAAAAAATCACAATACCGTTTCTTTATAATGCAACCACTTGAATAGTTTCGTTCTTCTCGTATCAAGAAAAAAAAAACGAACAATTAAATTACATCACTTATCTTGGCAACGAATCGAAATCAAATGAATTTAATTAAAAAACATGAATGTCTGGTTAATTTGAACTTTTGCTTTTAGCAAAATGTTTTATGCAACACTCACTCTTACACCATTTGATTCTGAATTGCTCTCTACCGCGTCCACAGCAACATTAACATAAAATAAGTCGCGAATGCACGTAGCTATGGTTGTATGATGACTGGAACCTCACTCAAACTCAAACTCTCAATACAAGCCAATAATCGGCTCTAGTGGAAATTCACGAACATATATAATCAACGTTGTTAACGTTTTTAAGGTTGGCGCACACTGAACGTGCATGTATTGTTCTCCCATTCCATTGACAGCTCAGTTTAAAATAAATTGATTTTCAATTTTTTTTTTTTTAATTTCTTCAATTCCGTCCCAGTGAAATTTGAATGGCATTTCATTCATTCGGCAACTCTAATTTGTTGCTCTCCAGAAAAACGGAAATTTCATTCATCGGAAATATTTTCGAAAGATTAAATTCCTTATTTTCAAAACAGAATCGATAAATAATAAACATTGAAAAATCGTAAACAAAACGCCGCTGAAATATGAATTGTCATCGGTGTGTGAGTCTGTTTCAAATCATTACCATAAATTGACTTTTACGACCAGTTCATTCCATTTACAATCACTGGATGGCGTTGTACGCCTAATAGATAATGATAATATTCAGTACGCAGTTGTCAAAATCTACTTTGTTGTGCCAGTCAATGATTGAATGATGTTCATCAGCTAGATTTTTTTTTCTTTTGTGTGTTGTTCATCTTCATTTTCGCACAATCGAAATATGAATTCGATTATTATTTTCAATCGTTTATTGTTTTTTATGCAGACCAAAAGCTTACCGTTAAGTGCATATCATTTAATTCACAAAATTATTTCGGATTGTTAGTTTTTGTTGAAATTGTTATCGATGTAAGTTTTGAAGAAAGTTTCGAATTTCACCGAGCATTAATAATTACTATGACTGCAAAAAAATTTTTGCAAAGGAATTCATTTCGTTGCTATCGTGTTTCTAATTGGAAATAATATCAGACTATTTTGATTCTCAACGATTGTGTTAATTCAATTCATCATATTTGTTGTTGATCTTTTTGAGTAAAAGTCTTTTTTGGAGTTTTTGTTTATTTATTCAATTCTATGGTCTACAGTAAAACAAAATGACACATTCCAAAACACTAAAATCCTGTTCAAAATTGATTATTCGTGTTTTATATTGATATATTCAAACATTTCTCGTTATCAAAATTTTCACGTAAAATAAACAACCTTTGGGATAGTCTGACGGTATAGTTTGCACTCTCATTTTCTTTGTCTCAAGAATGTTAGCTGTGCAGCTGTTGTCAAGATAAATAGAGAATAGAGACGTGTGTTTTGGATCGCACATATACATCATACGATATAACAGTAGATAAATGTGTGGATCTATGGTGGTGGTCTTTTGACGTTTCATTGACAAATACGAAAAAACAGAAAATACCAAACAAAATGTGAAAGAAAGCGGACTCATGATTATTTATTATTTATTATTATTAATTGTACGATCTTGCGGTGGTAGATTTTGTGTCCCTATGAAGTCAAAACTCAAATTAAATTTTCGTTTTTTTTTTTTTTTTGTATATTCGTGTATTGTGTATATACGTATTTCTGCCCTCAATTGATGTTTGGAGTTTTTGATTTGAGGCAAAACATTTTGATAAATGAAACACCTGATTAAAGAGAGGTTGAACTAATTAATTGTTGTGTCTCACCTTTAATTAGAAAAATTATGGGTTTTCTGAAAACGTACAATTATTTTGAGGAATACCCTAATTTCAATTATAATGATATGTAAAATTTTCGCTATTTCCAGACCCAAAAAAAATCGATGCTATTGAGAACGGTGAACAACTTTGAAAATTTCATTTCGACCGAAATGAGTGTGTTCAAATAGAAACGTCCAACAATAAACAAACAAACATTTGCCAAACAAACAAACAAACAAGAATCGATGAATGAACGAATGCATGAATTAAGAAATGTATGGCACAGTGACAGTGAAATAATAAGTGAACTACACGCACACAACTGTTTTTGATTTGAGCTCTCTATATCTTTATGTTTACAAATGAGTCAAGAAACAAGTGCCAAGTAGTCACCGACTGATACAGAGTATCATATTAATGAATACAGCAGAGAGCAATTTCGATATAATTGTGTCAATTGAATAAACCACATGTATAACTGTGCAAATGCACAATGGATGACAAACTCAATATTAGTATCAAATCGTCTGACTCACCTACAACGAGTGGTGAGTATGAGATCGTTGCCGCAGATTTAGACTTAAAAACAACGCCTCTTGGAGCGTCACCGACTCTAAATATCGCAAATAACGGAAATATCAGCGATTTGGAAAAAGATTTAACCGAAGTCATTTACGAATTGGATGAGAGCGGATCGAATGTTAACGCTGAGACAAACGAAGTATCGAACATAACAGGACCTTTTACTACAGAGTTGGGTGAGTTTCGTTGCTAAGGTGATTTACTATAACAATAAATATTCGTACCAATGAGAAAAAAAATAATACATTTTTAAAACAAGAAACGACAATTTGCCGAAATTGAATTTGAATCTTTTGCAATACAAATTGATTTAAACAATCAGAATTTAATGTTTGCACGCTTAATTTTGATCTAAATTTAGAACGTTGATTTTTCACGCATTGACACTTTGTTAACGTAAATGAGATGTGTTGTGAAATCGAGTGAAATAAGAGAGAAACCACAACAACAATATTTGTAAATCCAAAAAATAATAATGAAACCGAACCAATTTATAAACAATACAAATTATTATTATTATAAGGTCTGAACTGAAATCGATACGGTTGGAAATGAGAAATTTCAAGCAAACTGTTCAAATACATAAAAGAACAACGAATAAATCGGTTCGAACCATTCGCGTCAGTCATTTGTGTCGTTTTTATTCGATGCGTTGAAATAATACATCGATAAGACGCATAAATATTTAATTTATTGCGTCGATTCTGAATTTTGCGCATGTGTGAATAGATTGATTCTTATTTTGTAGAAAAATCATCTTCGAATCGGTATTCAGAGTTGAAATTTTAAGACAAAAGTATTATTGCTTTGTTTCGAGGACAAACGTCTTGAAGCTTAAAATGTTCTGTTTTCCAATTAAAAGTAAAACTTACAAAATATTTTATAAAAATTTGATAACGTTTAATGATATTCATTTTGAAAGAATTGTGTTTCCAATGCATTTTTAGAATTATCAAAAATAGGTGATGCTATGCCAAAAATGAAGGAGAATTCGGCTGGAAAAATTGAGCAAACAAGTGATGGAAATAAAGTTGGCCAATCAGTGTTCTACAATACCTTGGAGTCAAGTCCGACCGCTGATAAAAGTGATTTTATGAAAGATGAGAGCGACACGGACGAGGAAATGTCGGACATCGATCAAGACTGTACCGAATTTGCTGGCGTCAAATATTTGGGTTCGGTTAATATAAATGCACCAAGATCGGAAAGGGAAATTTTACGAAACATCAGTGAGCTTAATACAAATTCAACTGGATTCAATGCTGTGGTTAGCATTCCATCTTGTTCCGACGGTTTTGTTGTGTAAGAAAATTTGTATATGTAATTGTATAATGTTCAGAGCTCGTGTTTCCCAATTATAGGGGGGATGTGTAGTTTGAAAGTTTCATTAATTCCATTTTTTGATTACAGTTTACACGAATGTCGTGAGCAATTTACACGAATGTCGAATACATTTATTCGCCGATTCGAAGTTAGCAAAATTATCTTTTATTTTCATGGTGTGCCTGAATCGAGCGATGCGGCATGTTTTGCATTTACATACCAAACTGGTGATACACTTGAACACATATTTCAATGTCATGTATTCCGTTGCAATATACCAGAGGCCGTAAATCAAGTGTCCAGCTGTTTTAACCGAGCATTTCAACCAGCCGCAAATATTGCAAGTATGACGACCAGTGTTACGTCAGTCGCTGGCGAAAATAATATAACATCATCAATTTTGTCTGATAATTCTGGAAATCCTATAAATTCTGCCGGATATGAATTTATTGTTTCAATTCAAATACGAGAAAAACTAGCGAAAACAGCATACTCAACGGTATCAAGAGATCGTTCAGGATTCAAACTTCGTTGTAATACCGATAAAGAGTTGATAATAACGGTGAATCAGACACCACCACCAAATTTGCCGGTATTGTCGATCGAACGATGCTTCGGAGTTTTAATGAATCCGGGCAAATTGCATCGTCAATCGGATATGCATTTATTAGACTTAGGTCAAACAGGGTACACAAAAACGGAAAGTGGTGTCACCCAAACTGGAAATTTATCATCATATGTGATTCATGCTGAATGCAAAGCAAATGATAAAAATTTTGAACAATTAAATGTCGAATCCAATAAATTGAATATTACAATTGCCGTGGACTTAGTCATTCGTGGCATAATAGAACCTGTACGTTTTGTCATTGAGACGGCTATCAATGTGCAGCCGCAAAGCCTGATGGATCATTTTAATTTGAAGAATTACAGCAAAAAAACGTTGTCACAACGCTTTTATTTGCAATTGCGAGACAATGGTGATGGTGGCTGGGAAGTGAATTCAGTCGATCCTGCTGAAGAAGTAACTGAGCCCGGTAGCCAATCTTCATACGCACAATCATCATGGATTTCGAAAAATCTTGGATTCAATAATTTTTCAAAAATGACTCGGTCGGCCAGTGCCATTTCCATTGATGACAATATGGATGATTATAGTTCAGATGGAGATGAACCGTTGCTCTCCGGAACCGGTGATGTGCCCAGGGATTGTCCCGAAGAAATGCTAGCTGAATGGAATACAGTCGTTGCTGAAATTGAAAGCGGTAAAAAGCCGAAAAATATGGCAAATTTGATACGGTTAGGAATTCCGGGCCTGTTTAGAAATAAAATTTGGCAATATTTAGCAAATGTGCAAAATAACACAGAATTGATAGACAAGTATCGAGTGCTCTTAACTAAAGAAACAAAATGTGAATCGGTTATTCAACGTGATATTAATCGCACATTCCCTGCACACGATCTGTTTAAAGAGATTGGTGGTTCAGGACAGGATTCATTATTCAAAGTATCAAAGGTAATATAAATTTATCAACTAACCAAAGATGAATATGAATTTAATAAAATTGTATTTTGTTATTCGTCACAGGCATATGCGGTATATGACACCGAGGTGGGCTACTGTCAGGGTTTGAGTTTTATAGCCGCAAGCTTACTTATTCTGGTAAATTTTAATCAAATTATTATTGTTACATTTGATTTATTGGGTTCGGTATTCATATCGTTTGCATTTTAGATGCCCGAAGAAGAAGCCTTCTGTGTATTGGTCGGAATTATGTATAATTATGGATTACGCGATTTATACAAAGATGGTTTTGATATGCTATATCTGTACTTATATCAACTGAATCGTTTGATGAAAGATCAACTGCCAAAACTGTATGAGCATTTTGAGCGAACTGGCATAGAAACCCACATGTGGGCAAGCCAATGGATGCTGACTTTATTTACTGCACGTTTCCCTCTCTATTTAGTTTATTATATTTTGGATGTATTTTTGTTAGACGGAATGCCCATTCTGTTTCAAGTATCATTGACTCTATTGACTGAATTCGAAAACGAATTGCGAGCACTAGATTTCGAAGGCATTTTGAAATATTTTCGTGTAACATTACCAAAACGTTGCCGTAGTAAAACGTTAGCAAGCAAATTAATGAAACGGGCTTGTGAACGCAAAGTCAAAAAGCTGAAGCAATATCGAGAAGAATATTTTACACAAAAAGAAATGGCCGAAAAAAAAGAGGCCGCCATGAAAGAATATGAAACTCGCTTTGAAGAAGAACGAAATAAATATAAAAGCGAAGTGGCCATGCTACAGACAAAATTAAAACAGTCCCAAGAGAAAAATAAATCGGAAGAAGAGCGCAAAACGAAAATTATCGATGATTATAAGCAGATTATCCAACGGCAAGAACAACAAATCACTAAAGTTAATGATTTATTGACTGACCTTACGGTATGTAGCCAATCAATCTATGGATTTTTGAAATATAGTATGTTTCATTTTATCGATTTTTTATCAATAGGAAAAAGTCTCAAAATGTGAATCATGCTCTGTAGTTGATAGTGATCAAGTATCACCATCAAGCGAAAGTGGCGACGAAAAAACACTATTCAAACAGGCTGTCAATAATCTGGGGCCACTGGATCCGTTGGTAAATGCTCTAAAGCAAATCAAAGAACTGGAACTACAATTGGCACAAACGAAATTGGATCTCGTTGAGGCCCAATGTCGCAATCAAGATTTAAATCATCAAATGAATACATTAATCAGCGAAATTCAAACGAATAGAAATAGCTGGCAGCCATGGCTTACCAAAACTCTCAATACTATACAGGAAAAAGTCGCCTCATCAAAACGTGAACCAACCTTTCAATCATATACGTCCCAGGCAAATCCAACAACTAACAATTCATCGGTGTGAAATTTTTTTTAAATCATATTTTCACTTTAAATCCATTTCCATTCCCTTCCCATTCCACTAAATAGATCAAAATACTAATCCGATTGAATCCTTCAATCAAACCATCACAGCGAATAATCAAAACTAATGCTTTTCTACTGCTTGTTTTTATGCTTGTTACGTTTTACAGGATCAAAACCAGGTCACACAAAATATGCGTCCAAAAAGTCTAATCAGTCCTTTAACTGGCACCGGCCGAACAATTTTAGATTTCAATCAAACTGATTTAAGCCCGGAAAATAACAATACTGGCGATATACATGATTCAAAATATAAATAAAATGAGAGCATTATCACGCACATTTATTATTATTCATATTGGATATCTGGATATTTGGATATGAGCCATCAATGAATCGCCCACATTCACTCGTTTATCTATTTTGAAAGAAACAATTATTACAAATACGATATGCAAAGTGTTCGCAGTCTCATATTACATTGTATGTGTGTATTGTGTATATTTAGCTTAAACAAAGCGTTCCGCAGCTAATCAATTTTTGGCTAGGTGCTTTTGTTTATCATTATCATTATTATTAATATTATTAAAATCTATTTTAACGAAAACCACTTGAAATTGTTTTTTTTTTCTAATTACATTTTTATTCAGGCTACACTCGACAATTTTCCAGTGATCTCTCGATTTCGATAGAAAAAAAAAACAAATTTAAAACTAATACCAGTATGTTTTGGCTGCGATTCGATGTTCAGTGATACCCATTTCATCCATAATATCCATTTCGAATGTTTTCAACTTGGGAAAAAATGTTATTTGATGCGCTTCAGGTGCTTTTGTATCTTTTTCACGTTCGTGATATTCTTGAGGCGATTTATAGTCATAGGTTTCTTCATTCGAAGCCGGAATTGGAATCTCACGACCCGATCGCAACGAAACTCGAATTTGATGGCCTTCTTCATTATGTCGCCATTCAAAATCGCATGCTTGCAAGTCATTCGGATCGACTAATTTTACTTCCGATGTTACTAACAATGGACGTTCATTCCGAAAAATAATACCCGGAAATTGTTTATCTTTGCCATAGCTTTTATATTTCCAATTTAATCCTTCAACGAAAACCCAATTACGCTCTTCAACGATTTTATTGATGATACCTTGTTTGCCTTTGTCTTTGCCAACCATCACTTGCACTCGATCACCACGGAAAAAACTCCATTTTTCTGGATGAATTCGATTCGGATTGAATTATAATATTGCAATTGATTAATATTATTATTTTTTTTTTCTGTGCATCGCTCATAAAATGACTTACCAATGGGTTCCACAAAAACTGATGGTACAGCTTTGCCAGGAGCATTATCCATAAAAAATTCCTGAGTCCATGGTCGATTTTCGGTGAAAATGAATTTAGTTCTTTCTATGGTTCTTGGTAGATATCGTGGGTTTCCACGCGGTGTTTGCCATTCAATCTAAAATAAAATAAAAACATTCGCTATCTCAATGCACATTGAGTAGATTGTTATTGAGCTCACCTGTCGCATAGATCGTCGAATATATGATTTTGGTAAATTCGAATATTTTTCGGTCATCTCACCGACTGTACCAATGGACTTTTCCCATCTTGCTTTCAGTAAAATCTGAGTCAAACGCATTTTAATTGCTCGTATATCACTGAATAATACGAAATTAAGAATTAATTATAGTGGTGAAGCACGATACAGAGAGTTTTATAGTTCTTCGTGCTATGAACATAACCTCAAAAGAATTTGACATTTACGTTGTCAAATTCAAGTTTTGTGTTTTGTTCGATAGCGTCAACTTTATTCATAACAATTATTTACAATTCAAACCAATGAAAGTCACATTTAATTCTCAAGAGATTTTGTTTATTGTTTAGAACGCTGTTTTGTTCATCTGTTGTTCATATAAAAAAATATTTTAAAATAAAAACTGTTGCAGTTTAATATCGTGTTCATCCACCGATTCCAAAATTAAGATCTAGATAATGTGTTCGTTGTGCGGTAAATGCTAAGCGTTTATTCAATATCCACACGCGTATCGTTTGCATCATTTTTACTATTTTGCCAAGTGCTTTGGATTTCCCGAAGTCGTTCATATGCTCTCTGTGAGATATTCAAACTGGGGATCACATTATTGAGTCCGGGTTCGTTGATAAAGCTTAGGCCACATAGACTAAAATACGTATGGAATGGATCTGTTGTTGAGCCGGGCCATTTCGAGAATCCACCTGTGATTACATCTTGCGCTTCCATAAGATAACTAAATCAATCGAAATCAATAAAATTACTAGAAAACTAGACAAGTATTACCAGGGATCGCATTAATTTCAACAGCACTCACTCTCGATTAGCGTTAAAGTCGGTTAAATGGAATGCATCCAAAATGTTCAATGTTGATCCAATCCAAAAAGAATAGCATGCATCCGTTGGTTTATTCGGCCGACCATTGAACCCACCATCCTTCAAAACCGATTGAATCCAAATAAATTTAACGTCAAATGGAAAGATGAATTATCATTAGATTGTATTCTATATATTATATTATAAAAATGAATCAAATACCTGCCGAAAAACAAGCCACCGAATAAGTTTATCCTTATCTGCCTCCGATAAGATATTCAATTGATTGCTCAATTGAAGCGCAGCAATGGCACAAAATGTTGTTCCACCGTGAGACTCACCTTCATAATCCTGACTAATACCGCCATCGTATCGCTGTAAATAAACAAAATCGATTTTATAGTTGGCTTTTCGCAAAACACCCGCGAAAAAAAAATCAAACTGAAACTCACAATGCACTTTTTAATATAATCAGCCATAAGCTTTTTGTCAACTGAACCCCATTCATCAAGCATAAAACAAATAGCTGCAGCACAATATACAAATCTCATATCATGTTCGTTGCCTTGAATCGAAGCACTGAAACTACCATCGGGCCGTTGAACGGCTGCCACACCATCAATAATTGATCTTCGATTCAAACGACTTAAATCATCACCAAGTGTTATAAGTATTGCAATACCCGTATAAGTCATTGCTAAATGGCCCCATTTATATTGTTCACTACCGCATATCTTTGGATCTGAATTTTTAATATTTATTGTTGATGATCCCTGAAAGCCGCCACATTGATATTCAGATGTTTCATCTGAAATTACTTGGTAGCGATAAATCCAATCACAAATTTCACGTCGACGATTTTCTGATAATACTTCTAATGAATTCAAAACATCCAAACCGCATACAGCAAAAAAGGCTAACGTCACTCTACAATGATTAAATCAATAACATTCAAAGAATTACTTATTATTATTTATGTTCGGATCAAATGGATGCGAAGCTATTGTGATAATAACAAACCTTGTCGAATCATGAGATGCAAGCCGAGGTGGCAACACATTCAAACATCGTTCAAAATATTTAGCGTGCCGTTTTCGATTTACAGCCATTTTTATCGTTTCGTCAATATTTATACTTGATAAATCACTGTTCACACTATACGGATCGGTCGATATAGTCAGCAATCTAATCCATTCAATTAATTTGTACATAAATAAAAATTTTCGTGGATATTTGTTTGTTGGTGAGTGGCGAAAATTATATGAAAATTAGGTGATTCACTTTCACAGTGCACAATAAATGAACTTTTTGAGGATTCAATTTCTATGAATATATTTATTGAGACTTCATTAATGGCTTATGATAATGAACGTTTCACAATATACACGAAAATTCGTATGATGATTGATGGTGAAATCGAACATCGATTCTATTAACAATTCGATTTCAAATTTATTTTATTTATTCTTCTTATATGTGATTCGGTTGGCGTTGACGCACTTACTTAAATACATTTTTACTGTAACTGTTTCAATAAATGACCATTTTATAAACAAAACAGAGATGCATAGATCGTAATCAAACACAACTGTGTGATGTTAAATGAAAACAGAAACAGCAACAAAATTCACGTTGTATTCTAAAATATTCTAACAAAAAGAAGGAAAAATTGCCCGCTGAATAAATACTCTCTCACATAGACTGAGGGCTAATGTGACAGATGGCTTCATTATGACACATGATACGCGGTGTGAGGGAGACGACTATATAGTGTCATTGATATACGTCAATTTGAAAAACTGAACATTGAACGTATTCATCATACCTTCACTTGGTTCAAAATCAAGGTTTTAATTCTCTTTAATATTTCGTTTACCGGGCTTTCGTATTGATTCCGCATATTAATCAAAATATAATTGCAGCAGTTAATGTTGAATAGTAAGTGAGTCCCGAATTGATTTGTCATAAACATTAGTACTTTCGGAGGAATTATGTGAACGAGTCAACTTTAACATTCATCAAAACTAACCATGAATAAATTTAAATGCCATGTGCATAATTACGCATAGAGTGCATAATTCAACCGGTTTGAGTAAAATGTAAACGATGGTAATAATCAAATTCCAAAAGCCGGTAGACAGTTATCTTTTGATGGGAGAGAGAGAGAGAGAGAGAGAGAGAGAGAAAGCGAGACAGAGAAAGTTGAGATTATATTGAACAAAAGCGAAAGCACCTCCAGCGTAAATGCTGATTGCCTTGATTGGTATTTTTCATCGAAAACCACTCTCTGTTTCTTTCACTAGAAATGCGAGATTCAACCAACCATGACATTCTTCACACCCGTACGATCTTATTTTACATTGCGCACCTCTTCCATTCTTTATAATAATTCTAGCAATCGACTGATTTTCATATTCACCTGTTCATCATTGGTTTACATGTAGCGACGTATTGTATTTAAGCATCAAATCAAAACTCATTGCCCTGATTGAGAGAGCCATTGTCGAACGGTAAAAATGTATGTCAATGTCTTAATATGCTTACCGTTTGCACACATTGCTGACTGTGAGATGTACGCATTAAATTCCATTATGTTACTTTGCTTTAACACAAATACATCCAAAAGTCGTGAACTGATGGTAAATACACAGACAACGGATCTTAATTTCATTATATATTCATAACATATATATATTTTTAACTCTTATGAATCTTTTGTTTGCTGGGAGCAACAAGTTAAGCTTAACATGTTTTGTTTTTTGTTTGTATGGGAATTGAGTTTTCGCTTTTGAATTGAGAACTGTGTTTCTTGATCACGCCGTACTGTTGTTGTGATTTGATTCGTTTAATATGCATTTGTATGCGAGAAAGACGATGAAAAAAGAAACGGTTTTGTCTTTTGTGCGACCACTAACACGTTTCGTATTACAGTCTCAACGATTACTTCAACGATCGCGCACAGGTACGAGTTTCTATCTCATTTTTGATGCCATCAAAAGTTGACTTCTTCATTTTTGTGATGTGTCTTCTAAGCGTTGGTTTTAGTTATTGGAGTTTAAGATTTGTGTGAATTTTCGGACCGAATGACTCAATGATTAAACATTCTTACGAATTGAAAAAAAAAACATACAAAAAATAATCTACTGTTTAACTGATTTATTTCTTTGAAGACACGTAATCTGATTCGCCTACCCATTAAAAATTGTTTACGTAATTGAAGAGTGAATTTCGCCACCTTTTTTTTTTTGTTAATTTGAAGTGTTTGTGATTTTGCCATTTGGATTTGAGTTGTTTTTGTTTTGTTTTTATAGTTTTATTTATGTTCGAAGATCAACATTCTGTGTGATTAATTTTGTGTGTGTCTTGTGTATTTCAGTCCTGATGACATTTGAACAACGAACTATACATGTTAATCTCAAATTCGCCAAATTAATTGGTGTCTTCGTTCGTTAGTCTAATCGAGCCCTGTGCTCAGTTCAACAGTATCAGAAGAATGCTGCCATTCACGAATGTTTTAACATTTTCGCGTGTAAACGGCTGCTGTGTTGTGGTGAAGGTGCTTTCGATTTTACTTCTATGCAATATCATTGCAAGTGGTGGTAAATATATTGATGAATATTCTTCTCGGTTTGTTTCCATACTATAAAATTTTGAATGATCGTCATAGATTTTTCCAAAGCATGAAACAACATTTCATTCGAAAAGCATCAATTTCTCAAAAAGCAATGCCAACCAATGGCCAAACGGAACTACAAAAAACATGCAATGAAACAAATAAATAATAAATATATATTGGAAAATTCTTAAGCTCCGAAGAAACGAGACAATGGATTTTTCTGTTGATTTTATAATTATATAGAGATTAGTATGATTTCTCCGAAAGTTGCTTACGAAAACGGTGCTTTAGCTTGAATGATACTTGAAATAGCTGGTGCGAAAAACTTTTGTCACGCTTGAATCAGACACAATTCTTGAAAAAGTTGTATGACATGGAAAAAAAAGAATGAAATAAAAAAAAAATTAATACTTGAAAATAATTTGAGCAAACACAATTCAATTCATTGAATTTCGATTTGCACATTTGTCTCTGAAAAAATTCAGCCAATCATGTTGTGTGCGTTGTGGCAATTAATTGGTCGCAATAATTTATTATTATTGCTATAAATGCGTGAGTGCATTTATTGCTCGTTTTTGTTTTGATTTCATGTTTTTTTTTAAGGTTCTAAGCCTGTTCTGTTTTAATTGTGCTACATATTTTTCATTCATCGATTACCTTAAAGTATTCACATTCACAGTCGCGTTCACATTCGCTTTGGATGAGAAGACTCATTTATTTTCGATTTATGATCGATACGATAATAATTCAGAGCAGTTTTGAGTTTGACACAGACTCAAAACAAAAACGAGCCAGAGAAAAAAATGTGCGGCATTCAGTGATCAAGATCACCTGACACATTTTCAATTTGAAATAGAAATCATTGCGTTTTACGGCATCCAAAGTTGAGTAAGGTCACTTTTATGTTTGGAAAGCCGTTAATGCTGCTGTTGTGCTCTCTGACTTTCGATATTTTCATCGTTCATTGAGCATTTTTGAAAAATTGTTTTGCCTTTGATCGGAATGATTTTCAATGATGCAAAATTGTTTATGTATTGCATTATTGAATTATTCTTGGATTGTTCGAGTTAAGAAGAAAGAGAGTTGAATCATCCCATTTCAAAAGTAAAATCGATACGATATAATAATAAATAAATAACGATGAACGATTTTCCTCTCTTTTGTCTCCGTCTTCATTAACAGATGAAATTTTAAGTCAAACTGAAAAACAACGTTACGATGGATGGTTTAATAACTTGGCACATCCTGAATGGGGCTCAGTCGGTAAGTATACATATATCATAATAATAATTAATGGTGAATAGCTGATCACAATCATAATATTGTAAAATTTTTCACGATTTTGATGTTTTTTGTTTCGTTACGATTGATCTTTACTTGTTTACAAAATAAAAGAAAAAGAGAATAACATGGCAAGGACATTGATGAGAGATGCAATTTTGCTACGATTTGCTTTGATCTACCGTCCACGAAATTCGCAGTCACGTCATTAATGATTTGATTCTATCTTTGCTTCTAAGTTTCCCATATCAAATCGGTTGTCACGTTTTTTTTTAATGCTTACTCCTAGCAGCTAATAGCATCATGAGTGTAAGCTGAAGTATGCGAATTTTTTCCCACTTTGGCTGCATTCTTACATCCGTCTGAAGAGATCGGTTAGGAGTTTAGAGAAAGGAAAAAATGAATCGAAATTATAAATCGAGTCGAGTTTTATGAAGCTAATTGATTTTTTGATTTTGTCATTTGATTAATTCGTATGAATTTTATGTTCAGTGTTGACCATTTTGGAGCGTCTGTGTTCTTTATTCATTAGTTTTTTACTTTGTATACTTCAGAATTCACATAAAAAAGTTTTGATCTTAATTAATTACCACATTTAACCGAACACAACTGCTAAGACGACGTTTACACAATACGCAGATTCGAGAATTGATTGAGTGCTTAATCAATAGTTTTACTTTAATATGGCATCATACTATTTCGGCTTAAAAGAATTTTCTGCACTAAAATCAACGAATTCCATTCGTAAATGAATAAGCAAATGATGCCTAAGCCTAAACAAACTTAATTAAAAAGCGATTATTTCTGTATGCATCCAAGCTGGATAGCGATCTGTGATCAGAATGAATTTATGCCCGTCGTCGGATTTAATGATGTTAATATTGCAAAACAACTTGCTAATCAATTCATTTCAAGCCATAATTTAATTAAATTGTTTGCATTTGTCTATTTTCTGTGTATAAAAAATATATGTAGATAGTCGATTGGTGCGAAAAGCTCCAGCAGCATATTCAGACGGAGTTTATATGATGAATGGCAATGATCGACCGTCGCCACGACGTCTAAGTCAATTGTTTATGCGAGGCGCTGATGGTTTGGCATCTGAAATGAACAAAACGGCTCTGTTTGCATTTTTTGGTCAAGTGGTAACTAATGAAATAATCATGTCATCGGAATCCGGATGTCCAATTGAAGTATTCAAAATTGATATTGACAAATGCGATGAAACATATGATCCGGAATGCAAAGGTGATAAATATATTCCATTCCATCGTGCTGCTTATGATCGAAAAACAGGACAAAGTCCGAATCAACCACGTGAACAAATCAATCAAGTGACATCATGGATTGACGGTAGTTTTGTATACAGTACATCGGAAACATGGTTGAATGTAATGCGTACATTTGTTAATGGAACGCTGTTAACGGAAAAGGGCGGAACAATGCCAGTGAAGAATACAATGCGGGTTCCATTATTCAATCGGCCAATTCCCCATCAAATGCGAATGAATAATGTCCAAGAACTATTTCGTAAGTCGAAATACTACTAATTGAGATTCGTTTGCATTGTGAATATAATTGAAAAATTAATATTAATTTGATTTTTAGTGCTTGGGGATCCAAGAACAAATCAAAATCCGGCTTTGCTGACATTTGCCATCGTTTTTTTGCGTTGGCATAATGTTTTAGCGCAAAGAATTAAGAATCAACATCCCGAATGGAGTGATGAAGATGTTTTTCAACGGACTCGACGCATTGTCGTCGCATCCATTCAAAATATAATAATGTATGAATATTTGCCAGCATTGCTGGAAAGCAAATTGCCCCCATACAAAGAATACAATCCAGATGTTCATCCTGGCATCAGTCATATGTTCCAGGCAGCAGCTTTCCGTTTTGGACACACACAAATTCCACCTGGCATTTATATGCGAGACTCACAATGTAATTTTCATCTAACATCATCGGGCTATCCTGCACTACGTCTCTGTGCCAACTGGTGGAATAGTAATGTAATTTCATTCCAATGTACACTTTCATTCAGAAAAATACTTATTTCAAATTTTCATTATTCGCATTGCAGGATGTGTTATCAGAAGTGAAAGTCGAAGAGATTTTAATGGGAATGTCGTCACAAATATGTGAACGTGAAGATCCATTACTTTGTTCTGATGTTCGGGATAAATTGTTCGGTCCAATGGAGTTCTCGCGCCGTGATTTGGGATCATTGAATATCATGCGTGGCCGAGACAATGGATTGCCAGATTACAATTCCGCTCGCAAAGCTTATAATTTAAAGCCGAAAACGAATTGGCATGATATTGCACCTGGTTTATTTGATAAAAATCCAGGCCTGGAACAATCACTAATCCAAGCGTACAACAATCGTCTCGATAATATTGATGCTTATGTTGGTGGAATGCTTGAATCAGACGGTAAACCAGGTGAACTATTCCAAACGGTTATCAAGGAGCAATTTATAAGACTTCGTGATTCGGATCGATTCTGGTTTGAAAATGAAAATAACGGGTGAGACAGTTAATGGATAATAACAAATAATAATTAATGATATTGCTTGATTATTATTATTATGAAGGATGTCAATTAATTTACTCTGATATTTTTAGGATTTTCACAAGCGAAGAAATAGACGAGATCAAGAAAATAACCTTATGGGATATAATTGTAAATAGTACGTCAATTCATCCGGGAGAAGTTCAAACGAATATATTTGTTTTTAAAGAGAGTGATCCATGCCCGCAACCATTCCAGTTAACTGCATCCGCATTAGAATCATGCATGAATCTGGGAACATATGATTATTTTACTGGTTCTGAATTTGGTTTTGTTTATTCGTGTGTATTTCTTGCCTTCGTACCGATTCTTGGCATTCTTGCCGCTTATGCTTCTGTAAAGTATCAGAATGGAAAACGTAGGCGTCTTAAGGTCAAACAAGAAGCATTGAGGTAACTTTTTTTCATTCGCAATATTCAGTTTTATTTGATTGTTATGTTGAATGGGCATACTATTCCTTTTTAGATCCGCACAAAGTAAAGCATCAACTGATAAAATGGTGGCCAGAGAATGGATGCATGCAAATCATAAACGCTTGGTTACAGTAAAATTTGGTCCAGAATCGGCTATTTATACCGTCGATCGAAAAGGACGAAAATTGAGAACTTTTAGCCTAAAAAGCATCGACAGTATGAATGTGGAGAAAACAGCTGTAAGTCGACGATTCCATTGCTCCCATGTAGATTGACCAAAGCTAATGTTCCACTTTTCTAGGAGAATAGCCCACGCAAACATTATGTTTTGTTGCGACAACATAATGATCATGATCTGGTGTTGGAATTCGAGTCGCTATCATCCCAAAAAAAGTTCTTGAAAAAACTTGAAGATTTCCTGTCATTGCACAAAAAAGATATGAATGTCGTTGATGTTGGTTCCGATATTATGCTGAACAGAGCTGAAACAAAGGAACGACGTCAAAAACGATTGGAATACTTTTTTAGAGAGGCATATGCTCTAACATTTGGACTGCGGTAAATAGACCGACAAAATTACTAAAAAGTTATTAAAAATCATAGTTAAAAGTACACATTGTTGTGTTGATAATTTCAGACCAGGCGAAAGACGTCGATATTCAAGCGGATCAAATGATTACGAAGTGATGACTGTTATGCGTACAAGTTTATCAAAATCTGAATTTGCTTCAGCGCTTGGAATGAAATCGGACGATATGTTTGTTCGCAGAATGTTTAACATTGTTGATAAAGACCAAGATGGTAGAATATCATTTCAAGAGTTCCTTGAAACAGTTGTTCTCTTTTCACGCGGCAAAACGGAAGATAAACTTCGTATTATTTTTGATATGTGCGACAATGACCGTAATGGTGTCATTGATAAAGAAGAGCTAAGTGAAATGATGCGATCTTTGGTGGAAATAGCACGAACAGCCAGCATCAAAGATGACCAAGTGAAAAGAGTCATCGACGGAATGTTTCAAGATGTTGGACTTGAGCACAAAAACCATCTCACATACCAAGATTTTAAATTAATGATGAAAGAATATAAAGGAGATTTTGTTGCGATTGGATTAGATTGTAAGGGTGCAAAACAAAATTTTCTTGACACATCAACAAATGTCGCTCGCATGACATCATTTCACATTGAACAATCGGTTGAACCGCCACGCCATTGGCTTCTGATGCGATGGGATGTTTACACAACGTTCGTCGAAGAAAATCGTCAAAATATATTCTTTTTGATTTTGTTCTACATCATAACGATTGCATTGTTCGTTGAACGTTTTATCCACTATTCGTTTATGTCAGAGCATACGGATTTGCGTCATATTATGGGTGTTGGCATTGCAATAACACGTGGTTCAGCTGCATCACTTTCGTTTTGCTATTCATTGTTATTGTTGACAATGTCAAGGAATTTATTAACCAAACTAAAAGAGTTCCCCATCCAACAGTACATTCCGCTCGATTCTCACATTCAGTTCCACAAAATAGTCGCATGTACCGCATTATTTTTTTCTTTAATACATACCGTTGGGCATTTGGTTAACTTTTACCATGTATCAACACAATCGTTGGAAAATTTACGGTGTTTGACGCGTGAAGTACATTTTACCTCGGATTATAAACCGGATATTTCATTTTGGTTATTTCAAACTGTCACAGGTTAGTTTACCATTATTTTTTCCTACGCTCACATGACATTCTCCCCCTTCCTCTCTCTCACTCTTTATTATTTTTTCTCCTTTGCATTTCAGGCATTTCGGGCGTCGCCTTGTTCATCATAATGTGTTTGATATTTATTTTTGCTCATCCAACAATTCGGAAAAAAGCGTACAAATTCTTTTGGAATGTTCATTCATTGTACATTTTCCTTTATATCCTGTGTATGATTCATGGTTTGGCCCGATTGACAGGACCACCACGATTTTGGTTGTATTTCATCGGTCCAGGAATTATCTATGCACTTGATAAAGCCGTTTCACTTCGAACCAAATATATGGCATTGGATGTTATACAAACGGAACTTTTGCCATCGGACGTGATCAAAATAAAATTTTATCGTCCACCAAATCTAAAATATTTATCGGGTCAATGGGTGCGATTATCATGTACAGCATTTCGTACTCAAGAAATGCATAGTTTTACATTGACATCGGCACCGCATGAAAATTTTTTGAGTTGTCACATCAAGGCCCAAGGACCATGGACCTGGAAACTTCGAAATTACTTTGATCCATGCAATTACAATCCAGAAGATGAGCCAAAAATCCGTATCGAAGGTCCGTTTGGCGGTGGTAATCAGGATTGGTATAAATTTGAAGTGGCTGTTATGGTAGGTGGAGGTATCGGTGTTACACCGTATGCATCAATATTAAATGATTTGGTATTTGGTACGAGCACAAATCGTTATTCAGGTGTTGCATGCAAAAAAGTCTATTTCCTATGGATTTGCCCATCACATAAACATTTTGAATGGTTCATCGATGTATTACGTGATGTTGAGAAAAAAGATGTAACAAATGTTTTAGAAATTCATATTTTCATCACTCAATTTTTTCATAAATTTGATTTACGAACCACAATGCTGTATATTTGCGAAAATCATTTTCAACGTTTATCAAAAACATCAATGTTTACCGGATTGAAGGCAGTCAATCATTTTGGTCGACCGGATATGTCAAGTTTCTTGAAATTTGTTCAACGAAAACATTCATATGTAAGTATCGATATTTTGATGTTGATGTTGATTAAATCGGATAAAATGCGTTTCGGAGTGAGGCAGGGACAGAGTCATTGTTGGAAGGCTCTTACTAATCGAAATTAATATTTCCATTTTTCTCTGCAGGTATCGAAAATTGGTGTTTTCTCTTGTGGACCAAGACCGCTTACGAAGAGTGTTATGTCTGCTTGTGATGAAGTTAATAAAGGCAGAAAGTTACCATATTTTATACATCATTTCGAAAATTTTGGCTAAAAAGCAAAAATTTTATTCGGAAATTTACGAAATATAGACATTTATATATTCATTATGCAAAATATTAGGCAAAATACCGATAATGATATTTGTTCGACTTACAATTTGGGGCTATGTATATAAATTTAATCTCAATGCAAGTTCAAACTTATCTTATGTCTTATGATGTTTATTTAAATCATTTTTTTAATTACTATTTATATGTGTTTATTAAAGCTTAAAATCACATTCGAATACATGAATCAAAATTGGTGTTTTTCGATACAATCTATTTGAGCAATATAAATATATCAACAAAAGCGTTGACTTTTTGTGATGATTTTTCCATTTCCTCACCTGTCAATTATATCAAATTTGTTTTTTCCATGCTGTTGTACCTACATTATTGACACTGACACCCCCGAAAAAATAACCAACCTTTCGATGGTTTAGTTTTCGGATCGATGAGAGCATAAGATTGCTTAAACGAAAAATCCAAACGCTTGTATGTTCAAAAAAAGGAATGTTTTCTTTTGAATCAGAACAGTTGATACACTTGATGTACATTCATCCATTTGAAATAATTTGTTTCAAGTTCAATATCAGTATGGTATCTAATATTACCTTCCAGAAATTCCACTTTCGAAACACGATGTGATGCAAGCCATTGAACTAATCAAAGTTGAAAGAAAGATTTGATGATTGACACCATCAATTTGTAAGTCTGTTGCATCAATTTTACCTGACTGAAACTTAATGAAATCGAATTTATTTTATATGCCATTTCTCAAAATGCCCTGTGAATGGAAATTACTTCATTCTGCGCATAGTATAATCAAAAATCAGTGCAAATAGAAAAAGATCACATTAAAAATGAGTTGGGGTAACATTTATCATTGAAGTTGCCCTACACACACAAACTAATACTTATCACAGTTTTGATACGACCGCTGGTGTATAACCTTGTATCATTATTATTACCACCATAACGTAAGTCCAAACCTGTACCACTAAATGATGGCTGCTTTCAGAAAATGAAGCGCCAAAACAATAATGTTTGGCCTCAAAGTTGGTCAATATGAAATTCCTTCTTATGGAGTGCCAGAGATGAATAAATGATGTGTTCGTCTAATGGACTTCCTAAGTTATATAGAAAATTGAATTATTTTCAAACCTTCACGATAATGATGCACAGCTGTCTTCTAAAAGTATCTTTTGGCAAAAGATAAAAAAAAAAACTCTAAAAACAAAACGAGACGAGACAAACATTGATTCCTGAACAACCTAACGATGCGCCAAAATAACTAAACAAACACAAAACAAAAAGCATAAAGCATAGAGCACAAAGCGCAACCATTCATTGCCATTCATTTGCGATTTATTTGAAATGAATTGAATGCTACATTATTTTAATCCTCACACACGTACACACATATGTATACATTCATCAAACAGTTAACTTCTAGATGGAATCTTTATTAACTTTCAACTCACGTATTCGTTTTAATCCTGACAGGAATTCTTTTATTTGATTACATGTTTTTTTTTGTTCCTTTCATTCTTCTCTTTTTCATTTCCCATTCTTTTAAACATTTTCGGATCGGATACAATATTAGTGATGTTTCTTGACTTTCGACATGCTCGAATGTATTTGTTTTTGTATATGAGCCGCATCGTACATACAAATAGATAAAACTAGATAAGCAAAGCAAGAAATAAGATAAATTTACATTCAGTTGATGGCATATATGAATATACAGTTAAAATGGGGCTAATGTACGTAATGCACGCTGTGAGTTCTCTTTTATCTGATAAAATGCTAGATTGTGAGCTCACTTTTTCTTCCTTATTTATAGAAGCTGTTCGTTTCATTTTTACAAATATTTTTTCCGTTCTTGTCTGCACCATGAATGATTGAGGCATGTTTATTTATGCTGGTCTTAGCTCGTATCCAGTAAAAAATGTTCAATCAAGCATTTACTTTTATATCCGTTTTGCTGCACTAGAGATGCCCCTGGTTTCAGAGTTCCAGACAGTCGAAATTAATCCATAATGCCACCAACTACTACGTATTAACATATTGCTCAATTTGGCATTTTGGACTTCGGGAACCAGTTCATCTGATATTTGATATTCATCGCGTATGACTATCAAAGTAATGACCGTTTATATGATTTTATTCATTTATTTTCGTGCATCTCATTTTTCATAAATGCCCCAAGCCAACCACGTCCTATCCATCCCATCTTCAACACAATGTAATAAAAAACCCGCACTGATTTCAAATTCATGCCATTTTCATGGGCCATTTAAGAATGTTTACAAGTATTTCATTATTTCACATTCAAATTCAAATTCGGTCTATGATTTTAATGATGATACATTTACGAAATGCTTTCACATAATAAAATTTGTAATCCATCTAATTTGTCCGGTTTTAAACCAGAAGACATTCTCACAACCCACCAACCCACCACAACCACAACAAGAATAAAGATCAACCACAATATTACGATTCAGGAGATTATGAATTCGAATAGTCTGTGACATTAAACGATTTTCTCTGTGAGACGGTGAAAGGCGCATCATTTTTAATGAGCAATTCACTAAATAATATAATGATTCCTGCATCGACATCTGATATGGTGATTCAAATGAATTAAATTTGATGGCCAATCTCTATTATGATAATATGCGGTTTCCGTTGATGGTTCTCATAATAGCAAAATGAAAACTGAGCAAACAAGATGCTATTCCATTTGTGAAGTTAATTTCAGCCAAAACTTTTGCTTACACAGAATTGCAAAATTCCTTTAGCGTCGAACCGCAAAGTAAAATTAACCGAAATAGAAATGAGAATGTTCGATGTCAACTTGAAACTTAAAGAGTTCACTACTATTGAAATGAAGCACACTAAAAGCACATCAAAAACCGCACTAAGAAATGTTCAATGTTCACATCTCCATTTCGAGCAACTTCTGTCGCAATAATCTGTCGCATCGGTATGTTCAGTATGGAGCATGAAACAAAATAAGGAAAAAACGGACGTTTCAACCGGTTCTCGCATGTTGATGTTAATGATTAAATAAGTTTTGCCGAAAACTTTTCAAAAGTCGTCACGTGACTGGAATGTTCAAAATCATGCAATGAAATTGTTAAAGAGACGACGACGATGCCTGAATACCATCCAATAATTGTACTTATTTGCTTCCGCCTTTCCGCCTTTCCACCTTGGGTATGGAGCATGTTGTTTTTGGTTCAATCTCAAAGCAAACGATATCGATTTCAAATTCATGTCTCAGCTGATGACGAAAAGAAAAAAAAATACGATGATCTGCAATAGACATTTGATGATTTTTTGAATAAATTTCATCTTTTTACTCACTTTCAATAATGTCATACGTTTTTTGCCAATTTCTTCTTATTATTATCAGTTGATGTATGAAATGTACGTAATTTTGAATTCCATGAATTTGAAGGTTGGGATTGAGAGTTTTCGCTTTATAATAATCGAATTGAATAATCGAATTGAGCCAAGTTGAAGACTATAAATGAAAATGTTTTCTTTGCAAAAGTTTTCATGCAAATAGATAATGGATGGCTCTTTTTCATCGTGGATAGGCTTCAGATGCTCATCTATTCTATTTAATACTTAAAACGAGACTCAAACTTCAAACATTTCGTTATTCGGTTGTATTGAAAACGGTCGACCGGAAATTAAGATATCAAATATAGTGCTTATTTCTATGTTCGCCTTTCATATAAACCAATAGAAAGAAACTTCACCATTTAATATCGAGGTTCGGAGCAAATGTTTATTGAATTTCAAAAAGTGATTTTTCATCAACTTTTACGTGATTTTCGTTCGTTCAAGATCAAAGACATACATAAATTTTGAACTTGAATCAAAATATTCGAAACAAATTTCAATTAACATTTCGATTGCCTTGTTTTTTTTTGGAAATGTTCCGTTCATTCGAAGAAGTTTCCAATAAAATCATAAATTCATGTTTACAGTTGCCTACGAATAATGACAACTTCTTCGTCGAAAATGTATAATTTCAAATAAATTCTTTTGTTAGAATTGTTCCAAATGTTTGCTCTAGAATATATTTCTCTGATTGTCCAATGACCGTTGCTTTTTTGACTAGTCGTAAACCAATTTCCAACGAAATTCGCTTAATATTAGCGCATAATGTGTATCTAAATTATGATCAAACCGCCAACTATTCTTCGTTCCAACAGCGATCCTTCTTCAAATATACAACAGATCCCCCCATTGGATTTTGCTGAATGAGTTCCGTAAATGTGATAATCGAAACTGAGCAAAAAAAATTCAATTTCGTAACAATGTTCAATATTTTTAGACATTGATGTTTTCAGCGCAAAAACTGAGCTCCATTGTCTTTTTCATCATTCTATTGATTCTACAATCGAACTCATTCATTGTTCAAAAATAAAGAGCTTGTTTTCTTTTATCTAACGGAAAATCTCTCTTGCTTATATACTTTTCCTATTTTCACATAGATTTGAGATTAATGCGATTCATCAGTTATTTCGTTGTGTCTGAAATGCCTGGAATCATGATTCCAATGGAATGAGTGTTTTGAACTTCCAATTTATGTTCATAGTTTACGTCAACAACATAAAACTATGAATCGAGGATAAGTATCGAATTCCATTGTATACGTAATCATTGATGCCTGATGTCAATCAATGTTCTAAGCATATTAGAAAGCGTAAATTGAAAATGAGTGCCTTCCAACTGTCATTTAGGGACGTAATTTTCAATTTCAATTCGAAATGAAAATTCCAAAAAATAATAATAATCTTTTCCTTGTCATTCGAGAATGGTTCGTAATCAAATCAGAATAAAATTCAAAATCTTGATATTATGAAAGTGAAGTCAGTTCAAAATAAGAAGAAAATCAATTCCCTTAAAACAGAAAAATAAAAGAGAATTCACGTGCTTGAATTTAATTCAATAGTAGTCATTTTGATTTTGTCTAAATTGTCATTGATTCATATTATAATTTAATGTAAGGCACCTAAAACACAATTTCGACTATGTTAAAACGAATCAATGCATCAATGAATCAATTTGACATTAGTTAAATAAATGCGTAAAATAAAATAAAATGCGTAAAATACAGCACAATTTCGACGCTATGTAAAACATAATGCGAATACATAAAAATGCGAAAACGTAAAAATGCGTGCAATGCACAACCTTTGATGTCAAGTTCATTGAACCTCATTGACAAAGTGTTTAATCTTGTATAGATCACTATTTAAAAGAAAAAAATGTGTCATCACGGCATTGAGAAATTGAGTAAATAAATTATGATTTAAACGAAAAAAAAAATTAAAATTGAATAAATTCCTCCTTTTCCAACAAGAACAATGAAAATAATGCATCCTATCACATTGACTAGGTACTTTTGATGTTGATTTTAATTAGAGTCGACAACGATGATTGGCTGGATGAGACCATATATCATCCATTGATGATTGTCAATTAGATTGCAGTGTAATTTTGACCAATGACCACAAAGCCACATCAAATATGGAAAATCCTCTTCATTAAGCAATCATTTAATTAATTGTTGTTAGCCAAATATGCGTGAATGAAACGTCGACGAAATAGATCAGGATTTTGATGCGTGTGCTGTGTAATGCAATCGAATGAAAATCCATTGAAAATTACAAATTATAAACTAATATAATTTAAGATTCAATCAATCAATTGAGTCTTCCGATTCAATAGACTTTTGCATCCTAAACGTCAACACTGTATGCACCAAACACCCTGGCGCACCACACATTGAATGGAACGCGTGTAATCGATTACGTACTATGCACTATGCATACATTATATCATATCAGGATATTTTGTATTTTGTAATGCCGGACATTCGTCGGTTATAATAAATAATAGCATTTCTAATATGTGCTTCCGATGCACACAAAATACAAAATACCATTCTACGTTCTTCTTCTCAGAAAATAAATTATTATTCTATCATCGGTGGCATCGTTCATCGTTCAATGAATATATCAAGAATGGAATTGCCACAAACATACATTTATCTGTTTAGGCGCTGCTATGTGTAATAAAGCAAATTCCAATGTTTGCATTGTTATGCATGATGTTATGCCATCATTGAAATTCCACAAAAATGCATATGAGCATCACCCAGTAATGCTCAGTATTCAGCATTCAGGTGATAAACATTCGAAACGTCTAGCCATATGAACGGTTTGAGTGGAATTGAGCCAAGTGTTTTCTGCTTAAATGATGGATCTATTGTACGTTATTGAAATCATAATTGGAAATGAACATTCATTTTCGAATTTATTAACAGCACAGAATATAGGCACAATATTTGCTGTCTACTGTGACAGTAGTACTACTATGTATGTATAATATCTATATAAAGAGGAAAAACAAAAACAAATAGAAATTTCGGAAATTGGTCATTCAAATGCATTTGTCATTAGATGCAGAATAAATAAAATGTGGTCTCAATAATATAGTATATCATGTCACAACCGAATGATAAATAAATCAATAGGACATGGGATCCTACTACCGTAAAAAGCCTATGTTGTGAGAATTAGCAAATGTCATTAAGTAAACTGTTGGTGCCATCTATACTGTATAAGAACAAAACGTGTGATTTTGCTCGACTGTGCGGCCTAACGAATGTCGCTTCCATCATTGAATATAAATTATATTATTTATAAATAGTAGAGAAAGTCAATGCTGATTACATCATCAAATACTAATCAGTATTCAGTAATCGGTCTCCACTTACTTAATGCATGAGTGTTTTAATGTTAAAATGAACATTATTTGTGTGAAATTCATTCAAATCAAACGAACATCCAATTTCATAACAAATATAGACGATTATTATGAATATAATTTATTCAATGAGGACAAATTGATATGATTGTCGATGTAAAAGAGTTTTTAGCATTTGTAATCATTTATTGATAGGTTATTTTAGTGACACTGAAAACTATTCTTAGTTTTTGTTAATTGAAAATAAGAATCCAAAATATCGAATTTTATAATGATCTCGCCTTCCATTCCAAATGAACGCCGCCTTCGAACATCCAACCTGTTGCGGCCTTGGCTATTTTGATTGGAATTTGGGTTTTTTCGTATGGCTGAACATTGAAATTGAGAATCACGTAATAAACAAATGCTTTTATTTCCATCAGAGCGAATCTCGAGCCTGTTATGTAAAAAATCGAGTTTAAAACGATTACATTTATTTTTGTCATCAATTAAAAACTTTTTTTTTGTCAAAAAAAAATTGTCACCTATACAGTTACGTGGTCCCAATCCGAAAGGTAAAAATGCATTTGGATTTATCAAATGCTTATTCTCATCGCTGAATCTTTCTGGATCGAATTTATTCGGTTCGCGATAATACTGTGGATCACGATGAATCGAAATGATGGGAATCCAAACGGCTTTGCCCTTTTCAATTAGAAAATTTTCATAATCTTCAATTTTGCAATTATAGTCCTTCGTACAGACACGATTACTGAAGACCGCAGGTGGGTATTTCCTCAAAGTTTCCGAAATCACTTGATCTAAAAATTTCATTTTTGGCAATATGTCATAAGATAATCGCGCTCCATTCAAACCATCATGTGTTTCACGAATCTCTTCGTATAATTTTTGTTGAATGTCTTGAGCAATTGCCAATTCGTACAACAAAAAGGTAATCATTGTCGAAACAGTATCAAAACCCGCTGCAAAAAAAAGAAAACACTGCGAAATGATCTCATCATCTGTCCACGTTCGTTTCACATGCAATTGTCCGATGTGTGATTCTTTAACGGTTGCAAAGCCAGCATCAGCCGTTTGGTCTTCATTTTCGGTATGTTCTAAGTTTCCTTTACGAACTTGCATCAAAATGTTGATCATGTCATGTCTTAAAATATGTTTTTCTTCGCGTTCTTTCATTGTATCCAAAACCATTGATCTGAAGAATTTTTTCATATTGTCCGAAAATAGCTCAAAACCGAATGCGTTCATAAGTTTGGGCATCATTCGAAGCAAAACTAATTTAATTGCTAACTTTTTCGATGAAAAATTCAGGCTTTCTTTGCCCACTGTAAAAAACTCATTATCACGATCTTTTATTGAATTAACCTTCAAACCAAATGCACATGAAGCGATTATGTCTGATGTATAACGCGAACACATCTCTTTCATTTCCCATCGAATCGGTTTGCCTTGTTTTGCTTCATCTAAAAAATGTTTGGTCATATCATCGGCACATTCGGTTACTAATTCAAACATATTTCGCATTTTGCTTCCAGTGAATGCTGGACTCAATGTAGCCCGCATGTCTCGCCATTTTTTACCCTCCAACATAAACAAACTGTTTCCAAATAGTTTATCCGCCGAACTGTCGATGAATCCAACATGATCTTCAAAATAATCGAAATCTTTGATTGTTATTTGCTTGATAAAATCCAAATCGCGGGCGAAATAGACCGGCTTCAGCAAATCATATATTCCAAATAACCTTGAATGTTTCGATAAAAATCAACTATTCGTTTATTTTCAATTTTCAACTGAACAAGAAAACAATAAAAATCCAATGAAAAATTATTACATACTTTTCGTTTGGATATTCGTAATATAATTTATCCATAAATTCGGCTGCTGTATATTGGTTCAGAAATAATCCCAAGGTATTCCCGATGGGAAAATTTTGTTTCATAGCTTTTAAATTTCGTTTCGCAAAATAGTTTCTGTTTTTGTTTGCCCATTTGTACAAAAAGTAGGCGATCGTCGTACCGAAGAGCAAACAGTACATAAATTGCAAAATCATTTTACAACACTTTGATTCTTTCAATTAAAATTCAATTGAATCAATAATTACTTTGATTTGACTAAGCAAAAGTTATTTTATTCACAATTGATCTACAAACGTTACAGTTCTCCAAAATGAATGAAACTGACTGACCCTCAATGCCAACGCTCTTTTATAAACAAGCATTAATCCAACACAACCATACTCACACAGTACACACGATACCTAGCAATTTAAATTGCTGAAGTATCTGAAAAGGAAACAAAATCACATCAACGACACTGTCGGCTCATATCAACGGCACCAAAACTAGTTATTGCTGACTCTTTTAAATTGCACATATCTTATGTAGTATTTCATCAATTTTGTGTATGCCTTGAGAGTCAACTCAAGACAGTACCTCTGTACACTGTTCAAATTGCGTATTGTTCTGAAAATTTTGCAAATATCAAAATATGATTCAACGATTTAATGGCTAAATGATCTGCTGGCTATTTTTTTCGTCTTCTCATTTTTATTTTACTCTCGTTCATACTCCACAGCGTATAATTAGATTCTTTAAAAGATAAATTTGCAAGTCATCGGTTCGTGCTCATAAACTCTGTCGCAGTATTCACTAAAGTCTTGTCATTCGAAACGGATTCTGAATTCTGATGTTAATGGACTGAAACTCAATTAGCGGATTTGAAATTGATAGATTTACTGGTAATTTTGAGCTCTATAGAAATCATTTTCTTTCCATCATTCGAAATTCACACATTTTCATAGAAGAATTCGTAATTTGTGAAACAATGCAATGAAATTCTCGAAATATTTACAGTGTATGTGTAATGTGTATGCGTGTATAGTCTACAAATTACATTTAATTAACGGATTGTCCACAGTGAAAACGATACGATTACCCAAATCATCAATACGTCACAGCTTAAAACCATCACTATCAGCTATCATCATCAAAGGCTTAAAAATCATAATATCAACCATTCAAAATTCAAATACATAATTTGATGAAATGCCGATCATTTCATCCAACCATTTTGGTTTTCATCTTTCAAAAGTTAACATATTGTAGCAACATTGATACATACATTGACAATGTTACATATTGAATATATTATTATATCATATTCGCTTAGGGTCCTGGACGTCGGATATCGAAAACATATCGTTTATTGATCATTGTTTGGTTTTGGTTAGAAGCCATAATTCATCAAAGAACATTGAATGTAAAATTTAAAGCTTATGTAGGCGCAGTGCATCGTTGGAACGTTGAATAGTTCGGAATCATTGTCGTTATAAAATCCATTTCCAATAATATGTATTAACTTATCAATGGGCATTTAGAACTTCCGTCTCATTGCTTTTATATTTCAGATTACATTTTTAGTATTCTGTCGATCAAAACTATGCAGACCTACTGTTTCGTGCACGCATATTTGGTAACAATTAATATCTGTTCAGTACACATACGGTCAATGCATCCATTCAATTAGCGCGCGGTTGCTCCGTTTTATTCGATTGCCGATGGCCGATTGATGATTGCACTCAAATATTGTTCACGAAATGAATCATTGCATTGTTTTATTGGCCACTGTTGACTTTCATTGATTAAATAGCTATTTTTGAATGTATTTATTTCAGCCCATATGGATTAAAAAAATACTAATGCTCATGACTCATGACCACTGACCACTAATCTCTTGGATGATTCACTTATTATTATAACATTCGATGACTTTTCGATTGTTCTAAATGGTCCCACTCATGTTCCAATGAAAGCATCCAATTATTTGAATCATTTCAATGAAACAGATAAACAGAAAACAGAAACGAACGTTGAGTTGAACGTTTTGCCAAACTTTAATGATATTTAACTACCAACTCAATCCGGCTTATCAATGCACATATTCAATGTTCACGTGCGTGATTGATACATTCTCCCCAGAACGGCATTGTGGACAAAATGAATGAGTAAATGCCTTACCTTAGTTCGTATTCTTTTGGTGTAATGAATTTCATGTTAAATTGTTCGAATCATTATCGATCGACGTTTTTAATCTAATAAAACGTTGTCCGTATGGTAATAATGAGAATCACGTCCATTTTTGGTGATTCGGACGTGAACCCTCTCTTTGAGGGTCGAATTAAATGCAGCAGATGTTGTTTTTAGGAATTTAAAATATCCAAATATATCGTATTGAAACTTAGTTTCTTAGAAATTTAATAAATAAATTTCAAAGTGAAATACATATAACTTACTGGTTAGTAAGCCCAATTCATTTTCCACATTTCGTGATATCGTTCCGAGCGACAGAATGCCATAAATAGAATTGGAAATGAGTTTTTCGCTTTGCTTTATGACTGAAATATCGAGATGACAGAATCGAGAAAATTTTTTCTTCTGATGCCTTTGTAATATTTAATGGAAAGCCAGAGTGAGGAAGTCGGTACCTATCTGGTACCTATCTTTAGTTTCAAATGCCGAACATAGATGGCATTGCGATTCTACTCGACTCTACTCAAGCCGAATCAAAAGTACCTAATAGCTCTCATACAAAAATGTCCATGACAGCGGACATTTTCGTACACTAATAACTAACAATACTCTACTTAAATGATTGTTATTAATTATTTAACCAATGAACACGAAAACGACTCCTTCGGCAAACATTCAAATGCAAATTGTGTTTAGTATTTAGCCACAAAAAAATTTAGGA
>GL501451.1:667852-689252 GCA_000149185.1 Mayetiola destructor
CCCCCAATACAACTCCATCCAAAATACAATTCCATTATCCGGATTCAGATTCGTAAGATTCACGCATTTGGAAATCAATCGTTGAAACACGGCATAAAGCGAATTCGCCCAAAATTATACTCCAATTACAAAAATGAAATGGAATTATTAATTTATAAGCGGCAGTAGAACTGGATGCACATACATATCGTTTCGTTCGTGTAGTAAACCACAGGAAAGCAATTGTTATTCCGTTCGCTGATTACAAAAGAAAATTGTTTTTCCAAAAAATTTTATTCATTTCAGTATTAAACCAATTGTTTCACCTGTAGCGGCTCTCTACCAGAAAATAATCTGTAGTCTGGGTGGCCGGAAATAAGGATATGTAACGAAGAAAATAAAATTTCCATAAGAATCCAAACGGAATTCGGAAGAAAACGTTGAAAATAACAATTCGAAGAATACTCATGATAGATTCATCCTTAAAAATTCCATTATTCCATTGTTTGAACAGGCATTTTCTTTCATTTCATTTTATTACGCAGACTGGATAAACAGAGGGAAAATAGTTTCTTCTTCTTCCGTGAAAATAGCTGCAGTCCGAGAACATAATACATCGCAATGCGATATGAGATATGAGCAGTGAGCATTGAATGTACAAAAGATGAACGGATCTTATGACGATACCGGTGGTTCCTTACTCCTTATCCTTGATAAACAAAAGAAAATATTTCAGTAAAGGCTCAGTTGATTTTGAGCATTTTCAGTTTTCACTGAAATAATAACAATGATAAAAATTTTTTTTTTTTCATATATTTGTCTATTCAACTAACGACCGAACGACTGAATCGAAATTATAATGTCTTCCACGTCCGAGCTGCCAAAGTCATACGGTATGAAATATCGTATCTTGGCGCAGACAAACAATAATTACAATTCAACTTTCGGTTATACAGCGACTTCATTCTAATTCTCTGAACGACCGTAAAAGTTTATCCAGCAGCGATTGATGATTCTCATTTTATCATTTTCGATTTTTCATTCATTTTTATCTCAAATTGAAATCAATCTTCGCACACAAAATAGAAAAGGAAACATCAAAGGTACGGCTGGCCATGAGCGCATTCATCTAAAATCTCTTTTGCCGTCCAAGATTGAAATGAAAATGATGATTCAATGGTTTCGTCAGAAGTAAAATTCAATATTCTGCAGATTCTTCTCAACTTTTGGAAAACTAAGCTACACTCGTCGACAATTTGGTTTTTCGGATACAGTTTATATGGATTTAGTTGCTTGCGACTTCCAACCTCCGGCCAATAAGAATAATAATAATAACAATCAACGCAATCGACACACACCGATATTAACACGAGCATTGAACATTGAACTATGCTCATGTGAAATATTTGGAACAATTCTCTTATGAACTCGTTTGAAACAATTGCAAATGAGCAAATGATTACGATACGTTTGAACACATCAGTTCGAAATAAGTGTAAATGTATCAAAGCAAATGATTTGAATCGGAAGTCTGAACAAGGTATAAATAAAAATAATCGATTGTATGATTGTGTAAAAATACAGCACCGGATCTGACAATTCTTGTCTCACGCATACAGGAAGCGATTACATTTAAGATTAGCAAAATGTGTGTATTATTCGCCGACATTCGACATTCTCAGTGTTTGAGAGATCTACAACACCAAACCAATCACAAACAAAATCCCAATCAAACAGTCAATGTAGTTATTTGTATGCTAAGCGTTCACCGTTTGGGAAGATGAGAAAGACATGAAAAAGAATCAAACGAAAAAAAATTGTGAAAAATTTCGAGATCGGAGATGAATAGAAAGGAAAAGTCTCCTGGGTGCATTCAAATATTATGGTGGCCATGAACAATTCACAACGAATAATCATAAATTTGTATAAAAATCATTATTATAACGGAATATGAAATCCATGTACGCAATTGTCCTTTGCCATGTTCAATACACTGTATATGATGAAAAGAAGCGCCGATTTATGTTCAAAAAAGTACTTCAGACTGCCTTTACCGTTATCAGACATTACAAATGGGAAAACAAAATCTCGAACAAGTTCGTATGAATACGTTCAAGTTCAGAATCTTTTTACCGATTTTCCGAATGTATTCCCACTTTTTTTTTTTTTGGCAAAGTTACTTAAAACTCTTAAGAGTGTGAATGCAAAACCTCGAATTTTTCGCTTCAACAAATAATATGTTAAAGATATGTTATAAGTCATGTGCATTTTGAAAAATATTCACATCGTCTTACCATTGCGAGATATAATCCCATTTCATACACATTTGTTTAACGTATGAACTATGAACTGGAACTTTTATATCGAATAACATCTCTGAATGAAAATAGAAAGGATGTCCTTCATTGCGAAATTTTCAAATGCCTTCGGAAAGGGAATGCTTTCGGTTTTTCCATAATATTTTCACAATGACTGAACGCAAATTCATTTTTTATTTGCTGATACGAAGATATGATTATTATCATATCTTCAATCATACATTCAGATTGTGTCTCGTACTTCACACTCTTATTTTACTTTTTATTTGTGGGTTAGAGTGTTTGGAAAATAGGATTCTTTTTCCCCCGACAACGTGAATAATGCAGAGATTGTCTGATGGCGTATGTAAAAATCCGAGAATGAGGTGTTATATAAAATAACGAAAAAGGATATGATAAAAGGGAGCAAAATTCGCGCGATGCAAGTAGAGAATACAATAAAAGGAAATAGAGTATTGGATTCAGTGTCACTAGGGTTGATGAAAACATCGAGGAATTTATGACTGAAAAGAAAAATCATTCAACCATGAAACGATAACATTTTTGAATAACAGGTGTGGTGCGAGGGAAAAATCGATGGAATATAATTTATATTGACGTGTAAAAAACAATGAACGAAAAAGCGACACAGTTGAATACCAAAAATAGTTTCATGTGAGCTGTTTTCGGTACAATTGAATATAGTTATAATGCTAAAATCAACTTCAAAATGAGATAAATGAATGGGCCAGTGGCCATATGAATTTGATTGTTTGGCGACCACAAAATGCGCTCCGATAAGTATCAAGCATATGCCCTAAACGAATGTGGCGATCAAATGTAATTTATTCAATTCAATAACTATCTGAAATGGTTTCGTGCAATTTTATTCGATCGTATGGATTTGGCTGTTGGTGTCATTTTAACACTCAACAATAGGGAAAATGTGGCTGGCCATGAAGTGTGAATGAAATATCAGACAGACCAGTCACTATTTACCAGAGATATAAAATTAAATGTAGTTCGTAGTTTGTTTTAGTTTTAGTTGTTGCCGAATGGCAAAAACATGTAATTACAACAATTTTATCCATAAATTTTATAATTTTCTGTCAGTGAAACAGCCATTGACTCGTTATTTTTGTTATTGTAATCTCTAATTAATTTTATTGTTTGTTTCATTTCGACGCGGGAGTTTGACTTTTTTCGTTTTTATTTTTTGTTAGTTGGAACAGTTGTATCTGGTATCGCATCTCTGACCAAAAAATATAATTATGTAGCCAGGAGATTTATGCCAGAAGTATCGTTAGTCTAAATGCAGTAGTTAAAACGTTTGGAATCGCCGTTTATTAAAAACAGTCAACAAGGCGAACAGCAAAATTGAACAAAAAAAAATCCATGCATAAAAAGGCGCTCAAACGGGGTAATGAGTATCTCACACGCGAATCTATATGTTTTCAGATGAATCCAGCAAAAATAACAACAAAATCAACAGCACTAACATTCAAATGTACCAGATTAACACGACAGAAAAGTAATGCATTCGGTGAATTGTGTATGGTGTATCCATTGAATATCCTGCATCTGGTGTAAAACACTCACCACAACATACACGTGACAACGAAATGTGGGCAAACAATGATCCAAAAATATTCATCGCATCAACAGCACGATTAACCGACATCAACTGAAACGCACACAAACACAAAATGTAAAAAACTATGAACTATGTACAAAGCACATAGACGAATCAACTGAAAGACAAACATTAATTTCACAGGATAATGGAAGTTTTAATTATCCGAATAATTGTTCCGGTGACGGCATTCGGAAACATAGCTCATTTATAAGTAGATTCAACATTCTAAATGCTAAATATGGACAATGGTCCAGTCATAGGATCTAGAAAGACTGCGGGAGCCGTGTATGATTGCATACTGGATTTTGACTATTGGATATATGTACATTCGAACGGTACAAAATTCCGACCATTCAATTCCAATGATGATATGACAAACATTCAAATTTTGAAATTTTTCATTTATTTTCAGAAAGTGTGGTATTTAGTATTTATCTGACATTTTAGCATAACGTCATTTTATTTACCAAGAAAATGGCATTCACGAAAAAATCACAGTCATTCAGAGCTAATGACCTTCCATTACGTGACAGTTTTTCGCAGATTTATCCAAACAAGAAAATACCTTAGAAAATCGATTCTCAAGACTACTGAGCATTCCCTCGGCTGAGCGTTTTATCATGACGGTGAACGAATGATGTTCCTTTCAGCCGTAGAATGTTAAAATATGCTTCCCGAAAAGGCCTATGAAATTCATACAGACAAAGTATTCAATGAATTCATAAATTCATCTGATTCTGAGGACTTTTTCAACAAAGTACAATGAAAAGTGAGAGGTCGAAATTCAAATATTGCAAATAAATATTGTAATTACATTCACCATCATTAAAATAACGTTTAGCACAAAAATCCATTTTATCTCCTATTCTCTCGGCATTTCTTAGAATTTTAAATTAAATATCCGAATCCTATGGTTCATTTTTCGCCAGTCTATTTTCTGAATTGAACAGATCCGATTAGATTTGACCCACTGAAAATGATATTTAAAACGAGCCTTATAACCAACGCGACCTGAATTAATTTCATTTGTTCTTTTCATTTCCTCTTTTTCTTTCTCTCTCTTTTGCATTTCCCCAATATGACGTAGATCATCGTGTTTCCATTTTATTTCGTAATTTATGAACATTTATTTAAAGCATATTTAAATCAACATCATTTGTTTAGCTGCAAATGAACAAGAGACAAACATGGCGAACGAAATCATATGATTATTATTGACGAAAAAAGAGCACGTTCAAATGTCAGCTCTTTCTAGGCTTACGCCATTAATGGAATGACAATGCCATTATAATTAAGTTAAAGTCATTAAGATTACATCATCAACAATATAAAAACTCATTATAAATTCCTGCCTTCCGTTTCTTTTTGTTTCATTTTTTTCTTTTGATTTCCTTCATTCTTTGTTGTTAATTTGGGAGACGAGGCTCTTTAGAAATTGGATCAACCGTACAATCAACTCATTTTTGTTCAGTCGAAATCATGCTTAAAAATCTTGACAAATGCATGAAAACACCATTTGCTTGACCCATTTCAAATTATAATAATAATGAAATGTAAACGCTCTCATTTTTCCACCATCAAAAGATCAATCACTATCTAAACTATAAAATAATATAATGCATAGGAAAAAATTGCTTTTCTATTGAAGTAATCCATCAAAATTCAATAGGCTGTAGATAAACGCTTTAGGCACTGATGTCACCGTGTGTATTGTGTATTGATTGGATTTGGTTTCTAATGTTAAAGGTGCAAATATGTTTACATTCATGTTTTTGGATAAACCAATTTCCAATGTACATTTTTGAAACGATTTATAAAGTTGTAGTGGATTCACGAATATTCCCTGCAATTCACGTATCAATGCAAAGTCAAATTGTCGCATGACAATGCAAAATGTGTAAATCCGATTATATCATAAATTTTCGCACATTGCCAAAAGAAAATATTATTGATCAAACAAAGACGGATGACAAATAATAATTTTCAACAACACCATCAATGGTTTTCGCTTGAAATTTGTACAAAACCAAACATAATCATATCGGAAAGCATCAGACACACATCACCTCTTGTATCTTAAATCTTGAGCATCTATTGTGTGTATAACAATCACCAGCCCATAATCCATAAATACCTCGAGCCAAAGTTAACGCAATTTCCATTCATACTTCTTTCTCTCTCTCACACACACATACACACACTCACCGCAAAGCCAACATCATGGTTTCTATTCCAGCCCCCGATGTTCGTGATGTGAATTCGATTTTGAATGCGTGTTGACGCACATATCACACCATCATAATTTGGAGACTCGAAGACAAAATAATATACATTTATATTTATATGCAAATAGATGGCACACAAAGAAATAGACAACGCCAATAACAAACTAACAAAGCGAATGGCAAATGCAGATGCGAGATATGAAAATCTGCTTTATCAAACAATTTGTAATTATATATTAATAATGATGATAATGTCAAAATGTCTATAAATTTAAATTAAATTTCTATATTTTATGTGTTTGTCATGGAGAATGCGTAAAATAAATGCGTGAAATAAAATAAAATGCGTGAGATAAATGCGTGAAATAAAATAAAATGGATTTGGGAATTAAGGGGGTGGGATACCCGACGACAGACACGATTATTATTATTGGTAATGAAATGTATGGATTATAGAGAGGTAGAGAAAGAGAGAGAGAGAGAGAAAGAAACCTTCTAAACTCCAAAAATGTCTTATCGTTTTCCCGTTTTCACACTGTAAAATGTAAAACCAAAGCTCCGGTTCAAGTTAATTAATATTGTTAGTGTAATTGAATCAACAATGTGTATCGTAGCACGCGAATAGCGTTACGCTAATGTTAACGATGAACGTCTTTAGTCTTGGGAAATTGTTGAACATGATAATTATGGCTTTCTTTGGTGAAACAATTATGGTAATCTATTAACTAGTTGAATAATACTATGATGCTTGGTGCTCGGTGCTCGTTTATAAACTCTAAAGACTTTTCAGTTTTATTAGCTTAGCAATATAATTATCAATTGGAATTGTCTTTTGATTGACGTTTAATAGTTTTATGGTAAAGCTATCTTTCCATTTCTGATCTCTTAAGTTGAGTGCCTGAACTCATTCTCATTCCAGTTTCCAACAGTTTTGCCCGCTAAGTAATTGTAATTTAAGTGCCAATATAAAATACTTAAACCATTTTCCCATTTTGTAAATATGTTTCCACGCGAACCCGTCGCTGCGAAAACGATATTATTTTTTCATGATTCGTAGCTTTTTCTCTGTTTTCCTTTGCTCGATTGCTTAAGCTTCATACTCAACCATTGTTATTACACGTGAAAAATTGCATGCATAAGAAAACTTTTCGCATATAAAACAAAAATAAATTATGAAAATGGATGATCGTTGCATCAAAAATGAGGAAAATATGAAAAATTATTATCATTAAATGGTTGTTATTTTGGCTTCATGTGCCAGATTGCAAATAACTGAAATGTTTTCTGAAACTTTGAATTCCGCACCAACGAAGCGTTAAATCAAATCGATCTTAACTATAATAATAGGAATAATTGCATTCAAGGAACTCATTCACTTGAAACTGCTTCAATGAGAAAAGTAATGTAAGCTGAATGTCATATCGAGCAGATTTTTGTTTCAAAATTATTATTACGATTCAGTCTTGCGATAGCTCAAAATGAGGGCAATACGTAAATACATCAATCACGATATATGTTATTCGATGAATTTAAAATATTAAGAAATTCCCATGTGTAGCATGTATTTGCATAATGAATGTGCAATATGCAGAAATAGATCAAAGAACTGTTTTTCATACAGCCATGACTACATTTATGACTCTATCGTGGTAAGTTATAGCTCTTGCAAGCAGCAACAAACAGTTGATGTTAAACTATTTATGTTTTTGAGTTCAATTTTACCCTCACACGCGGTTTGGAGACAACAACTTGACTATGCGGTATATGGGATGTGGCACACATCTGATTGATAATGAATTACATTTTCATTTTGAAAATGTCGTCGTTAAAAAGTGCAACAACAGCAATCGGATACTTTTACGAGATTACGTTACTTGAGAAAATAAAGGCCAATAAATTATTTTAATCATCTCACTTACTAAATCTGGTAATTAATTACAAATTGTTTGGGCTCTTTATTTCCATAATGTCATAAAAACCTGAAAAAATCCAACCAACTGCATTCATGCCAAAGATTTTAATAGGCAATTGCCATCCATTGCCCATAATATAATTATCGGGTCCATGAGAAATAATAGGAAAAGTTCGAAAAACTTTGTATAAGTACAAAAGTGAGACGGTTTTGTTTTCAAGAGACAACACACCGGATGTGTTGTGTGATTTTCAATCGAGATGATTCAATATGAAATGCCGTTCATTTTTCTTCATTTTCGCTGCCACCAAAATGGCACTGTAAAACTTTTTCAAACATCAAAATGATAAAACAAACAAAACCAAAGAATGTGAAATATGCTATGAGCCAAAAGTCGTGAGTGACATCAACGGGCATCAATTACAGTTTGAAACTATACAAAGAATTAGATAGCGGCTGTTACGCGTATTGTGGCTTATTTTGTTTCGTTCGTCATCGAAAATTACTTATATGCATTGTATGACATTATTACTCATAATAACCGAGCACCAGCACCGAGCTCTAAGCACAGCGCTGGTTTGATATTAGTATAAAGCGTCAGACATTGAAATTGTGTTCTAGTTTTTGTATCCATTAAATGTTTCATCATATAAGAGCGCATAGCGCATCATTTCACATATGGATGAAAAAATAATAAGAAATTCTATAAAATCTCGCCTTCGATTTTGTTTTCTTTTGTGCAAATATATTTTGTGTGTTTCGACCATAAAATCGCATTCAATATTAAAAGTTAAAGTAAAGTTTTATCATTTATCAAAATTATCGTCGCGCATTCTATTGTCACCGTTGTGTACAGTGTACAGCGACTGTACACCAGCCACACACAATATGTTCAATGTTCAGTTTTCAGCTCCTTCTTTGGTAATGCACATTATTTCGACATTCATAAATTTCAATACTATTTGTTTAATTGTTGTTTGTGCTTTCTTAATACCAATCGATTCGAATGAAAATTCATTCGATTTCTCCATTTTACGTTTCAACCACTAACCATTTAACGATGTGACATCTGAAAGTGCAATTGAGCACCGTTAACATTTAATTCAATTTCGATTCGAACGATTGGAACTTTCAATAACTGTACAAACAACTTGAATTCAACATCAAAAGATCTTTCGTTGGCGGTAATTGCTTAAATCAAGCGTTTCATTGTTTTCGATTCATGGTTTTTGCTCTTTTTTAGAACCGTTAGCAACTGAACAAATGCTTTTAGATAAGAGGCAAATTCGGTTTGGTATTGTTTTAAGAATTTGAAATAAAATCCAAATTCAAATGAATTTAATTTTCGGGTTTCCTGTCTCCGCAGGCTCGGGCTTCGACAGCCTTTGCCTTAATTTCGAATGTGTGATTTTGTATTGCATCGTTTGGCTGATAAATGCAAAATTTGTTTGGAACTTGTAAAGGGAACGAGGCGAAGAGAAAGTGTAAATAAGTTGCGTAGAAGTTTTTCACCGTCATATGAATGTATAAAGTATAAAGTAAAATGTGGCGGCCCCCTCGCTTAAATTCTGCATGTGTTTAATTTCTTTTGCATCAATTTCATGGCTTCAAGCAATTTTTCCACGCTCTTTTCTTCTCTTTTTATTTTAGTTTCTTTGGTATATCTTTTTATGTTTATCTCCTCGCCGTTCATCCTCCGTGCTCAGTGGTTTGATGCTGTCATCTTATATCGCAAAGAGTGGGAAACATTTCTCAGATCTTTGGCGCGTTTTATATTGTTTCAGAAATAAAATTTATGATTTCTTTAATTCTTGTTCTTTACAATGTGATTTCCGTCGTCGCGGTTTTTCCATATCCATTTCTTCAAACAGTTCCGTATTCAGTTGTTGAATATTTTGAATTTAAATGGTTTAATGTTGGAGCTACGAATGATAATAATCTTTTTTGCATTATTTTATTTTGTTCTGTTCTTTTTCGCTCCTTTTTCTGATATACTTTTCATTTCGTTTTCGTTTGTTTGTATGTTAACGCTATTTTCAACTGTTTTTCAAGGCTTTTAATTGCATTTTTTCCATTTTGGGCACTTAAATACAATACAAACTTAGACAAAGTTTCAGTGATTTTTGTTCATTTACTCACGATGTGCGATGTACTTCGTTTTATTTTAAATTCTGGATTCTGAATGTTGGAGATTTTCAAGTGATAATTGCACATTATACAAATTTAATGCAATATTTTATTGTATGTTTGTTGACCTGGATTTATAATCCAGTTTCATTGTAATTTTTATTTGTTTGTTGCGAATGAAAAAAAAATTATAAATTGAGATAAAACAGAAAAGATTCCCTAGCTCGATTGCTTCCTTTTGCACACCACTTATCATTTAGTCTCTTATTCTTTCGTCTTAGCATTCCGAATTTAATTTATAGAATTTTGTTCAAATGAAATAAATAACATCCCATTTCCAGGACAAATATTTTATAGAATTGAAATAATCAAATCATATGTCATTGATCATAGGGCTCCGTTCACCCACAATGACATTGAGCAGTGATAATAACAAACATATCCGAAATGTTTATCTGAATGCGAATAGTGAATAACATTTAATTTGTAAATGTTTAGATTGAAGATGATGTTCAAAAAAAAAAACTTTCACTTCATGAATGAAAAATGACTTTCAAAAGATCCAAGGATTTAACGCATATATGAAAAATAGCGTAATGTAAATAAAAGACGGTAAACACCATCAGGTGAAGTAACTCAATCATTTTCGATTTTATGTGAAAATGATCAAGTCGTCAAGTTGACACATGCAATGTGTGAATTATAAATCTGTTCAACGGTTTGCCACCAAAACCAATTCGAACACCAATTCACAAACCCAAAGCACAACAAAATCTATAAAGAGAATAAGATTGAGAGTTCCACAATACTGCGAAAATAATGCGAAAAGTTAAAACAATTTTCGGCTCTGTTCTGCTCAATCACAATTCCCAAATGTACGATATAAATAAACTTTATGTGAAGTGCAATCAGTATCAAACAAAAGGTTGAATAGAAATTGAAATGCGCACACGGACCTTTTGATATAGCTACAATAACAAGAACAATAATAATAAACATTTGGTTTATGGGCTACAAACGGAATAATGCACAATAATAATCCAGACGAAGTGAAAAAAAAAACGATTTTTGTTGAATGAAAAACTTTATGGAAATTCCATCGAAAAAAGCTGCCATCCGAATATATTTTATATGTGTCGGATGTCGAACTATAGCTGTTGGTCGAATGAGACGTGTGTTATATGAAGAATTGAAAAATACGAGGGATGGGGGACATGAAAAAGTGATAAAGAAATATCATTCTCGATCATAAATATGTATGTAAGAAGTGAAAACATGTTGTTTGAGGCGTCATTTGGCGTTGTCAATTTCATAGATTTACATTGTTAAAATGATGGATGATACAATATCCATTAGTTTTATTTTGAATAGCAGCTTCTGATTAAGGTAGCAGCCAAAAAGAAATGTGTCTTTCATTTTCACTCAACTGAATTTTCATATAAAACGGCAACACTTTGTTCGAGCATTATTTTACAAGCAATATGTTGTATTCAAGTTTGACAGCAAATTGAAGCCGATTTCAGTGAAGTAAGTGTTTGGCGGCTTGTTTCACGCATATCGGACTATGGAAAATATTTAAATGTGAGAGTGAACCGTTTTTTACATATTTTTTGCCTTTAATTTTTTTTTTGGATGAGGAAAATGTTAAACAAGTATTCCATAAAAGATGAGAATAAAAGATTTACAAAAAAAAAAAATGGAAAGTCAATGTCACATCCGGCAAAAGACGACAATGGAAAAGGCACCAAGACCTCACCATCTACACGTAACTCAAATTATATTGGTAGAATATCTATTATACATGCAAATACATAATGATGAAATGAAAATGTTTTGAACTTACTGTACAATCTGATGTTACCATCTGTCTCTCCTCTTGGATTTTTTGCTACGCACTTGTATGCTCGAAAATCATCGGCCGATACACTGAATATGGTTAGCTTCATATGCATTTTATACGATGGTGTGCCGACGCTTGTGTCTGCCCTGAGTTTGTCGAATTTGTTTGTTTGTTTTTCGTTCGATGGAAATTTGTGTCCAGTTTGAAATGCAGCCGTTACATGTCGAAGTTTGACATTCGGTCGGATGAATATGAGAAAGAATAGAAACGAACAAAATAAAGATTATTTTAATAGAGGTCGAGAAAAAAACAAAAAGCCCTATTATCAATGTCAGTGCCAATGGGTGAGCCGTAGGGGATAATATACAAATATCAGTCAAGGTACTGCTGTCAATATGGTAAGAAATTCGTCGTATGAGCAATCATATTAACATATGATTTATGCTACTCTTTTTGTTCATGTTTTCTATCGTCATCTGGGTATTCGAGACAATCGATATGCGCATATGATTTCAGTTCGTTTGGATGAAACGAAATTCGCCACTAGTCGAATTCAATATGTTTGAGATAAATTTGAGCGGATGAATTGAAAGCGTAAGTAAACGGAAGTATCCATTCGTTTGGCCAAATTTTCCGACTCATTTATTTTTATGATGTCGCATTTTTAGGAATATCGATTTGAATGGAAAATAAATTTCATACAGGACATGCGAGACAGTAATAAAAATTGAATGATCAAAATGAATACTAAGCGACTGAATGATAGTGCAGACTATTGTTGTAACTCGTAGTCAATGTTCGATTGAAATCGAAACGTGATTGAGTATCACTTGAATGAAATTTGAAAATTGGCCCAAGATTCATCAAGCACTGTGTCCAAATCACTGATTATTACAATACCAGACACAAAACCTCCTGATTACTCATACATGTCGATTTCTGGGTGGTGCAAAGAGGATTATTTCGCAGCATATGGATTCCATTGTCCAAATGTGTAATTCGTTATAATGAATCGAGGTTGAAAACTTGTATGTTCGATTTGTTCAGGTTCATTGTGTACATGGTACACAATGCACATCAACTAGACAGAAACCATCCAATGTGCAATGTGCAATGAACTAATATCCGATTACGTGGTGCTTCCATTTCAATATTTCGATATGATTTTTCATTTGATGTTTGTATCTCAATGGTAAGCTAATTCAGCGTGATGTAGTCTTTCAATTCCAATTTTCGATCAGTTATCTTGCGTTACATTATTTATTATTATCATCATTATTAAACATATTACGAACATTTCATGCAACATATTCGATGTTCGTGTCAAATGTCGATTAATAACTTACCGATATTTTTTGGAATCATGAATCATTTGACCATCGCCTTTGGTCCAGTAATTCAACGATGTTGGATGCGCTTCTGAAAAACATTCTAATGTAACACTGAAACCTTCAACTGCTCCAACTGTTCAGATAAAAAAAACAAGGGAATGAAAGTAGAATTCATAAATATGGGGAATGAAACCTTCCAAAAGGTTAATCTACAGCTCAAATCTTCGGAAATTAATTTTCAGAAACAAAATGATTTAAAAAACGTAGAAATTTTTCAATTCCAAATCGAATTTGAAAGGCGAAAATTGAATTAGCAAGTAAATCTTACCTAATTGATGAGGAATCCATAACATCGGTGGAACTGTTTAAATGAATACATTTCCATATTGAACGTGTGCCGGTGTGCCGTGCAAACCAAACGAAAAAGATCAAAGACGAAAATTGGAACATGATTACAAAATTAACACTAATTAGATAAGATAATTTCAAGCAGCAAAGGGATAAAGAAACACCAGCAAAGACGATTCACGGCTCATGGATGACGCTGCATAATACCCAATTCTCAATACATTCTTGAATCATTATTAATTTAATAGGAATCTCAACACTCAACACTCATAGCTACTTTTATCATGATGTAGTTATTCATTCACCCTTTTTACAATATCTTAATGTCTTTCAGTATTTATAAGTTTTCTTTTTCTTTCTTTCTTTCTTTCTTTCTTTTTGCGTGCAGGTATTGGAGAAAGAATGGAACTGAACTCATTTCTTTCTTTCTTGATGGCAAATGCAATTTTAATCATTGCCCTTTCCGCTCATAGAACGACCTCATAATAGTTGCCTCAAACTTGAAGTAATGAATAACAGTTTTCCTCGACTACATTTCGATGAGCTCTTTTGCTATGCTGGTTGAAAACGAGCTAGAGAAAATTGCGTTGTTTCAAACACTTCAGACTAACATAATGTAAACTGAATGAGTGCTGAGTGTCTTTGGATTGCAGAAAATTATTAAGTATTATTTGCAAATGTAAAAGAGAATTTTCATTTTCATATTGTCAATCTTCAATGTAATTATCGCACGGCTTTTACTATTTTCACCGGAAATATTCGCTAAATAAAAACTTTGTTATTTTCGCTACTTTAAATACGAAAATTCAATCAAAATTAAAAAAAAAAGTCCAGAAACTCTTTTCAGCTGTAAAGTAATGTCGAGTGTTGAGAGCAAAATGAAAAAAAAGCCATTCAAATAAATTCAATTGAATGTAGAAAAACATGAATTCATTTCGGAACCGAGTTCTATCTCAACCTTTTTGGCTTAGGAAGAAGGCCTCAGATCTTTCATTCTATTGATATTTGTCCTTTTTTAATTAATGCAACTTTTCGTCGATGGAATTTATATGAATTGAATTTGAATAGTTTGCCTCCCTTGTTCCCCTTCCATTTTTGATGGGATGTGAATCTTGTTGAGCTTGTTTGGAGAGTTGGGGCAAGGCTTTTCACATCCTGAATGACAAGAAGCCTCCACAGTTTTGAAACTTGTCCGTTAATTATATTCGACTTTTCAGTTTGAAGATCTGTATTCGTATCGGGAATTTCCCATTCTCTTATGTACGATTCAAATAACGGTACACAGTGCTAATCAACCACGTAGATAAAAAACAACCAAACTAAAGATATTTACTAATCATTCAGCGTATTCCAACTACCGTCGCATATGTCTCTGATGGTGAATCTCGTTCATGATTTTCCATAAAACCAAGGTCCCCATTCAGCAGCTGATTCCACTGCAAATCCCTTCATTTCGTTATAATATTTTTTGCTTTCATTTTATTTTCTGAAAAATTCGTAAATGAAAAGAAAGCGACGCGTATTTTGATACTCAAGTCACATGTCGGTTTCATTACAATGTGTGTGCAGTGTGCAATACTATGCAATGCATAGACCTTTGAATTTTGAATATTCTTGCCATCGAAATTGCAATTTCAATAGAAATATTTTCTATCCATCGTTGACGCGACATGCAAGACTACGAAATGAAATGAAATTGTTTCTTTTATATGTGTTGTTGTGCGTTCGCCTTTGATTTTTCTTATCTATTTTAGTTTTCAAAGGCAGCATCGTTGCCAGCATAAATATACATAGACCGAACAATATGCATGGCTGATGTTCAATGAATGCATGTACAATGTACAATCTATAGCAAGTGTTTGGTTGATATTTTTTCGCGGAAAAGCTTATAATTCATGCCATTCAACAGACTTATGAATCAACATTATTATCCTTGTATATTCCGGTATCCGAGTATTTTGTAATCACATCATGAACGATGCGAGCACAAATGTTCATAATATTCATTTCGTTCTGGATTTCTCCTCTCCGATCTTCTTTGCGACACTGTGTGAATAACATGCATGTCAATGCTTGCATAGTATGTTCGAGCAAAAATTAAACTAAAATAATAAAAAAAAAATATCAGACAAAAAGTAGTTCGGAAGACGAACCATCGAAAAGAGCCGAACAGAAAGTCATTATGAATATGGAAATATTTGGCGCGTGGAACATATTGCATCATGTACACGCGATATTCGTTCAAAGTTGGTCGTATGCACTGTGGATGTGGATTCTTTTTGATTTCTTTCATCAGCGCAAGCTGTGGAACTGTGGTGTGCAGTGTGCAGTGCACAAGTTATATATGCAACCGAAGCGAAAAATGAAACACAAATAAATAATGCTGCAACACAATTATTCGGTGAATGTTGTCTCATCTGGGCTTTCAAGTCACAAAAAACAGGAGGAAAACACATGCTTTTTGTTTTAAAATTTGAAGGAATTAAACCATAAATTCCCATGTGACTCGTTCAATATCTGATCAACATGAAGCGTAAACATAATGAATTAGAAAGGGCTTTTCAAGGACAATTTAGTATTCGACGAAGGATTAAACATAGGAACCAAATAACACCGCCTTTAATCGATTTTCTACAACAATAATTATGAATCGTTACGATCTTAGTGAGGTAGCATTCAAAATACGTAAAATTCAGAAAAATTTGATATTCCCTTCGGTGTATTGTTCGACTGTTAATCACATAACGTTTGCACTTCGTTAACCCGTTTCGATATTTGGTCTTGATTCGAAATCATCGACCCATAAAACTATCGAACAAACCAATCAAACGGAAACGAGTTTGGAATGCTTGAAAAGAATCGTGTGTGAATGATATTGAAAAAGTGATCCAAGAGGTGTGGTCAGTGGTTAGTCATATACGGTCTGTGGACAACGGACAAATGATGCCGAGGGCCGAAGCTAAACTGGACGAAAAACGCCTGAATCGGTCAATCCACAATGAGGACGATCAAAGTTTTATGGAATCCGGTCACGTTCTCATGAAATTTTTTTCTCGTTGATAGCCGCTTTCATCGCAATGCCGTATTTATATTGATTACTCTTGTGTTATTATCACAAACTAGCTTTTTGATGCTTAACTCGTAATACATGTTTCAATCCATTTCTATGTCTGCATCATGTTCACGTTCTGCAAATTTGAAGCGAAGAAAAATTATTTTGCCACATGATTCTATGATGGCCGAAGTAGTCACATTGTTCATTGCACTGGAAATACATATTCAATCAATTATTAGATGTTGATGTGACATCGATAAAAATAAATCGCTCTGCGACGGTCCTATTTTTGCTAATATTTTTCGAACATGGAAAATGATAATCCTGTCCAAAATTCATAACTATTTGAATTAAAGCTCCAGGAAAATTGATCTAGAACTACATTAATTAATTGATTGTCTCTTTCCGGACTTTCAATAGTTTTCTGCTCTTTATTATCAATCACAAAATTGGAAGATTGAACCAATTAAGCAGCCCTTGAGCTGATATGAATAATAAAATCTAATAAATCTAAACAATAGCCTCAGAGTGACTCATAGTAAGTGTGTGTTTGGTGTGATGAAGACAACACAATGACACAAGAATACATTCAATGGCAGTTTTTTTCCATTCCACTCGAGATCTTTGATTGTTGACAACTTTGCATTGTGTATATGTTTTTGTGCCAGCGATTATCATTTGATATTGAATGGTTGAAAGCTTCAACACCCTTTCATTGTTATGAATTAATGCAACCAAATTGAATCTGAAAAAGGCCACAAAATACCGTTAAACAAGGCATTTAAAGTGAATGAGTATGAACATCCTTTTCTTTTCATTTTATTGTTATCGTTTAATCATCATTTGGTGTTTGGTGTTGTTATGCGAACAATGCGAGAAGTTTTACTCTTTTTTGCCCTAAATTTTTACCAGACGCGTACACATAAGCCAACAGGCAAACCATTCAGACGACAAACATGAGCCAATCTTCCGTTCATTTATTCTCTTCATTCAGAACAAACACTCACAGAGACACACAGAAACGTATTACTATGGGCGAAGGCATCTTCTTTATTTTTGACTCATGCAAACGGACCAAACTATAATCACAACCATGTCATGTATTTAGTTTTTCCACAGAGCACTCTAGCTAAACAGCAATAATAATAAAAAGAAACTTTTTCCCCTATTTTTCTCTGCTTGAGAAAGACATCAAATGGCATCCTCGATGTTCAATGGTGAACATATTAAAATATCCGTTAGACGAGAAACATCGATTCGAATTTAAATATGGGAACATATGTTCGTTCGGCTGTGGCAAATTGAATCCTGAAATTCAAAAGAAAAACGGAAAAATTCTTTTTCTTATTCAAATTGGATTGTTTTCATTTTGCGTTTCTCTGAAACGACTTTTCATTGAAGTGACATGTTTCTACTCGAAAAAGCCATTTTTCATTCATGATTCATGATGATGACAAGCTCCTCTGATATCTAGCATTCTTATATAAATTCAAAACACTCGGGCACTTTTGCTGCCGTTGTTAGGCGTCTGCTTACACTTTAATGGTCTAATTACTACAGCTCATGCATATCAAATGCAATTCTAACAGAAGAATGAGAACTGAGAATATGTGATGAAAGAGTTTATGGAAACCGTTGCAGTAAACAATGCACTGTTCCTTTTGAAATAAATTTTCCCAATAATCAACACAAACAATAAACGAAACAAAAGATAAAAAATGAAATTGTAAAGAAAACATTATAAAAGTGGCATTGCGATTGTGATTGCACCGAAAATCCTTTGAAACAATTGGTCTTCTCTGACTCGGTTGTGTTGGATACAAACAAAATGCAGTGTTTTTTTTTGTAGTTGAAAAAAGTTGTCATAAAATGCTCGTGGAATGTTTGTAAAATGGAGTTTAGTTCGAAGTTCAGTGGATGGTTGGTAAGTGTGTGGTTTGTTGTTTGTAAGCTCTTTATAACCGGAAAGAGGAAATTGTGAACAAAACGACTATGATTATGTGTAAAATTTACAACATTTAAGTGCTACATTTACATTCAGCTTTCGGGTTTTTCGTGTCTCGTTGTTCTTTGTTTGTTTTATTATTTTTTTGGACAGCAGTGTCTTTTTGTTGGCTTCTGTATTCATTTTTTCGCTTCTGAGCTGGCATTACATTTTAATTAGCCACCAAGGTTTTTTCATCCTTCAGCGATTGCGGCTTTTCATGGGTTTTCATTTTCTCATTTTAATAACCAAATAAAATGACAGAAACGATGATGCTCTTTAATTTATTTTCACAAAAAACCTACACAGAAGATATGAAAGAGAGAGAAAGAGATCCAAATCCAATCGGAGCTGAATTATTTTTTTTTAAAGAAATGCCCTTCATATCGACTTTACGGTCGTTTGAAGAATGGTACAAATGGAATTTTTAATTCTCAATAACGATGCCATGCGATCACGATGTTTACTACTTGACAACAGTAATCTTCTTTGAGAGGGGAATGAAATATATTTTAAATTACTTATTCTATTTTTCAAGTTTTGTTTCAAGTGTCAGCTCTGGTTTATTCGAACGAGGATGGCCACCATCGTCATGGATCACGTAAAAGATTCAATGCGAATTACAGGTAAATAATAATAATTCATGCGGGTCTTGTAACGCAATCTAATAAATTTTCTGAAAAGTTTCCTTTCATTTGATTCACAAGAAAGATTAGCATCGGTTACTGTTACTCATCCATGGATGATGTTCTTTTTCCATTAAAAAAAACCGACAACATATTTTAATAATTTGAGAGATGAACCTAATTCGCTGGCATCTCAAATGGATTTATGCAAATATAATTGGTAATTGTATCCAACCATCACCCAGATTAGATGTGGTGACAAAGTTAATTTGAGTTGGCGTTCGGCTCAAATATTAAATTTCATTATAAAGTGTTAACATATTTGCATTAATTTCGGTCGAAGGCTTACCACAGCACGCCGCACCATAAACAACTAATTAATATTTTGGTATTTGTGACAGAGCAATAAAATATTTACCTTCCGGCTCTTATTTGTAGCATTCATTCGTTCATCAATTTTTGTAATTTTAATATTCTCATAATAATTTGTATAACTTAAAATTCCGCATTTTATTTCAATTTTTCATATCAAATTATCAACATCTGTTTCAACTCAAAAATGTCGTTTTATTTTTGCTAAATGGTCGTTATAACTAAAAGCTCTCGCATACAAATCGGTAATCTGGGATTTTAAAATGCTCGATTCGGAATTTTAAAAATTACGAATCATTTAAAAAGCATACGGTTCACAATTACACTGATAATAAATAATAATAATAACAATAATAATAATTTTTCCGCGTCTAAAATTGCCTTGAATATGGTGGTGAGTTTGTTGGGGTGGCCCATTCGCTTGTTATCATTTCATCGGTTCAAACCACTCAACCATAATTATCGTGGCGTATCAACTTCGGTGACAATTTTAACAATGCTAATGCTGATAATGGCAAAAACAACCACCCAAAATATTAATGAATGAACAAAAGAACAAGAAATCAACAACTCTTCAGGGTAATCTACATGAACAAAGCTTTTTTTTTTCTCCATTGCCTTTATTTCGTTTCGTTGCAACAAAAGCCAATTCCAAACAGTGTTGGCTCCTCGGTTTCAATTGCTATTCTTCATAATAAACAACGACAGCACTTAACGCAATTCTCATTCAAAATTGTACACTGACTAGTGAAGGTTATTTTGTGGCGAATTTTCGAATGATTCATTTGGATATATTTTTATTGCTTTTGTGATTTCTGAAATGGGAAATATCGATGTTTCACATCGAATTATGATTCGAAACGGATAACAATAATTGTTGAGTACGGGAATCGAGCGTGAAACATCCAAACGGAAAAAATAAATAAAATTGCTGCTGAGGACTGGTGAATACACGAGAAGAATAAAAAAATTAATGGAAAAGTAAACATTGAGAATAGGAGTTTCTTATTCTTATCGTTCAACCACAAACAATGTGTGACACAATGTCAGCAGAGAGAAAAAATATTGCTGCAGCACTTTGCGTCAAATAATAATTTCCTTTTCGGTTATTCTCGGTACCACGTTGATGTCGATATTTTTAAGAGATGGGGCAATCGAATATCAAACTCAACCATTTGGCACTGGTATTGTGACGTTGAAGACTTTCAAGCTTGAAATATACTTATATATATGTATTTAACAGCGGAGGGAAAAAATCGTGTAGAAAATATCAGAAAAACAGATCGACTTCGATGAACGGTCGTTTGGGTGTAAAATAACGCAAAACGGCTGTATGGCGTCAACAAAGCACATTACCATATTGATTTTAAAATTTACGACCATCAAAATCGAGAAAATAAATTTTCCTCTTTAAATGCATTAAATTTCAATGACTTTTCGGAAAAGTGCCACGCTCACACATACTCTTACTTTGGTCTTCGTTCTCCCTAGATGCTTCAAAGCACAGCACTGGCGGTGCTAATAAATGTATTTTCGTTTTGTTCCCAACCATACGTAACTTTTCTCATTTTTACAATTTTTAGATTTTGCATATTGCTCAACAAACATTGAATGAGAGAGAGAGAGAGAGAGAGAGAGAGAGAGAGAAAGAAAAGGAAGAAAAGCAGA
>GL501451.1:689407-739450 GCA_000149185.1 Mayetiola destructor
AGAGAGAGAGAGAGAGAGAGAGAGAGCAGAGAGAGAGAGAGAGAAAAAAGGGAGAAAAAAGCAGAGAAAACGGTGAACGAATAAATATTCAAAAACACCGGTAGCCCATTGGTGCATGCAGTCCATATTCTCACTTCTTCTATCTGTTAGCCTTCTATTTAATCGAATATCGTTCGTTGAACATTGAGTATTTAAGGTTTCAAATTTCAAATTTCGTTATTATATGGAAGAAAACCCCTTTCGAAACAGACGAGGTAATAATAAGTCATTGTGATGCTGCTCTTTTGTCTTTCATTCAACGATTCTTACATTTATAATTCGTGGTTCGTGCATGTGATTTTAATATCGCAATTGGTTTGAATGCTGTTGAGAGCGGCAATTGTATGTGTGCATATATTCATATGCAGGTCTGCATCGGGTGTCCTTATTTGTGTGTATGTGTGCACATGTGAAGTGAAGCATTCTGTTATTGCTGCTGCTATCGTGAATGCTGATCATGGTGCATGCATTCATTTTCTCTTCATGGGCTATTTATTCAAAAAGTGTTCACTGTTCATGCTACTGCTCATTTGAGCAATCGACCACTTGCCGTTCACTTGTTTTGGTCATCGTTCGAACTCTTTCCATCCAATCAGAATTCAATGTATTAGATGCAGACAGCCGAGAGCCAGGCCAGCCATTACCATACCAAATTTGGTGTACACATTTTTTGTCATTGATTTAACCGCATGTTGTTCTTGTTACATATTCAAATGGTCGGCTGGTCTTCGAACATAGCAATCGGGCGATTGTTCAGTGTTCATTGTTCGACCTTCGATGCTTCAACATTAAATGTTCAATTTCGAATGCTCATTCATGTTTACATTTTGCATTGCACAATGTATGCTGATGTGTTGAATGCACCACGTTCAATTGTAAACGTATTTGAGCATTTAAATCTTGTTTTCATTGTGATATCAACATAAAAGGTGACGTTTATTTGTTGAAAGCTCACCTAAATCCTTTGAGCTTTGCCGCAACACCAATTTATGCGGTTCGTTCTTGTTTTTCTTCATCGTCTTTCTATTTCATTTTCACACATTAATTTCAAGATACAAAACGAAAACATCGCCGGCAAACACCAACGAGAGGAGAAAAAGGAAAGGCACAAATACAATAAGCAACGCACAATACAAATACCAGCATTTCTAAACAGTAAAATAAACGATATTATGGTCGTTGGGTGATGGAAACAAAGCACGCTTACTGACTTTAGCTACAACAGCGGTAACCAGCAACGGTGTTCAGTGTTCTGTATATTGTTCGCATTTCAAAGGCAAAATCATAATTCAATAAATCGTATTCAGTTCAATGTTGAACATCAGACACTGAAAATTGAGTTTAAACACTGCATCGACGATCATTTTATTCAGAATTTAATGTGATTTCCACATTTTCAGGGACAAAGAGAGAGGGGGAGAGAGAGAGTAACATCTTTAGCCATTCAACTCATTTAATATGATTTTCATTATGCTCCCCACTGGCAAATAGAACGAATGTATTCTTGATTTTGGTTAGCAAAGAGCAAATATTGCGAATAAAGCATTTGCTTTGGCAATGTCACCTGAAGAGCTCATTTTAATTCAATTGAAATTAAATAATTAATTTCATCCCGATCCGAAGAGTTTTAAATGAGTTCATTCTTTCTTCTACATTCCAGTCAAAAGTTACAAATAAACTGTAAATAAATAATTATATTTTTCCGATGATTGTCATAGCGATGAATGTATGTGTTTGATTTGTTGTCTTTTCCATCGATTTAAAAACCAAATAGCAATCCCAATACTGCATGAGCTGAGTCGAAAAACAGAAGACCATTATCATTCTTTGCCAGCATCCTGTTGACTCCATGCTGGGCTCACATGTAGTTTTTGCTCACTAATCTAATTGTAAATGTCCAGAACGATTTCAATTTATTATTCCCAAGGAAAATGCCATTTTCCATTTTGAATCAATAAGAACACTTGCCACTCATCCCAATCCATTCGGTTTGCTTTCATTCAACTCAATATACATATTCAAATGACTTCAATACACACACACATACACAAATCACAGTCACACACAAGAGGCGAATATTCCTTACTTTTGTGAAAGAATTTTTCCCATGCGGTTCTGAATGTATTTTGAGAATATACCCATAACAACCGAATCAACGATCTAAATGGCACAATAAAATCCCAAAAACGAAGTGAATTTTAGAATTCATTGGATTCTTGCGTTTGTGGTGAGTGGTGATGTGCCTTATGCGCTACGCCGATTTATGACCGTTGAAATTGATATTTTCATTGGTTTCGATGTTGAATGGTTTGTATTTGATTTTAAATCTATTGTAGAAATATTTGCCGAAAATTCCAAAACGAATGAACTTTTCTCGGTTGATTTAAATGGTTCAATGGTTTTGGTAATGGAATTTAAATATTCTGTTAAACATTTTGTTGATGGTCATTGTGTATGAGAAAAATCCATTCATGAGCCATCACATGGCTATTGAATGTCTGGAGTCGGGGGTATGGGGCATGTTGCCTTCATTTCATGTATGAAAATGATTCTGGTCCAATTGATTCGAATGCTTGAAAAAGATGTCAAACTATGAAAAAGACAGCTGAGCAAATTCTCGTGAATCGTCCAAAACCGAAAAAAATTAATCGGAACTGAAAATCACTTTGTCTAATGTCCAGTGTCCAGTGTCCAATGTCCAAGCCGTCATCACTAATTGACTCCATTTTCTAAAAGGGTATGTTTTACCATGGAACATTGGAATGTGAACATTGTTGCACATTTTCAGAATGAATTCTTTTTTCTTTTGATACTCACAATCAACGCTGACTTTAATCCTTTTCGACACAGTTGGTGGAACACCATTTGAAGCGATGCATAAATAGGATCCCATGTCCAGGCGAGATATTCGCGATATTTCCAATGTATCTCCGTCCCATTCGCTCACTGTAAACAAAATAGATTCCAAATGTGAGAAAAATAAAAAATTCGAAGAAACTGTTAAATAGAAAAAAGAGACTTTTCTGGTAAAATAGGAATGTCCTATGAATGTTTCAAATTCAATTAGAGAAAATACGTATGTATTCGCTGTTGTCCATGTTGCTTTATCACAAAAACCAAATTTACAAGTTCTCTCTTTACAGCGGAATCCATTAAAAGTATTCGGTATTTTTTCGTTTGCAACGCATTTTAGAATTCAAACAATGAAATCCAAACGCTATTTGCACTTTTCATATAGCTGACTTTTTCCCGATGACAACCACAGAGAAAAAAATCAAAGCAAATACAAACCATACGCAAACATTCAGTTGGCCATTGTTTACTTTTACTTTTTTCACTACACTCAATGGCTTTTAATCGAATCACATTTATAGAATTCGATAAAATGAGGATCTCGGATACGGCAACGAGCATGAAATGTTCCATTCGAACCTAAAACACATTCACTTGAATACAAATAAATTAATAATGGTTCGAGGTTCGATTCAGTGCTGAACAATAGCTGATTCCAGTACCAATTCAAGGTAATTGTCGAGACGAATGTTGCATTCAATTCAGAGAAAAAAAATAGATTTTTCAACATTCCATTGTTTCCTTACTTACCAACTAATGATTTATTTATAGCAATTTTTTCCATTGAGTCTCGTTTCCATTTGACGACTGGTGTTGGACTGCCGTTAGCTCTGCAACGAAGTGTTACGTTCGATCCTTCACGCACAATTACATCACTTGAACTCAATGAATCGTCAATATTCGGTGGAACTATCGTTGTTTCGTCGAAATAGTGATGGAGGTGCATGTGGAATTGATAGTTGTTTCCCCGCAGATGGACAGCGAGTTGAAGGATAAATGATAAAAAATTGAGAAAAAAGCATACAATAGCGATTAGATTTAGAGTCAACAATAGTGTCTATTTGATTATTTAAACAATTATCAAATTTGTTTCCGTACAGTTTCACATAACACCAGCTGAGATGATGGCATGCATACTCTTTTTATTTTAGCCTTGGATAAATGTTTGTGCCCCATTGTGGCCATGAGATTTTCGACAAAAATTTAATTTTCAGTTGAATTTTCATCGTATTTGATCTATTAATCTATTTACGAAACGGAAGTTAACGGTTAAACACTTTAACGTCGATGAGTGCTGGCATGAATTTAATTCGAATGGAAGTCATTTCATAAATTATGGTGCCACCCGTTGAATCGTTCTTGTTTCGTTGACACGCAAACAAAAATAACGACTGAACAAAGTGAATGAAATACGAGCAATGGTTCCACAGAGCCAAACATAACACAGCACAATGCAAAGTGAAAAGTGACGCAAACGGAGGAAAAAAAGCTAATTTAGATTATCTCTCTTTTAGCAAACAAAGGTTTGGTGATGTCAAATCTGTCGACAAAAGTAAATCGAATTTTCGTTTCTCGTTTCTCCCCGCGCTTCTGTTTTTCTACATTAACTTTGGCTCTTTGCATCGTCCTATGACTGAGTAAAAGTTTTTCTCCAATCCTCGATACCATTTGCACCCAATCCGAACGGAACACATAAGTATACAAACAATTGTTTGGCAGGAAAACAGCATAAATATTTCATTGACAAGGCGAACATTTGTTCGAATTCAATTTCAATGGCACTTTCAACTATATGTATACAGATGCTCATTTTCCAATGTGTGTATATATTTTAATCATGCAAACTGATTCGGCAAATGTTCACACTTGAATTGAATCCCATTTTTGGCATATTTGTATATTTGGTTCGAAGGTTTTTTTTTTTTTGCATCGAATCCAAATGAAGTTAATAACGAAGAACGTGACATCAGAGTCGTTTATTTTCTTCGAAATGAATAAACTTGGTGAATAAATACCGAACAACAATGAAAATAGTATTCGAAAAATCATATTTCACATAGAAAAAGAGGAATCCGAATGACTGAATTGATGTATGAAAGTCGTTGGTGTCTTTTCATTTCCCATTGAAATAATTAAAATATCCAAAAGTTAAATGAACATTGAGTCGTGCTTTTATTTCATTATGCACATTTTTTTGATGCGAAGCAGAAAGGAAAAATCTTAGAATGCAGTTGATATCAAATGTTTCTTTTTTCATCTCCGAAGTTAATTCATAATCGTTGAAACTTTGCCGACCAACGACCAATAGCACCCTTTCAATGGAACAAAATCAGCATTATGATAACTGGAGAAAAAAGTGGCAACAAAAAAAGGAAAAAATGGAAAAAACACATGTAAAACAAGCGATTACAACTGAAAGTTATTTATCGGGATGAGAAGGTTTGTGGAGTTTTGAAACTGAAATGAACATCTGCCGCTTTGTATTTTATTATATATTTCAAAGGCCAATGTGTTTTAACTAACGTTGAAACTTTTGATTTTAAAGTGTGGAGACGATCTATGAGCCAAGGTCCAAGAAATACAAACAATCGTCCATTTCTTTTTCTCCTTTTGATTTTTTGATGTTCGTATTTTTTTGATTAGCCACTGATTCGCTGTAGCTCATAGCAGCCATGAAAAATTTTCCTAACCAATTATTATTTTTCCTTTTTTAAACATCGCTTTCAAAGTTTCCTTGTCGTTTGTTTGATCAGTTTTCGAACATTCCGCCATAATAACGCATCTTTTCACCTTCAATGATGCTTCACTTCAGATTTTCGTTGAGCTGTTCTGAGCCATTCGGTGCTCAGTTGGTCAATATTAAATTTTATCGTTAAATATTCCTAATGGGCCATCCAAACAATAGAAAAATCAATTTTTGAACTGAAACAATCCCTCGATAATAATAATAATCATTTTGTTTAGAAACTTTTTGAAAAGGACATTTGAACGAATTACATGAGCTCGTTAGTGTTAAACATAAAGGGCGAGCTCTTGCTTCATAAAAACAATTAAACAAAATTGTGTTTTTTTTTCTTGTTCATTGAATTTCGAAACGGGGAACGAGGATCCGAAACGATTATTGAGAAATATAATTTCGTTACCGTTCAACGTTTGTTCCACAAATTCAAATTAAATTCATGATTCAAAACTTTTCTAACGAACGAATTTAACGTATCTTTTTCGTGCAGGTGAAATAAATTCTGATAAAATCCAAATGATGAAAATACTGAAATGCAGAATGCATATTGTACAACATGTTCAATGTTCGTATGTTGTTAAATGTGTTAGTTCATTGTGTATTCAAAATTCAAAAGTTTCATCAATTTTTTTTTTTTTTGTGGCACCAAACGGCAACGATTTGATTAAAAATTCATATTTTCGGGCGATTTCATATTTTGTCGAATGTTGTAGCATTCGGTTTAATGTTTTCTTTGTGTGAAATGATGGAAAGTTATTTCGCACCAGGCACCAATTCAGACTTCAAACTTTGAACCTATTCGACACTATAAGTACATAATATTATTTTTCAAAAAGATATTTCTTGATTGTGAAAACGTTAACGGAAAATTGTTATAATGGGTTGCACGTGCCTTCGAAAAATATTATTATTTATAATTTATTCGTCATAATTGAGAACTAATTCTAAAAATGAAATTTTAGTTTCTATTGATGATCGAAATTCAAATGAGAAATCTATTAAAAATGTGATGACAACGTGGCCAGCCAAAGGCTTCAAACACATCAACGATGCCCAAATAAATACATAAGTATTTGAAACTGCATTCGGATTGCACACCGAACGCATAATAAATAACTTTAACATTGCACCAATCGAGCAAACAATTCGAAGATGAAAAAAAAATAATTTTTTTATTACTTTTTGATTCGCTTTTTATGCATCAATTTCAATTGATTGTGTCCAATAAAATTCACATTCACATCGCATTCAATTTCAAATAAAACGAACACTTTCCCAGTGAATCGAAAAATCAACGATAAAGTGTTTTGTTGTAAAGGGTAATGGAGAAAGTTTTTCCCATCCATATCGATGGATTGAAAGGATGAAAAAAAAGCAGAAGATGAGTGCCGAATGCCCAATGCCTCGTGACTCATGAGAATATCGATAACAATTGGCATCGTGTATACAAATAGAAGTTGGACTACTAACGCCCAACAAAAAACTCTTACTGAATCAGACATAGCGGTAATGGTGCAGTCACATTGGCATCACTGAATCTATTTGTGAATTTCATTGAACGAGTGCTATCGAAATCACCAACAACAACAAGAACAATGTTAAGATTTTGAAATGTGCAAAAAATGAAAATGCACACCAAAGACGTGGAACGGGACAAAAAAACGATGAAAAATTCGTTTTGCATCGATGATGAATGCCAAGAAATAACTTTGTAGATGCGATTTATCGAAAAAATGCACTTGAAATGATTTCCATGATTTTTATTTTCGTTGCTTTCTTGCTCTTGAATCGACTTGAGGTTTTTCTTCATAGTGTTTGTAGAATAAGGATAAATTTTAGTCCATTGGCTGACATCTCATTTTAAATTTTGAACGCTATAATAATTACATAAGTCGTCGCCTGTATTTTCATGAAATGAGCAATCGACATTCAAATATTCTTGAAATTCGAATGATTCAAAATCTTCCAATTTATTATTTTGTCGAAAGATGCATTGGATCGTCCATTGGATTGAGTGTGCAGCAGATTGTACGTTGCATGTTCCACAAAATAATTGCTTCATTTTTGTGACCGTTCTTTCTCCGTGCTATCATTGAGATCTGAATGCTGAACGATTCTGAGCTTTTCAGTCTCATATGTATGATTTTAACAATTTTTAAGTTGTTTAAGTCGCCTCGGGCCTTGTTTGGCATGTACTTATTAAACTTGTAGCAACGCAAATGGGAACAGAGAACATCACATATTCTCGAACTGTAGTGACAGACATGAAAATGAAAATCTTCAAATTCATTTTTGGATTTCAAGCACAAAGTACCACTTTGTATACGGTTAGGTTGCTCTGTGAATCGAAAAAGAGAAAATCTCAAAAGAAGTAGGTAAGTACTTCGGAAGTTCACTTCGTTTTAACACTGTTTGTTGTTAGCATTCAAACCCGTACTTAAATTCGATGTAATAGTTAGCATACAGCGTTGTAAAAGACGATTCAAATTCAGAAAATGCTATCGCTACAGTATTTCAGCCAATGAAAGGAACAAAACTTATTAATATTTAATGAAAATGAAAATCAGAATGCGAATAGCAAATAGCATAGCATCAGTAACGGGACGAAAATAAAAGAAAGAAAAAAAACTTTTTACACAGTGAAAGAAACAACAAAAGCAAAAATAAATTTAGAAATAAAGAAAAAGAAAAAGAAAAAGAAATTGATGAAGAGATAAGAAGGCACAATCAAAAGGAAGAGAGAATGAAGAGCGAGCGAAGAAGCAAAATCTTCTCGTTAGAGATTTTGAAGGAATGTTTTGATGGTTTTATCTTTTGAAATAACATAAAAGCGCTTACACATGCACACAGCTTCGGAGCAATTGAACAGTTGGTAGTTGGTAGAAGCACAGCTATCAAAGCAACAAAAAAAAGTATTTGATTTGATTTCATCTATAGCTTTTAAGATTGTTGTGGGCAGAGCAGTGCCGTTTTAACATTTTTGGTGTCTATGTGCGGTAGGGGCCCGTAGAATTTGTTTCAAATATTTTCGTTTCGGAACTTACAAAGACGCATACGAGTTTTTTTACGCTAGAGATGATATCAATCATAGTATGGGAATCGGGAATAAAAAATTTGCTTCTAAATTTACTATAAAATTTTGAATTTTTATTGTTTAGGAATTCAAAATATTTTATTTCTTAGGGGCCCCTTTGACGCTCCCTAAGATCGGTAGCCCTGAGTCAACCGTCTCATTCGCCTCAAAGTCATATTGGCACTGGCTCGATCCCACCTATCGGAATGAAGATGAAAACATGAATGGCAAAAACTTCCAAACACAAAATGTACAAAAGTAAGGAAAAAAGAAACGGAGAAGAGGCTTAAGAAAACGAGCTAAGAAAATACCATGAAATAATTTCGTTTCATGTACAATATATTTGTTTGAACGATAGGTGCAAAATGGTAATGGTACTTGGTTAAAGTGAAGCTCTTTGCTACTGTTACACACATTCGTTATTCGTTATTCATCATTATATTATTGCACGAAAAACCGAAAAGGAAAACCGCACAACTCGATACGTATACAATATCGAGTGAATGATTCATAGCGTTGTGCGATGGCAACAGAAAATCAACATCATTTCGTTTAACGTTTAACTTTGTGCTTAAGCCGTTGGATTAAAATCGAGAAATCTCTTGAAACAAACAACTTTTATAATTCGTAACATTTTCATTGCTCGTTTGGTTTTGGTATTTGTTGAACAATTGGAATAGATTTAAGCCATGGATTTTGATGAGTTGATATAATGAAATGCGATGATGAGATTGGATCGGCTTTTGGAGCAAATGATGACGTGATAATAATGTTTGTGAATGACTGATAAATACCTGATGCCTGACACACTACCATAAACTGACGACATTCAATGTGAGAATACATTTCTGCATGCAGAACCCAAAAGTTGATGAACTTTAACTTTTGGATTTATTTTTGTGTGTCGAATGTCTAAAGCTCTCATTTGCCGCTAAAAACTGATGAGGCATTAATGGAAGTGGATTCAAATTGATCGTCACTTTATTTTCTAACAAAAAAAGTTCTTCTGAGGTTATCACATTTGAATTCCTCTCAAAGAATTTCTTTTTCACGGTTCTTTTGTTGGATTTTGGTTCCACTGCATAAATTCACTCCCAACAGGTTAGGACTCAAAACGAAAAATTGACGCATGTTAAAATGCAATTTCGCTTCTGCCTTGAAATCTTTTGAATTGAAAATGTGAAAGATAAAAGCTTTGTTATAAAATGGATAATTTTCAAACTTCAATATTTTTTTTTACAAATCGAATTACAAGTCTTCCAACTAAACGACTGATAAATGTAAAGGCACCTGGTCTTAAATTGTAACGCAAATTGTCGAATAATGGAAATTCGTTCGCTTTCATCATTCAACATTTCAATTTGAGATGCAAAGCTCTCTATGTAGGGAATATAATGAACGCTAGCCATTTAGCTTTATGTCAAATCGAACCATTCGATGGTGAAGGAAAAGTTCTACACATTTCGACAACGGCTTCAAAATAAAGATAAAGGAGAAAATTGAAGAATAAACAAAAATGCATCATATTTAATCTCCATATATGAATATTTGCAGCGTCGGATGTCGGATAATGTGAATTCATGCATTAACAATATAAATCAAAATGCAAACAATACAAATGGCAATGGATGAAATGCAAAAAAAAAACCGCTCGCAAACGGAAAGAAACGGAAACAAAAACCATTCGATATTGTAAATTCGACAGAAGGAAAAAACCGGAACGGAATAAAGTTCAGATACAGACATATGTAGAAAATGAAGTGATGCAATAACTGTCGACATTGAAATGGAACAGAATATTAAACAATTTGCTTTGGACGGATGTTGGTTATATTTATGTACATTTTAAAGTTTGAAAATCCTTTCGTACTCCGTATTTGCAGCAATGCATTCAAAAATGAGCAATAAAAAAATAAAACAACACAATGTTGGTGAGAAAGGCAGGAACAAAAATAAAATATATTGACTTTAATAAATGTTCGTATAAAAAATGGGTCAAATAGTCAAAACAGCAATGAGAAAAACCGTGAACTCCCATCCGAATATATTCGAATAAAAAATATTCACTCAAAGTGCACGTTTATCGAACTTCAAATGATTGAATGAAGTGAAGTAACGTGTGTGGTTTGAATAAACAGTTTGAAATATTTCATACTATAAATTATCATATTTTTTTCAACGCAATACATGATATCTTGGTGACAAATAATAAAAATGAGCAGACTGAAGTTCATTAAGGGAATGAACCATCGAAAAAAAAATAATAAAACAATGCACTTACCAACAACAGATAAAAATCCGAATTGTGTCTTTGCCATAATTGTGTTGATTTGGCACATGTATTTCCCTGCAAAATTGAAATTTTCTGATAAATTGATGGTCTTAAGGTAGTCAATATTTTCATCAAATTATAATGATAATAATTTCTGTAAAGAAAACTATTGTATATTAGTGAATAGAGATGATTCATACCTTTGTCCTCCTCCTGGACATTGGTGATATGCAGATACCATGTTTTATGCTTATCATGTTTGTCATGTGTAACACTGATACGTGGATTTCGTGTTATGACATGATTGTGCACCGTTAGGATGGCCGATTGTTCGAAATGCATCCACGCTACCTGTGTAAAAATGACGATAAAATGGAAATATATAATTTACTCATCAAAATTGTCAACTCAATCGAATGAATAGATTGAGTTTTGCGTCAATCATTATCATCACGTGTGTTCACTGTTCACTGTTCTCCGTTCACCCAATTAAAACATTCAAATTAAAAAAAAAAATCTCTGGCTAAAAGGTGCCATTGAAATTTCGTTGAACAATGGAAAATAATTTGAAAAGAATTTCAACACATTAACTTTAGCCATTTTTAATCCAATTATAAGAGAACAAAAGCTTCATTTAATTTCATCATTGGAAAGTTGATTCAATTTTTGGGATGAACAATGCTTTCATCGAACACCTTTGAATTTTAATCGATTCTATTTTTCGATGCTTTAACTGCGAATTGATATCATTTAGAATATTTGGCCATTGGGAACCGAACGACTGAGGCAACAACAAACGTATTTACTTTTAAACTGAGAAACGAAAACACATTGTCATTTATCTTATACGTACGAAACAGCCAAAGAATGAAGCATTGCCACGTTACTCAATAATAAATAATAATGCATTCAAAATGAATGTCAAATTTAAACTAAACGAAGCTAAACAACAACTATTTATTTGGAGCCCGTGCATTGTGTACAGTGCACAGTCGATTTGCAAAATTGAAAAATACACAATATATTTGTACAAAAACACACATGGGAAATGGAAAACCTAAATCCATTTGGTGGAACAAAGAGGATATTTTTGAATGAATGGTTTCGATGGAAAACGTACGATATCCAATGAACGTGAAGTATGAAATACTTTTAACGCTGTTGAAAACCAAAAATGTTTATACTCGATCGAAATCGACTGTTAGTGATGACAACACGAGATCTGCTTTAAAGATTAGCAAGAAGATAAAGTGATGTGAATAGAAGAATGTTTCCCATTCCAATTTTTTTTTTTTGCACTGTATATTTTCGTCTTTTGCCATAGCGCACTATACCATGTTCGGCAGTGCAATGTTTCCAATAATATTACCAATGCTCACACATAATACTGAAAATGAAAAAACAAAAACATGACAAAATGAAACTGAATCGTTGTGAAAACATATTGAATTTTATCTATTTGATGAAAATACGTGGCGAGGTGTGAAACTGAACGTGATTTGAATTGAATAATATGCAAACGAAAAATGTATAGAAAATAAAATAAAACGAAAAACCAACGTCAATAGTCAAAACAAAACAGGAGATCGAATCTATGGAGAGGAAAAAAAGCGACACATTACTATTACCGATGATGTTCGTTCCATTCAGAAAAGTGAAACTTTATCTGTTCATCAAAATCGAAAAAATTTACTTGACGCGTTGGTGGTTGCTGGCTCATACTGGCCGTTTATGATAAAATTCAATAACGTCGCGAAAGTGATACGTGCAATTTTCAGCAATATTATACACGTATCCACAGTCAACTCTTTCCAAGAATGTTTGTTCTGAATTTGGTAGATTTTGTTTATTATTCGCATTCATGTGCGAGTAAAAAAGACTTCGGTTGCATGTTTGTTTAATCCAAATAAATCTATGTATTGTGAATTCTGCAAACTGGATCAACAAAACAAGTCACCAATTCGATTGGGATTCGATTGGGATTGATATTCGTTCGGAAACGAATACATTGCATTTTTTCATAATTTTTTTAATGAAATTATTTTAGTGAAAATATCTTAGAAAGACAACAACTTTATATCACAGGAGACACATTTTCTAGCTAGTTTCCATTCACTTATCGAGTTTTGTTTCCCATTAATGATATCGTGTGATTGCTGGTTTCTATCAATTCTATCTGCTCCAAAGTGCATGTTCAATTCAAAATTTCAAGTGTCGTTACACTCATCAGTCGATTAATTCATTTGCAGGTAAAGTCCATAACGAAAATGAATTATAAAATGAAATGCGATGGCAATGATGAGTGAAAGAGATTACTTGGCGTGGGTTATGAGTTATGATGCATTAAAATCTTTTCATTTTCCAAAAAAAGGCACCGAAATAAATTTATTCATCGAAAATCATTCCCCAGCTTTCAGAATCAAGAGAATGTAATTTTTGTTCAAATTTTGCACACAATGAAAGAAGTATTTACAATGAAAATTACGCGTATTGCAGCAAATTAAATATTTTCCATGCATTCTGGTATATCGGATGCTGGAATCGACTTCCCTTGAGTATATAAAATACGATGCAACAACAACAATTAGCATGATAACAGGATACAACGGTGAATTCAATTTCAACAAAGATTCCAATTCATCGTTCAAAAAGATTTTTCTCTTTTACTTTTCCGCCATCCACAATGGTGGAACAAGTATTGGTTTTGGGTGTAGTTGTTAGTTATTTTTTTTCTCTCGCCAATCTATTGAAACTCATAAAAACAGTGCGGAAAAGTATGTTTTAATTCTTAAAACCATTTAATTTGGTTTCGGATTGGTCAATGAGCTCTTTGGTCGATGTGGAAAAATCATAAGCTCATGAAATCATCATGCGGATTATAACATGCGACAAAGCAAAAAGTGTAGATATTTTTCACAGCACAAAAGTATAAAAAAATTATCTCGGTCTGATGGTTTCACTGATGTTTTATTATGTATCTCTCGTATTCTGTATGCTGTATTTTCATTTTCCCAATCAGCTAATTTTTGCATTAAATCTCGCACAGGTACAGCATTCACATTGTTTATATTTTAATGCGATTCATCTCGATTTAATGTAATGTGAAAGGTAGAAGTGTTCATCTCGTTGAAAAGGAAAGCTAGTCAGCCATCTGTAACCACAAAGTGTAAACTGGTTTTTATTTAACTGGGCCACCAGTCACCGTTCCATAGCGATTAATCTTTTTTAATTAAAATTTTATTTCACATGCAATTATAGTCGATGCAGCTTTTCGCTATCCACTACTATACAGCTTGATCTTTCACCACCAGATAGGTGAGTCTGAATATTAAATATTTTTTGTAATATCATTTCCTCTATTTTCGGCATTGATAGCGATAAAATGATTATAACAATAACGATAATAATGCCAAAGACAAGAACAGACATTAAGGAGATATAAAGATTGAACACGAAGTCCAGAAAAATCGAAGAAATAATCGGATATCTGGTTTGTCTGAAAGCTGGAAGTGGAAGTATAGGGAAATATGCCAAAAATTATATTGATCTACAATATAAATGAGGGGAACGTATTCAAGATAAATGAAAAAAAAACTTCTAAGCGCGAATCAATTTGATCTTAGGCATTCAAGTCGCGTAATCAATGGAACATAAAAAGTCATGAAGAATAAACGAAACCAGGAATATTTAAAAAATCAATTCACACTGTTTAAAAGATGTTCCTTTTCAAAGCATGTATGCAGTTTGGATCACGTTTGAAAGTATTCAATCACTGAGTCCATTCACCAAACACAAAGACATGCTATTTTTTGAGACAAATTTTAAATTTCGTTTTGGAGCCATTTCACTCGGATGATTGTATGTTCAAATGCGAGATTCCTGAACTCGCCGGATTGGTAATTTTGCGAGTTCATGAACTAAATATATTATTAACTGTTTCGAGACGGATCTCATAACAAATGCGCAATCAGGGCGAATCACATGACTGTCAAAAGAGAACGTTGCATGGACAGAATGCAAAATAGGCGAAATGAGGGGCGATGGAAAATTTAAATATTTTGCAAAAAAATACACCGCAAGCGTGCTACAATTTGATAGCCTGGTAGGTCTATTTAGTCGCACAAACGATGGAAGTAATAGAATAAAGAAAATTTAATTATGGATTCGAACGCGCATAGCGAATATAACATCCTGTATCGAATTAAAATTGCTAATATTTAAAAAAAACACATCAAATATTGTCCCATATCCCGAGACATTTGATAAACAATGACAACAAAAATCCACCAAACGAATACCATGGAAATATAACGATTTTTTTTCGGTGTTTAGATTTCGGCTATGCTTTTAGGCCACGCCATCTCATAACAAGATTGAATATTTAAGAAAAACAAATATTAGTTAAGGCGAAACGTGAACAAACAGGACCCTCGTGCATTTCGGTAGACCACATAGTAGATGCTAAAAGAGAAATGAAAAAAAAAACAAGCATATGATGGCAAAGGGAATGGGTACGAGATCATGGTATATCATTAGCATGGAGCATAGAGCATGGGATAGCCAAAAATGTTTGTTTTTTTAAAGGGAGAGCATGAAAAACGAATAGGTCATTGTCTATTCAAATCATCATCCAATCTTGGCTCTACTGGTAGACGGTGAATTTGTACAGCATGCTATTAGCTGTACCACCAAACAAATTGGTCGAGCACTTGATAAGTTGAAATCATGAAGAGTGCAGAAACGCAACTAATAATAATTTTCTTCTTCATTCGAAATTCCATTTTGATTTTTTCTTTATCGCGTCAAAGCAAATGCTCCAGATTTCTTCTTCCATTGATGCTCGTGCCGTGTTCTTATGACGACGATAATCATATGGAATGTCTATTTTGCATAGCTAACAAAAGACTCAACATTCAAAACAACTGTTTAAATATTATTCGTGAAGGCATTTCGTTAATCATTTGATTCCATTTTTGATGGTTGAATTTCACTTAAAATTTTGAAGTTTGTTCTTTTCTTATTTTTATCTATAGAAAAGAAACAACAAGGCTAACCTCTGAGCTCTACGGTTGTGTTTATACTTATTTTTCGTTGTTTTTCATATTTTTTGTGCTTGAGCGCCCGACGAACGTCACAAGAATTTATGTTGAATTTAAACTCATAGCAAACGGACAGACACTGAAGCAAAAGAACGAAAAATGAACATGCAAACGAATAAAAATATATGACTTTATGCAAAGAATACAAATATTACATTCTCTAAATAACCGTATGACATATTTGGTTCCATTTTTTTCTTCTTCTATTGTTTATTCTCTATTCATGAGTCTAGGATATTTTTTGGATGGTCGCTCATTTTTCATTATTTTTCGTCTTTTTCTCCCATTTTCATGTAAAGTCTTTTCTTAACATATTTTCATGGTGACTTTTCTGTTACTTGAAACTAACAGAAAGTAAATAATTGAAGCTATGAATATGATAACGCAAGAATGATACAGCTGAGAATCCATATTAAAGTTACAGGGTGTAACTAAACCCCGTGTAAAAAATTTGGTCACGTATTCCTGGAGTCTATACGAACAAAATTATGACAAGAAATTTGATTTCAAAGTTTTTTTGAACTCGAATTTTTTTTTGGGCTGGAAGCCATTAAAGAATCTAAGATTGTGAACGTATTTTTTATTTTAGAAAGGTCAGATGTAGCGCAAATGAAAGGTGCTGACGCCCTCTTTAATCCTATTTAGCGAAAATTAAACTGGAAGACAAAATCAAACAGAAAAAAATGCGATAAACACAATTTTGTGGCGAAAAATTGCACTTTCTTTCGAGAACTTTAGTTTTTCTCAAAATATTTGTATAGCAGCCTATGTTTTTCTTATCGGAATCTAAGAACTTGCTCCGTGGAATACGTGACCGAATTATTTGCACGGGGCTTAGTTACACCCTGTATAATGGTTGAATGGCTGAATGATGCAAGTAAACCGACATATGAATTTAAATATTATACGAATGTAGTACGTGTTTTTGCAAGCAAATTCTTTCAAAAACCAGAAAACGGAATGGGGGAAGGAGTGAGATTGAAGAGGCGAAGGCATGAATGAAATCATCGAGTGATTTGGATCCAATATGAAATATGAAATATTCTCGAAAGGATGACGCGTATTGTGTTTGACTGTTTATGCATACAAGTTTTCACAATGAAAATTGAAACATATGTTTGTTACGCTTCTTTGTCGGTGGGGATCATTTTTATAAAAGCCATAAAACTGAACAGCAAACACAAATTGAATGAATTGCATTTCCGATTATTATTATGTTTGTGGAGTTTCGATGTTGAAATCGTTCTTTTTTTCTCGAATCTCATGTGAAATATCAACAAAATGAATTCATCGTTAAATAAACAGAAGCTAAACTTTTAAATATTCATAACTTAGAACTCGTTGGCGTCCAAACATCCGTTCGCAATGGGGGCGAACGGTGAACAGGGATTTAAAGTGAATTTGACACAATCACCGCTCTCTGTTGTTTAGCCGCTCTCAGTTTTTCTATTTATCCACTAGATAAATCATTTTAATGCTAAACCATGACACAGAGCTCGTTGACAAATCTCATCGAATATCATCATAATGCAAAAGCAGGCATTGACCAAAGTTTTTTTATTTTTTAAATAAATCAGGAATTTACCCAAAAAATGATGGCAAACGAAAATGCTTCCCACAAAATGGAATGTCTGCTCATCTGTAGAGCACAACACAAACTACTACACATTTTCTTTCACATATTTTTATATGTTTATTTATGAATCATTTTTGTAATATTCCTGCGAGTTTTCAGAAATGAAAAAAAAATAGCATCACATGGATGTATTTATCTTTGATGTGTCATTCATTTGTACAGGTTCATATATTCGAAATATGAACGGTTTGCAGATACATATCATGATCTTTATCGAACACACGTTTGGTTTTCTGGTTTTCTTGTGATTCTTCCGAAAAAAAGTTAAAGTCAAAGCACAGAATGACAGATTTTTCCATCTTATTCCAAAATCACGTACACTCGTTTGACAGAAGATTGCACAAATCGATACGAACGTTCATTAAAAACGTGTGACCAATCAAAATGTGATAATACCGAGTAGGGAGAGAAATGAAAAAAGGTAACATTTTTTGGGTTTATTTTGTTCGATTTCATTATGCATCGGACGATTGTTTCAATTTATTTTACCCAAAGTCTATTCGGTTCATTTTGATGTGATCCTGAACTCAGTACCGGTATTTAGATCGTTTAACACCGGTTGAAATGCATCGTTTCATTGTGTCCGCGTTGAAAATCAGCTTCAAGTAGAAAAATATGAATCATACGGCAGATTGTCTGACAAAAACCAGCTTTCTAATACCGGTATAATATATATTTTTCACTGAATGTTCAACGAAAGAATTTTGTTTTTTTTTTTTTTTATTTTTTTTTTGAAAAAATACATGTAGAAAAACGGAGAAGAGAAACGTTTAGACAATCAAAGACTCGACGGAAGCTGATATATCCTCCCATTCAATCTAAAATCTTTTTATTTTTATTTGTCTTTGTAACAAAAACCATTTGAATTCTGAATCGTAAATGCTCGCTCAACCATGTAATTCACCTTGGCTTCATGAATCCATAAGGGAACTGAATTAGGTTTGTTTGTTTATTGGGGGAAGAATTTGAATCTTTTGAAATTTTTCTCATTTTCTGTTTGAGATTTCATTATTTTTATTATTTTGAGAGGCTGATATGGGACAGAGACGGGAACGTATACTGAATATTTGGTGGAATTAGCCGATAACGATATTTGATATTAGCAATGAGGTATTCAGTATTCAGTCTGTATGTCTATTGTGCCAATGTGCATATTGTCGGTGGTTTTCCATTCATCTAGATACCGAACGATTTTTTATTTTCTCGCATTTTCATGGTTTTTTTTTCGCTGCATTCACTTGCAAATCGAATTTCGGCAACTGTGCTCCAGCAATAAATGAAAAATAAATGCCGACCAAACACTGAACGAATGTAAAATTGGTAGAAAGATAGCGAACCAAGTGACTGATTTATTGGACGCATGCTTTTATTGCTATTATTGCTAACGATTTTTATATTCATTTTCCGATTTTCGCTTCGTTTTCGCCCATCGTTAACCTATTACAATCGTGATTTCACAGTCAATGTGGCAAGACGGATTTTCCAAATGTTCAAACTAAGCACAGCGATTAAATGGCGTTACAAATGGAAATTAACGTTTCGATTCCACGACAGAAAAACAGTAGAGAAATGCGGAGAAAAAATATTCCAGCGCGAGTCGGTAACAGAAATAAGAATCTACCAAATCCTATCAAAGGTTTTTTCCGAACGAAATGAAACTTACTTTTTCATAGCCCACAGGCCATAATGGAATCAAAATCGTAACCGGATGCTTTGCAATCAATGCAAATTCATTGTCGGATGCGTTATCAAAAAGCTTTATTGAATTTGAACTTTCTAGCCTCGGAAATCCGATACTACGTGTGTTTGATAGGATATATTGACGATCGTAAATATTATTTCTAAATGCAAGTCGCACGTTCACACAATGCAATCAAAAATAAATCCGATTGGTCCCAATGGCAACATTTCGATACTTTTTCATTTACCGTTACTGTAGTAATGAACACTCTACATTGTAGTAATGAAAAATAAACACTCTCACAACGCGTAAATACTAAAAATTGATATTGTTCACTTCCTTGAAACCGGCATTTTGAGAACAGTACTGTACTTTTCATATTTTTCTTTTTCGCACTCGATCTGATACATTAAAGTTTGGAATGACTGTTGTTGAAAGATTTGAAAATGGCTTTGGTTTCAACCAAAAATAGATTCTTACTCACCTTGAATGTTCCCAAATTCCTAACAGAACATGCCATACGCACATTTCTGCCTGCAGGTACAGTAACATTTTCTATGATATCCGTAAACTCTGGTTCTTCTACTGCTAATTTAAAATAAAAACAATTTGCAAAAAAATCAGTTCTAAAAAAGAAAAACAATTCAAAATTGATATTTGATGACGGAAATTTTTTGATTACATTAATTCAATTTTGTGTATTATGCGTTTAAAATTTATATGAATGATTTGACCTCTGTGCACTCACAATCCAGTCTGAATGCTTCGATACACAAATAATTATTATTGTTAATTGAGTGTTTGATTCGATTATGGAGTTCGCATTAATGTTATTGCCAAAATAGAATGGAAAATATGATTTTACTGCGTTCGTTGTACAAAATAATTCCGCTCAAATGGGTTAATCTTTCAGGCAAGATCAATTAATCTGGACTTCGGTTATTATGTCAATGTGTTCACAATATTCCATTAGGAACGTTAAATCTGTTAACTGGGAATTCCTAGTGGAGCAAATGCATACATCAAATCAACAAAATTAATGAATTAAACGCTACTTTCTGACGTTGATATGTCAACCGACACTAAACCGATTCGAACATCATTTTCTCGTTATCATTTCCGCTTGGATGGCATTGTAATATAAGTTCGCCAAACAATGTGTACATCTAATGGATTTAAATGCCAAAACATTTCATGTTTGGAACACAGCACTCAATTTTAGATTTGTCGTTGCATTTCATTTGAAGATTTATCATGAGAATAATTTAATTCAAAATGAAACTAATTAACTAATATTTCACATTTCGATTGGTTCAATCAATGAATTTTCGTGATTAATTATATTCGCTTTGATTGATTAATGAAGTAAAATGAAAATGTTTCGGCTTTTTTTTCGGAAGATTTTTATGAATGATATTTTTCAATCAAAATAAATTTTTGGTGCTTACCATTTATCGACGGCATAATTCCATTTTTAATTGTGTTTGTTGATTCGTCTGCTGTGACTGCTTTGAAAAGCAATAACGGCAGAGCCCAAATTATATACCACGGATTCATCAACTCGTCAACACAATATTAGCACATATCAAGCACATTTATTTGATTTTTGAAATTTTTTTTTTACTTTGTTTTTATTTTCAGCCACCGATATGGTGGGTCGTTTCCGGTAACGACCGACACCAATTTATCAAAAATTCAATATATTCACTGTTCACAATAGAAAATATCGATCAATAAATGATTGAGCCCGCTTAAGGTAATTCGAAGAAGAGTATTTATCCCCAAGAGCTTTCAGTTTGAATGATCACTTGACACACTTTAAACACTCGGAAAAAAATCATCATTTGATCGAGACTGGAAGAAAAATTATTTTATTTTTGCCTGTATCCGAATAGCCGGAAAAGTTTACATTCAAGCCGAAAATCACAAAATTAACTCTGTATGATCACCCAAAAAAATGAACGAAAAGCTCTCAAACGTTCGAATGTGCCAGTCGGCTGTGTTGTTCGTTACATACTGCCGTCGAACGAGAAAATATCCACATCATGCACCCGTCTGTGGAAAGACGCTCAAATTTAGCAACAATACACAGCATAAAATTCGACAAGAGCACAAAAAGCAACAGCAATTGCAGAAGCAACAACAACATCAACACACCAACGAAACAGACAGACAAACACACGCACATATACACACATTCGAACAATCTTTATCCGCAGCAGCGGCAGCATCGTGACATCATGGCAAATTATTATTTAGATACAAATATAATGGATTCGAGTGGATGTAACTCAACGATAATGCAAATGGTTTGTTTACTCTTCAATGAATATTTTGCCGCCGCAAGGATGTTGACTGTTGAGTGAATAAACTCTAGCAACCACAGAATCCAATTTCCACTCAAGGATGCGCCATGCGTTAATCCATTCCATGCGTTGAGCATTGAGCGTTGAGCGTTGTTTGGTGCTCAAAACCACGTGTGAATTGTAAACGATGAATTAAAAGAATGCACGTTTGCCAGACTCATGATTATGTATGCCGGCTATTTGAAATGCTATGCCAATCCATGACAATGTTCCACCAATCGTACATGGAACGTTGTATATTGGTTATACATTATACATGCACGGTACTCGGCACACGAACGTCAAACATACAGATTGGATGATGATGATTTCAGTCAGTGTTTACAGCAATCAAGAGTGAATACTGAAAGTGGTGACATGAGAATTTACCCGTGTATTTTCCTATCAAAATTTATAAAAGAAAGAAATCATTCGCACGAACAACAGTCATATAAGAAACGGCTCCCCAAAACAGGTAACTGGAAAATGAATACAGTAAATGGCGATGCATTGGTATATGTTCGAAACAGCGCCTTCTTTTTCCATTTCGTCTCGTCTTGAAGTGGTTGCACATCTCTTCAGAAATGTGATACTTGAGAGCAATCCAATCTGTGAAAAGTGGGCTGATTTTTTGTTGCTATTTCACATGCGTGTTAAAATGTTTGTATAAGCGTGCGGTTTTATGCTACTTCTCCACGCTTCATACGTTATCCAATTTGACATTTTTTTTTTCAACAACATTTCTGACGATTTCCGTTTGTAGAACCGACCGATAGATGGTGTCGTTCGAAAATGATTCGTGTCTTAGTTTAGAAGAGATCTACACATTATGCCGAAGACTAAGACTGAAAATAACTAACTGTTGGTCATTTGAGGTGAGTTAAGCATTCGCCATTTAGAATTAATTGTATATGTTGACGTTAAAAATGGTTTAAATGTCGGATTTAATTAAATTTTTCAATGCCAAAATGCACTTTCACATCATTCGGTATTCCAATTCACCATCGAAATGTGACATCAAAAGTTAAAATCGTGATTAAGTGCCCATTTTGATGCTCAATGAATCCTGATAAAATCCAAACAACATAATAAACATTATTCAATTTGCCATTTCGCAGTTAAAAAGGGCGAAAATCCATTTACTATTCAGTGCATGGTCAATGGTCGATACGGAACATGTATAATAGTAATAATTGAGAGCAAAGCCCTTGATCAAAAATACAATATCAATTTCTCCAAATGTAAACGGAACGCAATAAATTGACAATAAAACTGGATTTACATTTATATTTGGGATCATTTATCATTTTATTGTAGGTAGCTTTGGCCCATTTCCGATGTGTTTCATGTGGTTGGTGTGAAAATAGTATTATATTGAATGAGAATGGAATGCAACAAGTGGCACATTTATCTTTAACAAATATTATTACCTACATACATGCTACACGCATAGCATAGCTCTATTGGAGATTGGAGTCAGTAAAGCCAACAAGTCAGCGGCCACCAACCAATGCAATGTTGGCTAAAGTCAAAAGCACAAAGGACATGCATATTGCATATGATATTGTTGTTCACAGCATACTTCTCATACATGCCATTCATCGAATGGTTTTCACACTTGCAGCATACATAAGTACATCGACCCTCTTACTTTTGCCACATAAAACATTTATTATTTTATACGTGTCGTTTACACACATTTGTTATACGCTATACGTTTTACGCATCATTTTTATGATGAGATTCAATTGGATATGTAATGTCAAAAATTTGATTCTGAATTCATTGTCATCATAATGCATTAATTTACTTTTGGAAGTGTTTGTAGTTCGTAAAGCAACGAATTTTCATTCCCTTTTATTTCATTTCATCTTTTGCTCGAATCAGGATTATACATGGTATACACTGCAGAAGACAAAGAGACAAAAGGAATTTCCAAGACACAAAAAACTCAATAACCTACAACCAACAACCCTTCTGTTTGCAAGATGCTCAAAACTTCAATTCTTTTTTCTTATCTCATACTTTTCTAGTAAAAAGGATATTCGATAGCCGGCGGTAATTTCTCTCCCATTTTTTCACATTCATTCAGGAAAAATTTACAACTTTTATGATACTGATTTATAAAAATAATACCGAAGTCCTTAAAGTAATGTTCTAAGCAAAAGGTAAACATTTATTCTTTCTTATTTGTCGTTGTGTATAATTAAAAGCGCTTTCGCCGAATTCAGCATTATTATTTATTGTGGATATGGCGAGACCCGAAATGAGTGATATATTCAAGACCTAATGTAAACTTGATTTCGACCACTGACCACAACGCCAAATTATGAGAAAACAGTAAGTGAACTCGATGGCATTCGTTACTCGTAATCTCCAGTTGTGGAACCGAAATTTTTGATGACGAGCCGAAGAAAAAATTTCATTACGAATTGTATCACAAATGAACTAACGTCATCTTTATCAACAACAACGTCGAAGAGACTATGTCAAATAAAAATATTCATAAAATAGTTGGTAAAAATACACAAATAAACAAAGCGAAATATGAAAGGCCTTCGACTTCATACAAAGGATGTTGAATATTGGAGCAACTACAAAATCGAAATTCGATACACGGAACATGAATACTTCATGTAAAAGGCCTCACTTTTTGCTTCTTTATATAATATTTGTAGTACAGAGTCAATGCGCGAAAGACATTGTGCCAAAGCAACAAACAACAAAAAGATCAACCATAAGTTTGTTGAAAAAGAGCATCTAAAGATTTACCGCATTTAATTTTCAAAAGGTATGTCGTTAGTCGTTAGTAGTACCAGCCAATAAAAAAAAAAAATAGAACATGTTCGAATGAATGGAGACTAAAGTTGGCGCATTTGATGTTTGTGCATCATTGAATGGGATGTTTTTGTTATTGTTGGCATACAAAATGCGAATGTGTTTTGATTCTATTGAAATTGTGTATGTTGATGGGCATCAAGATTCAAGTATTCAAGCACACAAGCTTTCCCATTAACATAATTTTTATGAACTAGCTAGTAGCTACTACTAGTTACTTACCATTTGATGTGATGCCGTTCATCGTTCATGCATACGTATTATTTTCAATGAAAAGTTTTGCTTCTGGAAAGAGCAAACTTTTTATCGTTTTGATTTGGGACATCGCATAACGAAAGAGGGCAAACTAACTGTTCACAATTTTGTCTTCTAAATTATATGTAGAAGCGAGCAGCGAGCACAATGTGCACTGAGCATTGACGATTTCAATACTTCTTTCAATACAACTGGAACCACCGCTGTTAAAATATACTAATATTATATTCAAATGTTGTCTGAAGTGCCTCATTATGATCTCGATGATGAAATATATGCACTATACACATTTCACATATTCAAATATTCGAAATTTGAACGAACACTCCATTTTCGTTTCAAAAATTATGTGGCGTATTCTATTCAGTCTCCGGATTGCATCTCAATCTAAAATCTTTAAACTTTATATTTCATAGGCCATTTCGAACTTTAGAAGCTTTTCAGGACGTTTATTTGCTATTCTTGATGTTGAAGCAATGCATTGCAAACCCTAAGATCTTTTGAGAATTTGAAAAAAATTGGTATTTTTACCCTGGCTAATTTGATTCTTGTTTCGATCGAAATTCGTATCGTTCAAAATGGAAAATTCATCCACTTGTGCAGTATTCGAATTAATCGTTTCAAAATTGAAATTTAAATTGTAATAATTGTAAAATAAATGAGTTTACACCCAAGTATAGAATCAAAAAGACACTTTACTGGATTATGACATATCATTCATCTCGTCATGTGAACAAAATTTCCCTTTAAAATATGCCTGAAAAGTTAATGTTCATTCCAATTGTCATGAACAATGAACGATGAACATTTAGTTCGCAATCTGATGTGTAATAATTCCACCGCACATGGGTTCATACTCATAAAATCTACCGACAGTGTGCACACTTTCCAGATTCCCATGCCGACCGGGCCCTCATAATATATAACATGCGAATTCATTATGGATATAATTTCTATGTCAAAATCATTGGCGCGTAACAGTTATTTGAATTCCACACCGAATGCCGTACATATTGTACATTTTCTATTCGCCATGATTTCATAGTCGAAATAAATGTTCCATCCACTCCGTGAATTGTGAATTGTTCATTTGTTTCGTTGCACAAAATCATTTACGGTGACGATGAACAGCAAAAGGAAAAAAAAAACAACAAATAAATAAAAAAAAAAATCTGTGTGTTAGCATTGCTTTGACTTCAGCCATTCATATCGCAATGTTTGCTCGTGTTCATGGATCAAAAATATTCAACACACAACACAAATGAATGGCTGAGAATGAAAGTGGTCCATGGGATTTTTAATTTTTTTAAAAGGGAACAAAAAAAAAAATTTTTTAAAAGGGGACAAAAAAAAAAAATTTCGAAAAGTTTTTTGATCGCGTGTCCTTCACGGATGCTATGGACTGAAAAAATTATAAAATTTTTTATTTTGTCCCCTTTTAAAAATTTTTTATTTTGTTCTTTTAAAAAAAATTTCCCCATGGACCACTTTCATTCTCAGCCATTCAAATGATATTCAAGTTTAATTGAATTTTCACAATTGCATTGCTTTCTCTCTCTCCTCTTCCTCTTCTTTCTGTGCTTTGGAATTTCGCGTTTGGCGTATGGATGTTCCTTTTTTAGATTGTTGGCAATGGATTGCATATAAACACCATTTGAATGGCATTTTTGAAGATTTTGGTATGAAGTAACGACACATTTTCCACTTCCTCACTGAAGGAAAACAAAAAACCATGAAAGAAATGAACAAATTATACGGATTCTTCTTGGTAATTGGAAATCAAGCGAATAAATTGACGATTGTGTAAACGATGGAAATTTAAAAAAAATGAATTTCCAACTGTTTATTTATCCTCGGATAATATTCCGTTGTTGAAAAGAATTTGGGATATATAAAGCTATAAAATAAACGAAACAAAAATCAATTCAATTCAAAAAGAAAGAAGGAAAGTCAATATTTGCGTATGTTAACAGTTAACAGTAACCGAAAGCTTTTTCAACATTCGGCACTTTTTTTCGAATTTGGAATGAGAACTATTTGAATTGATTGGCCGAAAAGGCCATTTACTTATTAAATGTAAATAGTCAAGGAAAACGTGAATAAAAAGGCCTCCCAGCGACCAATGAGCTCTTTTTTGGAAAATTGGTCCATACAATTTCTGTACTTATGGTTTTTTTGGGGTGAAAGGAAAATATTGAATTGAAGTTATTTGTTTTCCAATTTCAGCTGTGAGATTTATTGACGACGCCCAACGTCCAATGTATGACCCAAACTAATAATAAAAATGGTGCGAAAGACAAACAAAAACTTTCCTTTACAAACTAATAGTAGTTAATAAAGTTCCATGCAAGTTTTTCAATGCTTCTTCATCGTCATCATTGCTGCTTTTTTCGGTCTTCCGGAGTACAATTCAGTTTCGATTTGTCGTTACCAAATTTCGAAATTGTCGGTGAATTTTCAGTTGAATGAAGATGTCTGATGAGATACCTTATGTTGAAGTCATTTTTGAACATTGTTTGAGACATGTATAAAAATATTCTGATATCCGTCAAGGCTTTCGTCGCTATTTTGATAAATTTTCAACAGCATTTTCTCTTTTTATCAACTAAATCAACCAAAGGTAAAGTTCTTTTCACCCATTCAATTTTCACTGACTGCTTCAAGTGAATGATGAGAAAACAGTTTCAAATAAATGGTCAGCTTCGTTGTCAACATCTAGGGCAATGCCGCCAAATGAAGAAATATCCGATGATTAATGTTTTGGTCGATGGGTAAAAGTTTTTATACCGTTTTTGATATGAAGCAATAAGAATTTTGTTTCGTGAACTTTTGTTGGTTCATTTGCCGATCGTGAATGATTTCTTCTCTTCTATACTTAGTGCATCTCTATATTCACTTTAAGAGTAAATCCGTGATTTTCTACAGCCAATTAAGCTCTTTAGAGGCTCATAGTTCAGTGACAACTATAATATTAATTGTTAATTATTATCCTTTGGTGTCGCTTTTGGATTTCATTTTGCTTGTTGTGTGCTGTGGATTGGCGCAGCTTTAATCCAAATTCTACTAAACGTGATTTAATGCCAACCATAACAATCAAAAATAATATAATTTTTTGAATTTTAAATAACATTCGTAAGAATGTGAAAATGTCGGATGACCTGATGACGAAACCCGCAACAAAATCCATTTCGAAAAACATTAAAATTCACATTCGCATCGGAACGAATACATCGAATCAAGCGATAAGCATTCATATGTAAAACGAAGAATGAAAGAACCATTAAGCAGTTTTTTTCTTCCTTAAGTGACAAACATTTCGTAAATGGATTTTATGTGAGTTTTCCGTTGTGGCGAAAACTGACGAACAATGCGATGAATAGACTCTGATTTGAGAAAGAGTCAATGTTGGCTTGTGAATGGTGGATGGTGATGAATTTGCTTCCATTCGAATAACGTTACGAAGTTACGTGGTTATTCTTCTTCATTTGCTTCATTTTTCATCGTTGAGACCGACGATTGATACGAAATTTATTTTTATTATCGATTCGAAATGCCGAATAACTGAAATGTTTATTTTGGCGACGTAGGGTGTTTTGAACAAGGCGCCTGCATGTGCATTTCAATCATTCATAGTTTGTTCGCGTTTTTTCATCCATTTATTTTTATAATTTTCGTATATTCCTATTTTGATTTGCTTGTGTCTGTCTACGATCTCTTCAAAATACCATTAGCATTATTAATATTGACTTTAAGAGCTTGTCGGTTGTCGTCTCAAACGTTATACATATACACAAACACACACAATTACATCACTTGCTGCTCGCCACCAACAAACAATGATAGTAGATTTATTGTGAATTGCACAGAAGTTTAGAACCGGTTTTTAATGCCGTCAAATGTCTAACGTTCTATTATATCCAAATCCAAGACTAATGCGCTCAACAAATTTTTACTCAAACTAAACCGTCTGATAAATGCATGCGAAATGTGAAATGCGAAACGACATTATATGTATAGTTCACGAACTATCAAACAATTTTGATTGATGCTCGCTACCAAGTACCTATTTTTCTTCCAGCATTAAAATAGTGTTAGTTGCAGATTGGAGATAAAACTATATTCATTGTCGTCTTTCACACAACGACCGAAAAAAAAAATTTCATAACAAATACATCAAAATTGAACTGATTTCGTTGCGTCAAACATTTTATCGAAAATTCTATAAAAGAATCTAATGATAATTTGATTATATTTCTTACGTACGTCAGTTGGATGCGCATTTATATGACTTGAAGTTGCAAGTTCAATTTTTCCGTTTAAATTGTAGAAGAGAACAGAACATGCCCACGAAGTGCATTTTATTATATTTTGTTGGTGGATTTTGTAATGCGATTGTTTTATTAATGAAATCAATTTCAATTCGGAGAAATGTTCCGCTCGATTACAATTCAGTTTCTTAATCCGGGCATTAAGAGTTTTTCTTATTAAAAATATTTTTCGTCTCGTTTTTTTCCTCAAACCTTTTTTCGAATCCTAAAATACAATCAAAAAAACCAATTCCTTGGATTGCCGAGATATGCTTATCACATTCTCGTCACGTAATTCGGTAAATGGGGGGGGGGGGGGGGAGGGGGTAAACCGGCGATACACTCCTCTATGTTCACCTATGATCAAATGTCTTTGAATAGTACAGTTTATCTTTTTTCCTTTCAGATTTTATACATATATTTTATCTGTTCAATTAAAGTTAAAGATACTGTTAAATGATCAATTTTTTTGTTTTCTTTTGAAAATAGTGTTTATTTTATTTTGCACTGTTCGACTCGTAATTCAGTAAATTAAAGGCTGAATGGACACAAATCAAATCCATAAATTCCACTTAAAATGCCATAAAATTGCGGGACATCAATATTTCAATATCGATCTCAACAAATGATTAATTTTAAATGAAGCCATCAGTTCAATTTTCAGTATTTTGTACTTTATTCTCTCTCATTTCGTTCGATTCGAGCGTATTCAATGAATGTATTTATCGGAATGGTTTTTATGCTGATATAAAATGTTTTCTGTGGTTGAACATTAAACAGCTACATTCGAATCACCTCAATGCGTTCCATTGAAATTGTATATTTCCTTTTCGCTGACAAAATGATGATGAGAAAATTGATATGTGCCTCATACAAAAACCAAAAACAGATGATACTGATTTCTGTTCAGCACTGTTTCATGTTGGCGAACCGGGAATCGGAAATTGAATTTCATCTTTTCATTGCATTTCCATTACATTGGGAGAATTCAACGGAAATGTTTGTAGAAAAATGTTTCTCAACTTGGAAATTGAACGCAATTGACATTCAATTTGTCTTGTTGTTTATTCATTTTACCTTTCTCATCATCAAGTGATTCAAAATTTAAAATCAGTTCAAATAGCTTCATCAACGGTTCCTGTCAGCCATCACAGGATGTCGATGTTACTAGAATTACTAGGAATAGAACGAGCAATTTGGATTCAATTCAAAAGAAATACACTCCATTTGTGAGTATAAAATGCATTTTATGCATCTGATTTAGGAAATGAATCAATTTGAAGTGAACTTAATCGGAGATTCATTCAATTTTATTTTGAAAAACATATTATTTTTTTTTGTCTTGAGATTTGATTCTTCATATTTGCTCATCATTTTAGCGGGTAACTTAGGAACACCTATTATTATTATTCATGCTTTTTTTTCAACGCATCAGAATAAAAACAAAGAAAAGCAAAGAAAATGAAAAATCACACACGTCTGTCTATGTGGTAATTGATCTTCTCTGTACAAAGCAAATTGAATCAACAAATGCCAGAATAAGAAAAAGAATCAAGGGAGGAAAAACTCGGATACATGCTGTAATTGCTTCTATCTTTGAACGACCCACAAGAGTAAATAATATGCCTTGAAAATTTTATTCGACAGAGCATGCTTTCTCTTCTTATTCATCATCCTCACATAATCTCCTGAGTATTCGTGTGTTCATGAACTTTTGATGTTTCCAGTTCCTATTCAATTATTATTATTATTATTATTATGATTAATATTATGTTGTAATGATCAGCTGCGTGGTTGGTTGCGGTATCCGCAATTTTGCAATTATTAGTTTAGTTTAAAATAGCTGGCGGACATGATCAAAGCGCTCGGTCCTTTTCAAGACCAACAGGCGTTTTGTGAACGTTTCCACATTTTACCAATCTGACCTGGTGTCATACATGGCATCTAATGCGGCAATGACATAGCAGTAGAACTTCCCTTGAGGGATCGATTATTATTATTCATTATTTGATTTTGTGCTGAACAAAAAAACCAATTCCAATCGATTGGTCAATATTTATTTATTTCTTTCTCAATCAAAACGTATCCAGTATCCAGTGGAATATAAAATTTAACATAAAGTTTGATCCATGGCGAAAATAGTTTTGGATTTTGACACCCCAAATCAATTTCAACAAACATTTCCCTTGGTATGATATGCTAATCAAAATTTTTACACCAAAAAGTCCAATTAAATTTAAGCCAACGTTCTCCGGTCAAAAGACCAACCAATGAATTAATTATGAATTGTAAACAAAATTGAATGAATATTAAAACCAGAAATAGTTTGTGTCATCCCGTTCCAAATTTCTATATAAACAATGAACAAGTCAATCAATATGCTTGCCTTGTCTGCCTATCCTGTAACCTATGATGATTGGAATTAAAGTCCCGAACAGTACTTTATAGGTATGGAAAATTGGTTATCTTCATGCACAGACATCGTATGAATATTGAGCATTCATCGAATATCCCGATTACTGTTACTATTTGCTTTTTTGCTAATTCACAATACACTCATAAGAGTTTTCAAGGATGGATATAAAACATAAACATTGACCATATGAAAGTGGAAATTGAAGCTTTATATCATACTCTAACCTATCTAATCGCTCTGCACGACTCGGGATGATAACACATTTATTGAACAAGTATTTCGGCATAAATGGGACATTTTATTTTGTTCCAATCAATTTATTTACTTTCAATGTGTATTAATCGCAAAAAATAAGAATCACATCCGATTCATGGCAAATAGTACTATGCGTCGTATCTTTGGTTGTGATGATCGAGGCAGTTTGTATGTCTATGCCTGAAAAACCACCGCACATTATTCCAATAATTGAACAATTTAATAATTCATGCACTTCAAACTGTAGATTTCCAATGAAGATATGACAAAAGTGTAATATGTTTGTATGTGAAAGAAGACAACAAATAGAAAAGCAGACAACAAAATTTCCATCAACGTGGCACATGCCTGGGGATCGGAATTTTCGTTTATCTAAATTTTTATGACAGGGAAATTATCGGTATGAATAATTGCATTAGTTGGATATTGGGTGAAATTCAAATTGGTCAATCGATCCGAACTCAGCAACAACAGTAGAAACTGTAAAATAATCTATTTTGTTCATCAGCTTTAGAAATCATTCAATGGAGAGAGAAAAGAAAAGCAAATATATTTCCATTTAAATGAGGAAAATAGAAAGCATCGTTAATCTTCATGCGACTTTTATTCTTTGGCTAATCTGTACCCGTTAAATCTTCCAACTTTAACTCATACACGCATATCAATCGATATATTTATTTCGAACACCGTTCAAATCGAAGAAAGAATCAAGTGCATTCGGTGAATCAAAGAAGAAAAGGAAACAAAATGATAAACAGAATAAAAGAGGAAAAAGACGAAAAGAAAAAATTTAAAAAAAATCCCGAAAACGAGAGACAAAGTTGGCACAATTGAACGTGATTGGAATATTACCGAAAATCGCCGTTAGATATCTCACGTACAACATCGATGTGTATACAACATGAATTTCGACATGTTTTTCCTCATCTCTAACAATTTTCGCACAGTTGCCATACAATGATAATAGAAAATCGCCAAAATCGACAACTATTGAACGATTTAACGGGAATGAACTCGGCACTATAAGAATGAAAAAAATCATGAATTTGTTAAACACGGACGTTTGCTATCGAATCGTTCACTAGTAAAAATGGAATGAGAACAAATCAAAGATTTTTGTTGACTGGTTCACATGTACAGCATGGGTGGGCAATGAAATTCAACTGTTAAAGTGTGAACATTGTGTGCACAATTCACACAAACACACACAACAATATACCCGGATCCAAAAATCCATAATACAATTGAATGGTGAGCAATATTCGCCATCGAAAGTCATTCCCCAGCAATTTATCGTAACTGTCTCGAATGTGTCGATGCGATGCTATGTGGTCTCGATTCGAGGTTTTTGTCGATTGAATGCAACGATTACAGAAACATTTTTCTCTCTCATTGACCAGACTCTGCTTTTTTCTCTCGTTTTTAGTTTTGTATTTGTTTCTTTTCGCATTCGCATACATCGAATTCAATTGGTGATATATCTTAGTTCGATGCACAAAAATGTCTGCGCCAGCATTCGCAGCAATTTTCGATCGAAAGATGAAAACAAAAAATTATTCATAAAATATGCTGGGCGTCTTCATTCCCTTATATTCTTTATTCAATTATAGAATTTAGTCTTCGGACTACAAAATCAAATCATCCAACAGAATAAATGATCGCATCATAGACTTTTTGCTCTCTGTTTGCCTTATTTTCTCTACAGTTAATAGCTGCTTCTTCGTTATTTACATTCGAATCAGCAACTATTCGAAACGAATTGCCACCGAAAATCAGTTCACACGTTTTGATTAGGCTGCGTTGCATATCGGCCCAAATGAACGAAATAATTATATTATCGATGATGATTTTGCACAAAATTGTATCCGCTCTTCTCGTGCCTGCTACTGACTTCATGCTCCCTCTTTCTCTCTACCTCTTCATGTTTCATCATATTATTATTTTATTTGTATTTTCGTGCCGTTCATATTATTATTTGGCAATGATTTGATGATTCAATTTACGCTCAAAGCCCATTCCAAATGCAGCAAATATATTTTTTGGTTGAATATTATGGTTTTTGCTGTTTTCAGCAATTTATTTTCAGATAATAAATTTTTCAATTAAAATTAACACAAGCAAGGCAAAGCGACATCATACACGCATACTAATTGTTTGTATCCTTTATTTGTTACATTTTTGACACCAACTTCCCAATAGAACCGCTTTAAATTTTGTATAAAATGCGCAGCAACGATTTCGTTTCGATTCATGTTTATTGTTCATTGTCCAAAATTCGAAAGACTTGTGGTGGCTATCATGTTGAGTCCAATAGCCCATAGTGTACCGTGTATACAATGCGTGCAATGTTGTGATTTTTTTGCGCTCCAGCCCAGCCATAGATAGAGATTATGCGGTTTGGAGGGCTCGTATGCTTTTGTTTTCATTTGTTCATTTCCATTCGATTCGATATTTTTGTGCATTGGTGAGTGTTGTTGAAAGGCATAATTTCAGTGGAGAGAATATCCGAATAATCATTATCTGCTAGAAATAGCCGTCCACAATGAGAATGTGAGATTCAAAGGTATTAAATTTGCCCATCATTGCATTTGACAGTTTTTTTTTGCTGTTTTTGTTTTGTTCTCAATATGGATACGAACCACGTATGCCATGAAGGTAATATTTATTGAAATGAATACTCAAATACGTTTTCAATTGATTGAAATAGATGAAAAGAATTTATCGCCCATCAATTAAAAACCGATAATTCTTCGTCCATGAGCCGTCAGGAAACAATTACATCATTTCAGTTTTTATGGATTCAATGATCTCCTTTTCTCTCCCTCTTTCGATATAAAAAAACAATGAACCTTATTATTTCCAGTCTGGTTCCGTATCGATTGTTGTTATTTTTCAAAGTCGGAAAATCGTCGAAATAAAATTGATGTTAAACGATTTCAATTTTCGATGCAAATCGGAATTCGAAACGTTTTCGTTTTGTGAATAAAATGGTTTTATAGAGAATTTTATTTTAGTTATTTTCGTTTGTTTTTGCATTTGGACCACGCGGGAACATTTCATACTTCCAAACACGTATAAATTTATTCACTGAAATGGAAAATAGCTTTACAGCAGTTAAACATTTTAAGCGTCATTGAATGGAAGGGCAACAAAAAATACATGCACAAAAGAACGCACATCAAAAACGGCGACACTTTCCTTGAGCTTCCAGCACATTTGGAATTTGTGGAATTTTTCATTATTTATTCTTAGTTATTGTGCCTTTTCTCCAAAAATTGTGTATAGGTCGTGGGGGGACTCGAGACGTCGAAACAAACAGAGCACCAAAATGCAAATCAAATGTGTGTGTGTGTGTGTGTGCTAGATGGTGGTGTTCGTTTATTGCGTGCTCTTCCGTTGTCAGGATGTTTAAGGCTTAAAGACAACAATCGGAGCGACAATTTGTTAGTACGATTTTTGCATAATATTAACCGAATGGTGACGAAAATTTGCTGAATGTAGATTTGCAGTGCATTTGTCAAATGTTATACATTGATGAACCCCAAATCCAAATTTCACACTACCAACGGCGTCATCCATTGCTTGACTTAAAAATATAGCCAAAATAACTCTTCAGCAATGCTGAGATGTTGGCGATATTGACTGTTGGCAAATGGAAACTATTAAAATGTTTATGAGCCCAACGCCCTAGAGAAGGCGAAAACGGAAACGGAAAATAAAAAACGAAAATATCATTTAGACAACACAATGTGATATAATGTACGAACAGAGAAGAAAAATGTCATTTTAAATTGTGTACAGAATGATGCATAGATACGATGTGCGAAGCACGAAATAATAGTCGCAAAACCAATCAGTAAAAAGAACGTGCACTTACAGAAGGCGCATTACACCAACAATACCAACATTGTGACTGAACCATTTCGAAGTCAAGGAATACTTGAAGAATGGGAATTTCGAATATTCATATGAGAAATAAATAAATAAAAGTGTTTTTCCCTAGACAAACATGCCGAACATTGAACGATTCCAATGTTTGTAGTTCTTTTTTGGTCTTTTGATTTGATTTTCGTATTTATTTTTTCATTTTTATTCTCTTTGCATTTATTCAACTCTTTTCTGCATTTGAGGCTGAACTATAATAATATAAGCTCACTATGGCTCACTATATGCTATATGCAAAGGAAAAGGATATTTTAACAAAATATTCAAGCAAGATAATCTACTTGACTAAACAGTGTAAAAATATTTCAAATGTCTCGCCATGTAAATAAAGTGATTTTATTCACAGTGCATCGTGCACATTGTGCAATATACGACTAACCAACCAACCAACAGACCAACCAAATTCAAAGTTGAACAAAAATTGCAAACTGGAACATGTGTTGGCTCTCAAGAATGATAATAATATACATTTTTCGGTTTGCTTTTGTCTCATTTTCAACATTTTTCGATGTTAAATCGTTTTCGGTATCATGACAACGATGAAAAGAATTTCACCAAATATTTGCATTTTTCACATTGTCAACACCAATTGAATTAGCATATTTTCGCTTATTTTCGAATGGAAAAAAGATCCGAATTTTGAATACGAAGATTGCGTAAGAATTTTCCAAATTCAATCAAGTTTATTAGCGACGAATCTTTTGCTTGATGTGTGACACTCGATATAACCGATTTCGAGCTATAATAATTTGATATTTGATTTTGTATGTGTAAAAGAAAGTTATTGATTGTGCTTAGAAGTGTTCTCTTTTTGGTCGGACTCTGTCAAAGCAATCATAAGATTTTGAAATTGCACATAAAATTTTGCTTGCCGCCATTTGATATCGGGTCTAATTCAAATCAATCAGGTTCAACTGTCACCAACAGGATCATCCTGGAGTTCATCGATATGGACTGAATTATAATTTCAATTATTAGCAGTTCAAATTCCTTTGTAATCCAACTACGGGTTGAGAAAAATGAAAAGCATAACGAGAATGACATTTTTTGATATAATACTGTTTTAGTCGACTTGAAGGAACTGAGTTTGCAAAGACACTTGTCCCAAAATTGACAATATTCAAAAGCCTCAGCCTTTCGGATGACAATCAGTTTTTATTTCAAAAGAACTCAAAAGGGGAAGCACTAAAAATACTAACGTACTTGCTGGTAGAAGATTCGAAAATATCACGTAAACGAACACCGAACCAATCGAATTATATTATAATGAAGATGATGATTGTTAGATCATCCTCCAATTAATTTATTTTTTAAAGTCCTCTCGAAATCGCGAATAGTTCGGCTTGCCGTCTGTCTCAAGTACTCGTTACCGTAAAATCACTGTAAAATCTTAACACGCTTTCGCTTTATTCGAAAAACAAAATCATCTTTGTCATATCTACAAATTCTGTCATTGCACGGACTTTGTGTGAAACATGGTAGCAACAATAACAATTTAGTTGCTACCATTATTACTATACATTAAACATATATTTCTGCTACATGAATCATAATGCTACTGTGCAAAATCTTGTCGAAATTGTGCTGTAGGCGCGTTACATTTAACCGTGCAATATTCGACATCCGATTGAGTGGCAAGCAGCGAATGGCATACTCGTCGTATTCTCGACTTCATTCAATTCACATTTCAAGAATAAACTCACAAAATACAAAATGCTCCACCGTTTGTCGAACAAAGAATAAAGGCAAACTCGAATAACCAACAGCTAACAGCTAACAGCTTTATAATAAAACGGTGAAACAAGAACCATAGACACTAAACTCTCAGCAATCAAAGGTACGCAATATACCTGAGGCTGATTTTATTTTTTTATGTGTCGGTTTTGGTTCGTGCACTTTGTGACTTGGTTGACTTTTTTCATCAGTTTAAGCGTGCGGTTGGAAAAGATAAAAATAATTTGAATGAACTTGAGCCACTTTATACTTTATACATATTGGATTTGGTGTTCAGTGAAAATGTGTGTATATTTTATAATATATGTGTATGATTGGACTCTATTTGCCCGGAAGAAAATGAAATTATGACTTTTAATAAGCGCCGTGAATGGTAAATGGTAAAATAAATATGAAAGTGAAGAGACAAATCAACATTATGAAGTTGAAAGCATCCTATTCGCTTTTAAAATGTAACGTAAAATCAGTAAATTGAGGGTAATAATGTTGGAATATGAACAATGAACACTGTCAACTTCACCAACCTGCTTCATGATAATAATGGGCTTATGTTCAATGTTCAGGATCACCAAAATTTGCCACATAATATCGTGCTTTATTAACATGGCTTAAAAACATGGCCGTTTTTGTTTTGATCAAACATAGATGGAGTTTCAATGCTTATTACCCTATTCAGCTACACACATATGGCTTTTATCGGTAAACGCAGTGCATATTCAGTTTCAAACAATTACGTATTATTTTGTCATCATTGAATATATGGATGTGGACGACCATCAACCGCTAATTCTATGTGTGCAAGTTGTGATAATGGGTTTTCAGATTTACCATGAAATAGTCATTAAACTTACAAAACAGCTTTAACGAATACCATTTTTGTTGTATTTGAATTTTGAATCCTTTTGTAAAGAGTATTTTGCTTTGTTCATCAGGAAAGATGGTCCAATGCCAATCACCAATCACCGCTGTACTGCATCTGCATTTGATCCTGATATGCCCTAATTGAGCAAAAGTTTTTTTTTCAATGAAAATAAAAGGCTTGATGACCACGTGTGTGTAAAATTGCAATGAGCTTCCTATTTGGTCTCCTATGTACATTGTAAATACACCGGTGGAAAAAACGTTAGGCCCACTTACAATTTTCGATTTTTACAAAATAAATAAATTAGAAAAAAATCGTATTTTTAAATTTTTTTTAAACGAATTTTTCTGTGATGATGACGTAAATAGTCCCTACTAAATTTTTATTGAAACGAATCATCGAAATATTTTTATTTTCTCGAAAAAAAATCGAAAATTGTTAGTGGGCCTAACCTTTTTTCCACCAGTGTATAAATACGTTCCGGATCGATTCAAAGTTTCGTGAACAGGAATACAATAAACGATTATATTTTATTGTATTAAATTTTCCATGTGTTTTCTCGATGTTGGTCATTTTGGGTTGGGATTTTCATCCAATAATAATAATAATAATAATAATTAGAAAGATGGTCGTATTCAAGGCTACGCAAGTGGAAAATTAATTTTTCATTCAAACAGAAATCCGAGATTTTTTCTCCAGTGATTTTGATTGTTATCGATTTTCCCATAATTCCAATAGAATACCCTCAAACTCTCCCACCTACAAAAATGGTTAAGTCAAATCATATTTGATATAACAATCATACAAATCGAAATTTATCAGTTTGATGTTATGCATACAAACCAGCTATACAAACCGGCTAAGTCCTTATCTCGATTCCCCTTTTATTATGAAAATAAAAAGCATTCGTCGTTAAAATTTCAGTTGAGCGTTTTATGTGTTTATTCAGAAACTATTACATTGTGTGTTATTCGCTCAATACACGGATATTATTATTGATCTAAAAGATGCGCTTGCAAATTCTTTGCATTAGATCCAATATGCAATATATAATAATAATAATAAAAATAATATTTAATAATTGATAACATAAAATTATTTCATTTTTATCCTTCTTTTGAACTTAACGAATTCGCGGATTCATTTTATTTGATAGCTCTTAATTTTTCACTGAACCTAAATAAATAGACATTTTTAGTTCAACACAAAATAAAACTTTATTCCAATTTCCGAATAAAAAAGACACAATTAAGTTCAATATTACTCTTTGTTTGCTTGTTTCAACTTTTTATTTGCTATTCATTTTGCATTGTGTATTGATAATAAAGTATTTCATAATAATAAAATTGAACGTCATTCATATTTACACACAATCGGAAAATTAGAATACATAAGCTTGATGCATGTGAAACCAAACACCATTCGTATTATTATTATTATATGCGATGGGCAGCAGAAAACTGAGATCAATCAAAATTTTGATTCTGTATACAATTCCTATCCTGAGGCTTTGGAGCTCTGAAGTGTTAAATCGTTCGATTGAAAAGATTTGATTTGGACTCTGTCCCGATCTCTGAAATGCACGTATAGCAAACAAACCTCTGTGAATCCTCTGGTATTCCATTCTTCGAACTCATTCATTGTTTTCATTCGCGGCAACCGTGTCAGATTTTTAGATCGCTCTCACTCTCAAGCAGAGTATAAAATTTGGCATATCATGTACACCGGCTTCAGAATCTAGTTTACGATTCGAATGCTGTTTTCAAGCGCCTCGTTAACAATCGGTTGGTGCTGACACAATAATAATAATAATTTGTGATTCATTCATAGATTGTTTCATTATTATTATGTAAAATCTGAAGCTAACAGACAATGTTCGTGTGTGCGTGTGTTTGTTCTGTATTTGTTTCAATTTTGGAAAAGTATTCGTGCAGTGGGCATGCAATCTAGAAATAAAAAGTTTTTGACATATTTTTGATGATCATTTATAGCCTACAGACTACACACACATATATATATATTGCTAGACCAGGATTCAACTTTTATTTACAATTAACATAAAATAGGTATATGTTTGGCATTTAGCATTTCTTTCGTTTCGATTGGCAGCCGAATTTATCGAATTTTTCTCATACCCATTTGTCATTCAATCAACTAATAAGAAAAACATCACGTTATGTCGCAGCAACCATTAGAATAACAAGTAAAAGCGTTGCTTTTTCAAATGATGATAATTTGCTGGTTTTAGATGTCTCGCCTGTGGACAAAAAAATTTATAATAACTTCGAATGTGTTGAACGTATTTAACGCGTACGCAAATAGATTTTCGATAAAAATATGAATAATTATTTCAAAATATAAAACTTACTGCCATGTGAATCATCTTTGGTCGGCCATTCGTACACTTTGCTCAAAATATCAGATTGTGATTTTTGTTCGAATTTATCGATTTCATTGAGATTCGATTGATATTTAATTCCTGAAATTGAAACGCTTATGGTTGAAATGTGATCAATTTAATTGTACATTGAATATGGCATAATAGATGATAGAAGCCATCGAATGACTAGTTACCAGTCATTCGGCTCTAATTATATGATTTTTATTATTATTATTTTATAATGTTCAATGTTCACAAGAGTAATTATATGTCATACGAGTATGAATAAATTACATGTCGTAAATTGAATGTGAATAGCCATTCGGAGAAAATTGATAATCGTAATTCGAACATCGAACATGTCTAATGTTACCTTTGTCATTAAATTGAATTGAATTGTTGTCGGGTTGTCGGAAAATTGATGTTTCAAAATTGTTGTTGTGTTTCGATTGAATCTCAAAATACGGTCGTTCAGCAATTGTTGTTGATGATGGCGCTAAAGTGGTTGGCGGACTTGAAGCTACATTGACCAGCAGAGAAACGAAAAGAAATTTTATGTTTAAATAAATAACAACGAATATAGTCGAAGGTCAGTCTAATTCAATGGGATAACATTAAGAATTGTGAGTGAGAAATTGAAGTGGAAAGTGAAAAGTGAAAACTGAATTCAAGGTTTGTTTACATTTCAGAACATACAATTGTCTTATTGATTTCGGAGAACCAAAATCACTTAGGGCACTTTCAGCTTTTCATCAATTATTATGATTGTTTTTATTTATTTATTGATGTTGTTGGATTTGTTAACACATTAATGTAATGATACTTTTTTCTCCTTCCATTTAAATTCCCATTCGCCTTCTTTCCTTCAATGTGGATCAGCTTTCGGCTTGATTCCGAATTCCCCATTGAATTTGTACAAAATTAAAAATAAATAAAACATAAAAATGCTTTCTGATTGAATTACGATTTACGGTCATAACGCTCGAAAAGTCTTCACCCGGGAGCGGGTCCCGAAATAATAAAAAACATAAAACAAGTAGTAATTTTCAATCTGCATGCAAACACAACCCAAACGTTGTTATTTTTCTTTATTTTTTTAAAATGTGAATCCATTCAAAACAACAAAAACAGAGCGAAAATGGTAAAAAACATGGTTGCTATGGCTTTTTGGCATATTTGTGACAGAGGATTGATTTGGATAAAGAGATTTATTTAAATCAATCGAAAAATGCATCAACACATGTGTAACGTTTAATGTGTAATGTTTAAACATTTTAAATCTTATTACTGCTGATGCTGATGATTTCGAAAAGGATTTTCAATCTGGAAATTCTTGAACTGAATGTAAAACATTTGAGTTAAGTATGTTTGCATTCCATTTGGTAGATTGTCGGGTTTGTATTCGAAGTTTTTTTTTTTATTTTTTCACCGAGCACACTAAATGATGAACGATGAATGATGAACGATGAACCTTTTGTCGGCCCAAGTGTGTTAAAGATCGAATTTATATTTTACATAAATGATTCATTTTGTAAGATGAAATTATTCCATTGGAATATGTTCTGAATCCGAGGCCGTTAATGTTTTTTGTGCAGTTCAAAATATAATTCATTAAATTGGATTTCAGGTCCTGTGAGCTATGGATGTATTAAGTGTTTTATTCTTGCATTGAAATTCCAAAATTCGTTTTCATTTTGTTCATTTGTGATAAAGTATCTTCATCATTGGCACACTGAACGCATAATAGTCGAATAATTGATTATGTAATGAATTCAAGGATAATCTTCTGCCGATTCAAGAAATTTGTAGACATTTGTGCACTGTGTGCACAGCAAAAATGATATTTATTTCGTAAGTTCCTCTGCTTTGCGTTCAGCGTTCTATTTGATGACAAAATTAAATTTGCATCAATTCAATCTCAAATCTATGGCATAAAGCACGAGAAATCAGAAATCAAGACCTAAAGGAAATTGCGTAAATAAACGTATGTATTTTTGTATACTCACAATATAATCGAATTGATCCATCTGATTGTCCCCTTGGATTTCGAGCTATGCACTTAAAAATCGAATAGTCATCGGCTTGTACGTTGTTTATGGTCAGACGCATTGTAGATTTGTATCCGGGCCGATTTATGATGGTATCCGTTCTAGATGGAAATGAACATTAACGAAAAACAGAGACAAACAAAAAAAACGTGAACGAAAATGTTAGAAAAAGTTGATTAAATTTTTGGTCCGAGTTTTGGGCGACAAAACCAAGTATTATATTGCAAATTACAATACTAACTTGTATTTGCTTGAATCATGTATCATATCGTCGTCATCCTTTGACCAATAGTTCAATGATAGCGGATAGGCTTCGATGAAACATTCCAGGGTAACATTATAGCCAAGTGGAGCGCCGATAAGCTGTTGTGGAATCCAAACCATTGGCGGAACTTATTTTCAGAAGAATAAAAACCAAAATTGAGAACGAAATGCAAGCAAAAAAAAAACGCCATTGAATGGCAGAAATAGTAACATTTGGCATCGAGACAAATAAGTTATTATTATATCGTTCCATACTCACAATCAACACTGACTTTAATGCGTTTGGACACACTTGGTGGGACACCATTTGAAGCGATGCATAAGTAAGCAGCCATATCCAAACGAGATATGCGAGCTATTTCCAAAGTTTCTCCTTCCCATTCGGTAACTAATGGCACAAATGTTTCAATCGGTTATTCGATATTTTTGATATCAATAAAATGACTAAATGACAGACGACTACATTCCAATACTCACCACTCGATCCTTTGCTAATCGATATTTTGTTGTTGTCATCCCTATAAAAAAAGACCACTATCAATGGGTGGTTTTTTCGATTATGGAAAACAAAATTTTCCGGGAAAAACACATACCTTTTCCATTTAATCGACGGAGTTGGACTTCCTGTGGCTTTACATTTCAATGTAACATTTGAACCTTCTCTGGCAACAATATCGGTTGACGTCAACGAGTCTTCGATATTTGGCGGCACTGTTACAAACAAAAAAGAGTTTTCTTCTTCAAAAAAAAAAATTTTGTATGCAATGCATTTGAATCAATTGAAAGTTCATTGGTTAAATCCATTTCGTTTTGAAACAATGGACAAACTTCCGGATTGAAACATTCATAATCTTCGATTTGGAATAATGTACGACAATCATTTGGACCATAAATAAATAATAAAATGCCATTGATGACAAAAAATCGAGAACATTTCAATATTTTGCGAATGTTTTTCATTGCGATTCATTGTTGCCGGTTGTAAATATAACAAGCAAAATATTAAATAATAATTCAATTAGTGTTTGCATTTTGCATGGCACATAGTCCCATAAATTTTCATAAACCAAATCAATAAATAAAATTGAAATGGGTTGGTTTCGATTGGACGCTTTATGTTTATGCTCACTCCGTCTACAATCTAAAGTTAGTTTCAGCCACAAATCTAAGCCACATCTGAGAGTCAGAATTATCGAATCAATGGAAAAACATTGTCAGGATTCTCTATTATTGTCAAACACCCATTTGATGCGACTACTGACTTCCATATACATCGGATAGTACCGAGATCGAACAAACGAGGAAAAACGGAAACTTTTTTAATAGAAAAGTTTGATTAAACTAATGTCATTTTGGAAATTATTATGCTGTCAAAAGTCGAACGAGCCGCGGCGACACAATAACATTTTTTTTTTTAGCGGGTTCGTTCCTAGATCGGATTCTTGTAAAGCTTTCTCGTTAGTCTCAATAGTACAGGGAGTACAGAACTTCCTCATTTCGTCAACAGAAGCTGTGAAAAACAGCAATTAGATGCAGTTCCAATACATTCGACGACAAAATACAAAACATGAACAATGAACACAACAATCTGGAATGTGACTAAATTGAATTTCATCCGTAATTTCTCTTTTGGGGTGGTGAAAGTTTGTGCTGTCCACGAACATAAATTCGTATCAATACGAACATAAATTCTTGTATTGAAAGACCAAACTGAAAAATATTAACGAATCTGTTACTATGGCCGATGGCATCCACAATCGTGAATCCATGATCAAAATGTATGTATACATTATGCATCAGTAGTATGCGAGGTCGTATTTTCAGGAGATGACATTTTTAGAAAATTCAATAATTTATCTTATTTAAAGTCAATTCTTTTAGTGATTTCACTCGTATTTTCAGAGTTAGTCTCGAAAGAATTTCCTAACTTTAGATACTAGGGGGGGGGGGGGACTAGTTAACCTAGGAACACTACTGATTATACATGTAAATATATTTTGATTTCAATTGAAACGATGACTGAATGGCTTGAATGTTTGCAGTAAGTGTTAATTGTTTCAAACAAGTTTTTGTTGTCGTTATGTGTCATGACTTTCGAAAAACGGGAGTTAACCAATTGTTTTTAGTGTTGGTATGACATTTACTAACACGTAAACGAGCTAAACCACGATTTATCCAGATTAGTTTGCCATTATTACAGCAATTATGCATGGGAGGCTGGTAGTGCTCTATATATTCCGAACGAACGTAAAATATCATTTTATTTTTTAATTGAAAAATCTGCTGGCCATTGGATGCCAATATTGTAGTAAATCTCATCACTGACTTAAACAAAAGACTATGATGAGTGGTTGATGAGGTCTATGACATTTTTCGAAGTTGACGGTATTTTTGTGAGGTGTTCTCGTTTTTCAGTTTTTATTGTTACCATTAATACATATTATCATTCTTTTGAACCAGAGTTTACACGTTTCATTAATCGGGACGATGGATTAATGATAGTGTGGCATTTTAACTGCCGTGAATACTACTTGATGTTACACCTCAAAATGCTTTATTTTGACACTGCACCCCGTGAAAAATGATGATTGAGCCCACAAAAATGCATTTTTTCAAATGTTCATCATTAAAATGTGTACAATGCACGAGCCGAGAGCATCCGACACAAGACAATATTCATTTAATAAAAATGAATAGAATTTGAATGCCTTGAATGTTTACGGTATACAGAACGATTTGGCTGAATGCGCTTATATGCAAATAAGAATTCCATTTTGAATCTGTGAAATTTGATTTCAGATTTTTGAATGAAATTCATGCGGTTGTTATTTGCAACCACTTAATTTGTTCGTTCATTTTCGATCAATTTCGTTCTGCATCGAAAGAACCAACAATCTTTAATGCAGAAATGGTCTTGAGTACCTAGCCATTGAAAAACATAAATCATCCTTTTTGGGCAGCATACAAAAGGAAGTGAAACTGAGACAGCAATGAATTGCATTTGAGTTTGTCGTTTTTAGTTTTATTTTTGTTCCTCTCTCTCTCTTTCATCTTCATTTGTTTGAACATGAAAAATAAATGAAACTGAAATATTATTCATTGCTTTCATAGCAATAATAATAATTATAATGGAGTATAAGAGCACCGGCATCCACCATAAAAACGAAAGGAAAGAAAAAATCCTCTTTATTGCACAAACTCAGCGTTTAAATTCTTCGTTGCTTTAAATTTGTTCACATTCAGTTTATTTCATCGAAATTCGCTCCATAACTATTGTTTGGTCCCTTTATTATGTGTAAAATGTACAGTGGTTAGGCTCACATTCATCTCTGAGCCAATTCGATTGGACTATAGCAAACAAGATGCGGAACGTCTATTCATATTCTGTATTTTGTTATTATTGCTTGTCGCCGTTTCAAGCGTCAGTTTACATTGGATGGATTTTGTGCGGGAATATTCTTTAGAAACATAATAATTAGGATCCATTGAATTCAATTCATTTTTGGAGTGAAGAATTTTATATCATTCAATGGACAATTGAAATGATGATTTTTTTAGCATAAACTGTTGCATTTGGAAACAATTTAGATTAACCGAATTCGAATGCTACTTTTCTAGATGCCAAAAGAATGGCAAATTTTGTAGATTTAATTTTGCAGACTTTTTGAGCCGTTGTTGACATTTTAAAACAATGGTAAAATTATTCAAACAGAGTGGTCTGCACCTTTTCAACCAACAACCAACATCCTCTCTCTCACTCCATCACTAACAAAAACTATGAAATTGTAATCTTTTTTATATTCTGTCTGAGAAGTTTTTTCCTTCATTTTTTTGCTTGTCCATTGTTCCCATCCGAAAACGATAAATTGGTTTAACCGCATACCCCAAATGCAAATAACAAAAAGACTTCGAATGGCTTCCAGCATGAAAACTTTTAAAACCGCATCGCTTTTACGTTGAATTCAATGTTTTGGATAATTAGAGTCAAAAAAGCTGCAATAACTTGCTCCAGAGGAAAATGAAAGCTTCAAGTATCCGGTTACACATCAGTGGTTGGCAATGCATATAAGTGGTTCGAAAGTACGGAAAAATAATTTTGAACAAAAAGAAATGACTTCAATCCAAAATTTGACTTGGGTACAGAAATTGGCCAAAAGAAATGATTCGAACATTGCTGCATACAAAGAGATTTGTTGTTCAATTTATCGATTAATGTTACTGTCCACGCAAACGAAAAAAAAAGGACAATATACAACGGACAACCAATGATGAGCTTCAAACACTTACCAACTACATGAACATAACCAATTTGTGTTTTCGCCAGCATTGTATTTATCTGGCACATATATTTCCCTGAAAATTTTGAAAATATGTGTTAACCGAACCTTTTTTTGACCGTTAAAATGGACAAAAAAGAAGTAAATATTATTCAAATTAAATGTTTACCTTTATCCTCTTCCTGTACGTTGCTAATGTGAAGATACCATGTTTTATGCTTATCATGTTTATCATGCGTTACACTGATTCTTGGATTTCTGGTGATCACATGATTGTGAACGGTTAGAATGGCCGACTGCTCGAAATGTATCCATGCCACCTAAAAATGGAAATGAAAATGTGAAAATTCTCTCGTTTAAATTTTCGTATCCGATCTGAGAGCGATTGATTTTTCGTTAGTAGATCGTTTTGTTTTTCTTAACAAATTCACACACGGAGAGAGAGAGAGAGATACATTTACACATGGCCTGATAAATATTGGCATGTGATTCGATGTGAGTAAATTGTGAAATGAAGTGAATCATTCAGATGCCTGTTACTCAGGATGCTGTATGGATAATAGATACAGTTATATATCTTTCTGGGACTGAAAATGAAATTCAATACGATTCATTTCCCATAAATCCAGTATTCAGTATTCAGTCATATCGCAAAGATGAAAACAGCATACAGTGTATCGATCCAAACTATTGACCAAATGCTGGTTCAAATGCAACACAATAATGGCAACAATGAATACCTGCCCGAATCCCAAATGAAATACGTAACACGAGTATCAAATATACATCACAATTCAGCTGATGGACAAAGGACAAGCATTTTTTTGGTTCATTCAATGGAATCGTTTAGCCAAATGGTAAATTTGTAATACGATTTGATGATTACTTCAATTCATTCGCTTCGACATCGATCTGCTTCGAATGTGAGATTATGTGACAATGCCGAATGTTATCAAACTTCCATTGCTATCACTGTTTATCTTTATCAAGTGTGAAATCGTAAACGTTTGTCGCATCTTCCTAGCTAAAGTCAAACCGAACGAAACTAAACGTACCGAGAAAATTGCAACGTTGAGAATCACCTATTTTTACATTGTATTCTTCGAACTCTGGTCTACTAACATCTAATATACGTACATTTTACATGTGTTCGTTGTTAATAATTTATCAGTCTTATGAAGCACGTGAAAAGTATTTATACACTGAAGCCCTGAACACCGAACACAGAAAATGTTCTTCGGCAACAATCTTTAATGTCAACGTTCATCTGCGGATTCGATTTCTGGTGATTGGAGTTTTCTTCGTTTGTCGTTCGACACGATACGATGAACAGAAAAGCATTGACACAAATAAGAATTCGTCTGTTGGCATTTTCGGTTAAGACGTATGTCAATTCTTTTGACATATTGATTTTATTCCAATCATTTCCTTGTAGTTCATTTTATTTCTTTCATCAGAATTTTCGTCAAGTTTGGATGAAGGTTGGTTGTTATTGCAGTGATCCTTTTTCTCCTAAAAATATACATATTCATGGAATCACATATAGAAAATCGAGGGTATATCTTCTTCTTTCTCGGAGATATGATGTCGGTTGCTTTGTATATTTGCCAAAAATTTCCGTACTTGTTACTGGAACGCCATATAAATATAAATCGACCAAATGAATATTAAGAATGAACAATGAGAACATGTATGAGCAATGAGTACCAGATGCAAATGTGCATCGTATCCAATACAGTCAGTCAAATGAAGATAAATCGAAATCGTATTCAAATTCAAAGTTGTTTTACGTTTTACATTAAAACTTTCGGTTTCTGAAGCACCAAACACGTTTCTTATTCGGCAACTAGTCCATATCATTCGGCAAAATATTCAAATCAAATGGAATTTGACAAATTGTCAGATGCTTCGTAGTCAGTAGTCAGTTTGACACTGATCTGATATGAATACAAGAATTTGCTCATTTCGTTTGTCGAATGGCGAAGTCTTCGATCGAATAATTTGATGATCTAGATTTTCGTATGTTTCGATGTTTTTAAACCGGTCATCAACTGTTACGTTGGGTAATATATTATTTTGTTTGAACTTGAAAGTGACACATGAAATTGATGCTTTACCACAAATATTTTTGAATAAATCTTTTAAATACCGCATACCTTTACTCGAAACCAATTAGTCGATTCAACGAAAAAGTAATGAACTGAACTGTACGTAGCAAAACCGATTTAAGAATCATTTTGTTTTCTCATCTTCTGTTTATCCAAATGAGTTATAATGAAAATTGTTATTTATATTCTGTACACATTTGCATGGCAGATAATCTGAATGCGACGCGGACCTGCTCTATCTCGCTGTAAAATCGGCTTAAATGCTTTGACGTGTATAAAATTCGTGCATTTGAATATGTTCCACTTCATTTTAATATTCGTCTCATGTGAGACGCATACGCATACAGGATCGCAGTAATTTGACTGTATGTTTACTTAGTCAATTGTCGGTGGCTGGTAGCTGGCCGCGTTGAAAAACAAACGAGTATTGCATCAACAAAAAAAGTTTTGAACCCAAAACCTCACAAAAACACGAAAACCACGGCTGGAAGTTTTGCTCGCGATGGCATGGCTTTTATGAAAACATGAAATTTGGGAGAGAGAGAGAGAGAGAGAGAGAGAGAGAGAGAGAGAGAGAGAGAGAGAGAGAGAGAGAGAGAGAGAGAGAGAGAGAGAA